>CM019148.1:205479444-205606954 GCA_009733165.1 Naja naja | reverse complement strand
GGATATGCTGCAAGGAATTCAGTCCATCTCATCATTCTGGGTGACAGGATGATTGGAGTTGGTTTATCGCCAGCCACAATTCCCAGAAGTGGTTTGTGATCTGTGACAATGGTGAATCTTCTTCCATAAATGTATTCGTGGAATTTCTTAACAGCTGCCACAATTGCCAATGCCTCTTTGTCCAACTGACTATAGTTTCTCTCTGCTTTAGTCAATGTGCATGAATAAAAGGCAATGGGAGCTTCCCTTCCACTGGGAAGCCTGTGGCTCAGAACCACCCCCCACTCCAAAAGGGGAGGCATCACAAGTTAACACAACAGGTAGATTTTCAGAAAACTGTATTAAAACACAATCAGAAGTGATTTGTCTCTTGATATTGTTTAATGCCGCTTCTTCTTTTCTGCCCCAGACCCACGCAGATTTTTTTATCCAGTAATCTATGTAGGGGTTCCGCAGTGGTTGCTTTCTGCGGTAAAAACATATAGTAGAAATTAATAAGTCCCAGAAATGCCTGTAAGTCCGTTTTGCATTTTGGTCTGGGGGCTTCCTTGATTGCCTGGATTTTGGCTTCTGTGGGGTGGATACCATGTTTATCAATCATATAGCCCAAGAATTCTACTTTGTCAGTTCTTAGTGTGCATTTCTCCTTTTTGACTTTTAACCCTGCTTTTTTGAACCTGGTCAGGACTTCTCTGAGTCTTTCACGTAGCTGAGTGTCATTTTTAGCAGAGATTAAAACGTCATCAAAATAAGGCACCACCCCAGTCAAACCTTGTAACATTTTTTCCATAAGGCTTTGAAATATGCCTGGTGCCACACTTACTCTGAATTGTAACCTCTTGCATTTGAAAGCACTGTGATGGGTTACAATGGTTTGCGCCTCTGCAGTTGTATCGTCTACTGTTAACTGCTGGTATGCTTGGGCAAGGTCTAATTTGGCGAAAACGTTGCCCCTGCCCAGGGAGTGTAATAAATGATGAACCACTGGAACCGGATATGCACTCTGTTGTAGCTCATGGTTCAATGTCCCTTTGTAATCCCCACAGATCCTCACTGAGCCATCAGTTTTGACTGGTGGGTGTCTCCCACCTGGAGTGGTCTGTGGGTTCTAATATCCCTTGGGCTATCAGTTTATCTAATTGTTCATCGATTTTTTCTTTCAATGCAAATGGTACCCGCCGGGGTTTTAACCATATTGGTTGTACCTTGGGGTCTAGATTGAAAGTGATAGGGGTCCCCAGGTACTTGCCTAATCCGTCGCTGAAGACCTCTGGAAATTCAGTCTTCAATGACTCTTCCCATTCAGTGTCACTCATGTGGTTGATGCCAGTCACTTCGATGCCCAGAGGGTTGAACCATTCAAGTCCCAGCAAACTTGGGTCTTTATCTCGATGGTCAATGGCAGCAGTTTAGTGTGGTTTTTGAATTTCATGTTGAATTTCCTTGTTCCAACTACTGGAATCTTGTTCCCTTGGTAGTCTCTGAGGGTCAGTGCTTGCTTTTTGAAGTGATTCTTCTGAATTTCTGGTACTAGTCTCTGAATAGTGTCCCATGACACCATGGAAAGGTATGAACCTGAGTCCACCTCCATTTGGCAAGGTCTTCCCTCAATAAATACCTTGACATGCACCTTCCTATTGTTCAATGATGAGGAATGACCAATGGTTACATTTTGATGAGTTTCGTTTTTCCTGCTTGCTTCTGTGGCACGCCCCATTTTTTCGTTGTTGTTGTTTGGTTTAACTTCTCTGTCTTTGTTGTTTGAAACAAACTTCCTTCTGTTTGGTGGAGTTCTAGATGATTTGCAGACTCTTGCGATGTGCCCTCTCTTTTTTAACGGAGGCAAATGGCATCCAGGAACTTGCATTCTGTGTGGGGGTGGTTTCCCCCACAACCTGTGCAATGGAAATCTCGCTTCTTCCGGCCCTGGTCATTTCGTTTCCACTCCATTCTGAGCCTGTTAATCTCTTCTTCTTCTCCGCTGTATTCTGATTCAGAATCTAGTTCATCAAAGTGCATAGTGGTGGTTCTCTCACCATCAGAATGGGAAGTTGTTCTGTTCATCTTCCTCATGGTTGCTGCTGAGGTTTTTGTGGCTTCTGCTGCTATCGCTTCATCGATGGCTTCTTTCAGCGTGATTTTTGGTTTCATGAGTAGTTTACTCTGTAGCATTTTGTCCTTCAGGCCCAACACAAAATGATCGCGCATGGCCTCCTCTAGCGTGCTGAATTCACAGGCACCCCCAATATTTCTCAAACTTGCCACGAAGTCACTCATACTTTCATTCTCCCTTTGATCGCAGTGGTAGAACTCGTGTCTTCGAATGAGGCACGATACTTGGGGCCTGTAGTGTGCCCTCAATAGCCTCTCCAAATCTGCCCAAGCCATCACCTTCACGTCTGCAGGAGCAGCCAATGCCTTGGCCATCTTGAATACTGTGGAACCGCAGTATGTTAGAAAAACTGCTCTCTTCCATTGCTCAGAAATCGATGCCAGATCATTGCCTTCTAAGAACATTAGAAATCTGTCTGCATACGATTCCCAGTCTTCGTTCTTCGGATCGAACGGGGCTGGGGGGGTGTTCAGTGCAGCCATCTTGTCCTTCTCTGTTCTGCATCATCTTCTCCTTCGTAGATCCCACCTTCGTTGCCAGTGTTAAGTTCGCACAGAGAGACAGGACGCGGAGTTCTTCAGCTCTTATTTATTGTGACTTTCAGCTCAGAACGGACCCAAATGGCTTAGCCACGGCAGCTATTTATAGCCGGCTGCTGCGGCTGCTAGCCAATCGCTGTGCAGGGAATTCCCGCACTTTTTACAACCACTTATTTCAAACTCTGTACTTCAAAAACAAATCATTTCAAACTCTGCATACATTACACCTTCCAACTGTGTTATTCTGTTATGGCTGAAGAACATTCCTAAAGAGAGAAATACTGAGCAGAGAACTGAAACAAATTTCTTTTGCTTGTGATTTACAATACCTGCAGTACAGTTCTAAATCATCACTAAAGTAATTCTTGGAATGCTACTGATTTTATTCACAGTTATGCTTACTCCAGGGTAGCAATTTATGTTTGTATTATGTGAAGAACAAACATTCAAAAATTGCTATGATTTAGAAAATGGATTTTCAAGTGGCTTGGTTATTAGCAATTTTTCCACCATCCCTAGGGAGCAGAAGATGAGAGGTAGAGATGAAAAAATATAGCCCATTAGTTTCTGATCTTGAATCATAACACAGACCCTTAATTCTAAGCACAGTACCAGGTAAATCTGGCTGCTATTAATTCCCCACCCAGTGCTCTTCCAGTGGGGGTCATTGGGCTGGCCACAACAAAATCTGCTCCATTGTACATATTAGTGGCTTTGTGCCAGATAGACATATTTGTGATGACCTATGGAAACAATCCAACTTGTCTTGGAACAACTTAGTTGATTCAAGTTCAAATAAGAAATTGATATAAAATAAAGTACAAGAAGAAAGATGAAGATGATGACATCAAACAATTGTGGCTGAAGCCAAGTCTTACTACTTGTAAATCCTGGATTAGGTTATTTCCAAATCCTATCCTGTTATTTCCAAAAAATCGTAATTTAAGACTTCAACTGGATTTTTATATGTTACATTCTGTGGCCATCCTATAAATATTCTGTCAAGACCAAATTTGAGGATATGTAGAAACTGGATTTTAATTAGGACTGTCAACAAATCATGGTGAATAACTGAGATTTCTACAATCAGACATTTAAAACAAAGTATATTGATTAAAATAAAAATAAAAGACTGCTGACATATTTTACATCCATCATCAGTTTATGAATGTGGTACTAAACAAGTTACTTAGGGTTATTTGTTCCTTTATTTTGCTTATGATGAGAACATAATAAAAGAGAAGTAAAAATATACACACAATCCATGTAACTATATATCAGACTTCTATGGAAACATGGCAGCGACCTCATAACTGGATGTCCAAATCAGGTATCCAAGCAATTGCTTCTGGCATTGCTTTATGCAGATCTTCTAGAGAACCAGAAAATGTACGTCATGGACAAACTTGCATGTTATGTTTAATAGTTTGCAAATCAGTGCCATAATCGGAACAAGGATTTTTCCATTCCTCACTGATACAAGGCAGAGACACTTCTTCCATTATCACATTACTTCGGGCAGCTCTATTGGAAGTTAATAAAGATGGTGCTGCTGTCAAACAGGCTATCATTTCTTTGATGTGGATAGGGATTCTGCAACCTATGGGATCAATATAATTTATCACTAGATTCTAGCAATAATATCACTTTCTTGAGAACAGGCTGATAAAGTTGCAATTATCTTCTCTGGTCATCCAGACCTCTATATTTCTGTTTTAGGAATTGATTCTAAGTGCCAGCTCCTTGTTGATATGATGCTGTTTGTGTACCGTCATTATGCCCCTAAATTCAGGATTCTACCAAACTATTGGAGGGATATTTAGATGAAAAGATTGCTGAGAAAGAAATGAGTTTGGTTCCATGTGTTTTAGTATCAATTATTATTTTATTTTTTAAAAATTTACAAATAGTATTTAAAAGAGCAATCCAATGAATGTTTCCTTAGATTTTGTTACTTCAACCATTTTCAGTAAACTTCATTCTCTATGACCAGTTATGCTCTAACACTATAATTAGAACCCAGAAATTAAATTTCATAGGGTACATTGTATTATTCCAGTCCATAACCATATCCTTATTCCTATCCAAACAGACTTTCAGAGGTGCTAATTTTAGCTTACCCAAAGAAACCACCCAGACTGAAGGCAGACCTACAATTTCTGTTTGACTATTGCTAGTTTTGATCTCATACCGCTTCCTGAGGATGCCAGCCTCTTCCTCAAATGCACTCTTTGAATTCCAGCTTCA
Source organism: Naja naja (assembly GCA_009733165.1). Taxonomy (NCBI): domain Eukaryota; kingdom Metazoa; phylum Chordata; class Lepidosauria; order Squamata; family Elapidae; genus Naja; species Naja naja. The sequence continues at coordinate 205,602,055 of CM019148.1, read as the reverse complement.
ATTCAAAATGTCTATCTTCCAGCCCAAGCCATCCTACGTGCTTCAGAATAGAGGGTCTTCATTGCTTCCTTTTGTTTTAGTGACAGCCCTACCTCTGACTGGCTGTAATGTGTGGCATTGCACCCCCTTCTTTCCAGTGGCTAATCTAATGGCTAAAAATGTCCAGAATATTTCTGCCTGGGCTGCTGGGCAGATTTGTTTTCTGCTATTTAGCAGTTGCTGGTTTGTTCTGCTTTTTAAAAAATAATCTTGCAATTGATCCAGCTTTAGTTGATTCATTAAGTCCATGAAATATCCCCAAAACTAGAAGGTATTCCATCCATCCCTTACATCTCTCAGTGACTACCTCTTCAGATTTTCCCCAGGCTAGATGAAGCATGCTTTCCTACCGCCTGTCCCACCCCGCTGTAAATCTTCCCTTCCCTTCCCCCTTCCCCTTCCCCTTTCCTAACTCCTTAAATTGCAATGCATGAAGATAGTTACTTTTTTTTAATGAAGGGGAACTATCAGTTGTCTTTGCTTTCATGGATTTACAGAGGATTGATTATATACCATCAAGCTGGTGTTGACTCATACAGACTATAAAGATAGGCCTTCTTCAGGATGGCCTATCCTCAACATGGTTCTTCAGGTTTTCTCAAAGTCCACCCATCACCACAGTCATTGATGCTATCTGCCCTACCATTGGTTGTCCTCTTCTCTTTCCTTCCATCCTTATTAGCATTATAGACTCCTCAAGAGAGCTGCGTCTTTGCAGAATTCAGCCAAATATAATAATTTGAACTTGATCTTTTGTACTATGAGTGAGCACTCTGATTTTTTTCTGTTTTTGTTTTTGTTTTCTCGACTATCCATGAGATTCTTAAATGTCTCCAATACCAACACTGGAAAGCATCAATATTCTTTCTGTCCTACTCCTCCGAAGTACAACTTATCACATCCACAGTAAAACCTTATGGTTCCCTATCCCTTTGTTCAATGTCCCTCTAATCTTTCTCCAGAATGTAGTGATCAGATTACTACAAATCAGCCATGCAGTTCCCATTAATTTGAGATGGAAAACAGATACCATCTCTCATGCAGCCTCTTCCTATTACAGGTTTGACTATAGTCAATGACATTCACTGGGTGTTTAAAAAAGTCAAGATGGTGAGCACAATTGTGTAATTGATGTTCTGCTGCTTGTTACCATGTGTAGCACACATATATAAAGATGAGCCTTCAGTTGTGCAATGGCACCCATCCCATACTCCTGGCTGCACTTTACAAAAACAAAGAAATATGTCAGCCCCACATAACCAGAAAAAAGAATAGAAATTCCATGCTTGTGAACATGAGTAATATGATCATGCTTGTTTTGTGTAATCATTTTATTTTTTAAATTTATTTTATTATTAGATTTCTATGCCATCCATCTTGTTAAGGTGCCACCAATCGTATTACTCATTATGGCCCTTAATGCCACCCAAAACTTTAAGTGCATTCTCCTCAGCTACAAAAAAGGTTGTCTATTTTAAGAGCAGTTATTTTCTTAATAGGGAAATATTTTGTTTCTATGCCAGACTGCTGTTAAAAGTGAAGGAAGTAGACTAGGAAGTAAGGTTTACATTCATATCTGAATTTGTGTATCTGAGTTACTTCAGAACTATACTTAAGGGCTGTTGACTAAGAAGCTGTCTCTACGTATACTATAAGAATGAGGAGGAGAATAGTCCTGTATCTACCTGCTAGCTTTGGCCCACCTGCATTATTACCGTTCATCACACAGTCAGTCAGATCTTTAGACAGGAATTGGCATTTTATCCATCTGTCAAGTCCTTCCCAAAGACTTGAGATAGGCAGATGTTGTACGGTGGTGTTACATGTGTTTCCCCACAAAAAGTGAGAGGTGGGATGGATTGAGCTGAGCTGAGAGAGAATAATTGGCCCAAAGTCACCCAGCTTCCATGCAAGAGTATCAGAACTCACAGTCTCCTTATTTCAAACTCAGCAACTTAACCAATAAACCAAACCAGCTTTGTTCCCAACATCTGAATATAAGCACACATAGCAAAAGGGATCCAGGTTTGGTTCTTTCTAAGGAAAATGTCAAGATCTTAAAACAGCAAACTTCTGAGATTCATGTATCGCTGCACTTCAAGTCCCAGGTAAAAGAGGCAATTATGAGGAATTCTGGGAAGTGGTTCCATCAAAACACGAAGAGGCAGAAATGTACTATGGGATTGAGCTTTCCACATGCACAGACAGACACCAATTACTACTTTCTCTCATGTTGTGGCTCTATTTTAAATCAGCTGTGCTACAGAACCTGCCTGCTAGAAATACACTTTGTGAGGCACCCATTTTCTAGTTAGAGTCAATTGTGTTTTAACCTCTGAGGGTTATCTGGGTCACTCAAGTCCCCTTGTGACTGCTGATTCCCTGACCATTTTTTTCTGCACACAATGTAGAATTATATCCCTCAGTGAGATTTCACAGAGATACCTCTTATAAATAGTTTATAAAGGACTGATTAATGGTTAATAAAAGAGTTTGAAAAATTGTTAATCAATTACAATAGATCACTACTGAACCTAACCCTTCAATAGGATACTTATAACCATAGTTTATAACCTTTTAATGTCTACTGCATTTGTCATTATAATCATGAACTTATAAGATGCATTTCTGCACATGGGTGTTGAATAATTTACTCATGATCCAGCTGTCACCAAAGTTTCACTAAATTCTATCTCCAAGATAGTTTGGCTTATCTAATTAGTTTACTAGCCACTTATTATAAATTTCATTGTGGCCTATTTTTCAATTTAAAAAGAAGAGCAGTGTGTCTTTAAAAAGAATAAAATCACTGAATAAATAACAGTATGGTTGCAACAGTTGGTTTAGTTTGCTCAATGTTATGTCATGCAGTGCAGATTCATCACCAGACCTCTGTAAACTTGCCACCAAGTTTACTTGCAAAGAGACTGTTGTGCACTATTAGCTACATTGTTATGAGTATATTTGGGGGGGGGGAGCAGGAGTCACATCACCAAAATAAGAGGACAGAAGAGGGCTCAAACTTGCACATACTTTTTATATTGAAATTGTTGCTTGCTAGAAATTAGAAACACAATCTATAATTTAAGAAGAAATGCACCTTGAATGCCTTTCTTATCTCTCGCTCATTTCCCTTTACCGCTAGTTGGTCAGATTCTTGTAGACAGCTTAAACTTGCAATAAATTTTTATACTCATTTGAACTGCCTGAATCTCCTGATATCCCCTGGTGTTTGACAGTAATGTATGCACTTGTTCATCAGGCTGGCTCACTTGGTTCAGCAGGATGACTGGGTAATTTTGTAAGTTGAAGTCCATGCATCTTAAAGTTGCCAAGGTTGAAAAACACTGCATTAATTGAAAGAGTATCCAGTCTTGTGCAACTGTCATGTTCACTATTTTCCTATTCTGAAACTCTAAATAATATCTATAAATATGTAGTTAAATTCGCAAAAAAGATGTCATGTTTAATTTCCTAGCATGTAGCGGTTGTGTGGATTTCTGTTCATATAGAGATTTATTGAAACATGCATACCTAAGCTTTTGCATGCAGCTCTGCCTGTTTTCTTTGTTACCTTCCTGATCTGATTTCTAGGGCTGGAATAGGAACAATGATGAAAGTTCCATTAAAAATGGTGGGACTTTGAAATAAGGATGTAGAGGTTTATGGTACATATATATGATAAATCAATCAATGGCACTAAATGTATGCAACTAGAGGTCATTACAATTAGGCCCATGCAAAGTGACTAAGGTCATTTCCTCAGGAGTGATTTATAGCAGTCTAATCATTCAATCACCACTGTGCCAAATGAACAGTAATGATATAAAGGCTTTATATCACTTCAGTGATGTGTTGCTATGAAGTTGCAATAAATAGTCAGTCAGGAGACGGTGGTTTCATGAGTAGCTTTGAGATGACACTTCACTCAAACTATCCACACAGTGGAGCTCTTCTTTGAAGAGGTGTACAGGTTTTGTGAACGTCTATGGAGATTCTCAGTCATCCAGGACATGGCTGCTCTAAAGGTGTTTTTTCAAGAGGCAACTGGACTTTCTGGTTTTTTCTTTAGTTTAGTTTAGTTTATTGTCATTGCACCTCATACAATGAAATCAAACACCATCTTCAGTGCATATTATGACCATGAAAATAAACACTAACACACATCCTTCAATCTCCACACATTGAACTGAAAACCCCCAACACCACACCAACACTGCACTATATAGTAGAATTCAAAAGAGCTACTGCCCTGGGATAGAAGCTGTTTTTCAGCCTATTTGTCCTTGTTTTTATTATCCTGTACCATCTGCCAGATAGTGATAGTTTTAAAAAAAGGGTGCCCAGGATGAGATGGATCTTTGAGAATGTTTTGAACTTTCTTAAGGCAGCAGGAGCTATAAAGCTCTTCCAAAGGGGGGAGAGGGCAACCAATGATTTTCTGGGCCATGACGTTAACCCTCTGGAGTGCTGTCCTATCTGCCACTGTGCAATTGGCAAACCATACAGCGGTGCAGTAAGTTAAGTTACTCTCTATGGTGCAGCGATAGAAAGTCACCAGCAGTTTTTCATTCAGTTGTTGTTTTCTGAGAAGTCTTAGGTAGTATAATCTCTGCTGGGCCCTTTTGACCAGGGCTGCAATGTTGGCACCCCAGGTCAGATCCTCTTTTATGGTAACACCCAGAAACTTAAAACTGGCCACTTGCTCCATTCAGTCTCCATTGATAAGCAAGGGCTGGATGTCTGATCTGTTCCTTCTATAGTCCACTATAAGCTCCTTGGTCTTATTGGTGTTGAGGACCAAGTTATTGTCTCGACACCACGAAAGCAACCGGTCCATCTCATCTCGATAGGCAGACTCATCCCCCCCCTGGAGATGAGTCCCACCACTGTTGTATCATCTGCAAATTTAGTAATAGTATTACTAGCATGAGTGGGAATGCAGTCATGCACATAAAGAGTACAGAGTAAGGGACTCAACACACAACCCTGTGATGTACCAGTGAAGACCTTGAAGATTCTTGGATGAGAAGCGAAACATCTTAAAAAAAACATAAAGTCCAGTTGCTTCTTGAAAAAGCACCTTTGGGACAGGTTTTGTGAAAAGGAAGATTTGGAGGCCTTTCTTGTGATGCTCCATTCCAAGGGATTCAAATGTGGTATCTTGTTTGAAAGCATTAGAAATCCTACTCATTCTGTAGAAAGTGGACACGCTGCAATTGTCTAAGGCATAGCAGTTGCACTCATTATTATTATTTTCCATATCATAGGGAGCATTAAGCAAAGCTGCCCAGAGACTTTTCCCAACCATAATGCTACATTGCCAAAGTGACAATCCAGGAATTAAGAGGCAGGCCAAGCAAGGCAGGAATCTTCTCTAGCACTGCTAGTTACTCTCTATAGCACAGGTGGGGCACTATAGTCCCTTTATGAGTTGTGGACTTCAAGTTGAAGTCCACAAGTCATAAAAGGGCCATAATTCCCCACCCCTGCTCTCTAGCAATAATCCACTGTTGCTTTGGAAGGGACATCATTTTATTTACTTATTTATTTGTATCACCTTTAATATTTTTTTACCAATAACTCAAGTCAGTGAACATATCCATATTCTCTTCCATTTTCCCCACAACCACAAACCTGTGAAGTGGGCTGGGCTGGGAATGAGTAACTTGCTGAAAGACACCCAGCTGGCTTTCATGGCTAAGGCAAGACTTGAATTTGTGGTCTTCCATTTTCTAGCCTGCTTCTTTAACCACTAGACCAAATTACCTTGAAAATATTTCTTCCTTTAAAGAGGAACAAAAAAACCAGCATCAGTGGCATATTTGAATTGTTTTTGCTGCTGCTGCTGTTGTTTTATCATGATTGCAAGGCCACATTGAGCAGGATGGATCCTATAACCCAAGTGCTGAACCCAAGTGGCAAGTCCTACAACCCAAGTACTGTTGTGCAGCAGACCCAGAGGTGGTATTCCACAGGTTCTGACCAGTTCTGGAGAACTGGTAGCGGAAATTTTGAGTAGTTCAGAGAACTGGAAAATGCCACCTCTGACTGGTCCCGCCCCCATCTATTCCCTGCCTCCTGAGTCCCAGCTGATCAGCTGGGTCTTCTTTTGTTGCCCTGCCCAGGAGAACGGAGCTGGAAAGCAGGTTAGTGAGGTGGGGAGGGAATGGGGATTTTGCAGTAACCTTGCCACGCCCACCAAGCCATGCCCACAGAACCAGTAGTAAAAATTTTTGAATCCCACCACTGAGCAGACCCATGCATTTATGATTAAAATAAAAATATACAATGGAATGAAGGCTATTGCTGAGCACATTGGGTTGTATCCCAAAAATTGTAAGCCACCCTGACTCTTCGGAGAAGGGCGGCATATAAATATAATTTAAAAAAACAAAAAACAAAGACTAACTCTGAGAACATGTTGAGCCACGTATTAGCCCTGTGTCCTCTCCCTTCCCTCTTTTGGGCACTGCTTTTAAACAACTGGGATTTTGTGATCTACTGCAAATTACCCCAAGATTACATTCTGCATAAAGTGATTTGTGATTCTAGGGACAGAGGAATCTGCCTTGAACCAAGTCAGTGGCTCATCAGGATTTTAGACAAGCTTTTCTTAGCCTTATTTGGAGATGGTAAAGGATGGAATTTTAGAGCAACTGAAGACAAATGAGAATGTTATTTTGTTGTCGGCTGTAAATCCTAAATTTTTCTTCTGGTAAGCTGCCCAAGGTAATTGGGGGTCAAGGGGCATATAAATTTAATCTGCTACACAGCAGTTAGGTTTAAACAATAAACAGTATGGAAGAAAACCGTATTATTTCTCTTTTCTTGGAACAGATTTATAAGATACTTTTTACTTTTAACATTTCTTTCTGTTATTTTTAAGGGGGCTGGGGTCATTTGCCAAAGCAGCTATCACATCAAATGACATGGAGTCATATAATTTTCTGCCAAAAAAATTCAATATACATTTTACCCCAAAATACATTTTTTTTCAAACAAACGATTTATATAACTGCACTATAGCAATAGCACCTAGATTTATATAACATCCCATAGTGCTTTACAGCACTCTCTGAGTAATTTAGAATACTAACAATCTGGATCCTCATTTTACTGACCTTAACTGATCAAAGGCTGAATCAACCTTGAGCCTGGTGAGACTTGAACTCTAGGCTGTGGCCACAGTTTCCCTGCCATACTGCATTCTAACCACTGTGCCACCAATTTTACAATTTCTTGTTTTATTAGAAACAACAGTCAGCAAATGCTTATTGAGAATTCTTTTTTTTTCAAAATTTTCTATTTTTTAATACAGACATAAACAAACAAATACATAAAAAACATAAAACCCTCTTCCATTTTGTACAGTGTGTCAGTTGGTTACGCATCATTTGTGCTTTCCTTTCATAGTCATCACTCACAATTTATATAAATTCTCATGTTATCAATCTAACATATGCTTATATATTTATCAGTTATTAATCATTCATGACTAATCTATTTATTTCATCATTTAATACGAGATATTCTAGCTTTCATTTATAAGATTTGTATTACACTTTTACCCAATGGTTATATATGTTTATATTATAATTAATATCAATCTATTAAATATCTGTTACAAAATTTCCTAATCTATTACGTTACCATGTCTTTTTATCCAACCATTGATAAAACAAATCCCATATCAGGAGCAAGTTAAAGAAACAATGATTGTTTGGGGGGGAAATTTTGGATATGGAATTGATTTAGAGAAATGGCAAAAATTGTGGTCTCAAAATTATAAAATAACAATGTCAACTTATTGAGAATTCTTGATGATTAGTTATGGATTTGAAGAAATGTCAATGGGAACACTCAGTGCTACTGGTTATAATATACAATAACTTCCTCCTTATGAGTCATTGACTTCATACTTTTGTCTAGAAATAAATTGCTTATTAAATGCTTTAAGGATAGGAAATTTGTCTGCTCTTTAAAAATATATGTTATCTTTCATTTCATTTTCATTTAGTACAAATTGGGACAATGAAACAATAGTACTCTAACAAGTTGAAACTATTGGAGTGGTGTAGGATGAAGGTAGGTCTCAATCTATGGGCAAAGAATTCAGTCTCATGACAGCAACTGATGAGAAAAAAATTTAATCATCGTTACACACACACACACACACACAAGTAGCAAAATGGACAGTTGTACTATTGAAATGGAACAAATGGGAGTTACCTGAAGTCGATAGTCTTATCTGACTTCCATTTAGTTCTGCTACCAAATGTGTGAGCTCCAAATTATTGAATTCAAAAAATATATATAGGTAATCCTTAACTTACAACCATAACTGGGGCCAAAATTTCTTCTGCTAAGCAAGACAGTTGTTAAGTGAGTTTTGCCCCATTTTACAACCTTTCCTGCCATAGTTGGCAAGTGAACCACTGCAGTTATTAAGTTAGTAATGTGGTTGTTAAGTGAATCTGGCTTTCTCATTGACTTTGCTAATCAGAAGGTCACAAAAAATGATCATATGACCCCAGGACACTGCAACCGTCATAATACATGCCAGTTGCCAAGCATCTGAATTTTGATTGTGGGAATGCTACAACTGTCATATGTATGAAAAAAATATTTTTTCAGTGCTGTTGTAACTTTAAACAATCATTAAATGAATGGCTGTAAGTCAAAGGCTACCTATATGTGTCAAAGCCTCTGAAATGTAGATCTTAGGACTCCAGGAAAAAATTAAAATATGGTGAAAGTTTAGTACAATCTGAAGACAAACTGTGATTTTGGTGCAATCCTCTTTGTCTCTGTCTCTCTCTTTCATTCTGCCACCCATACACCATTCACCCACCAATCCCAGCATCACAATTTATCTCTTCTGCCTCAATAGCTGAAAGAGCTTCCCCTGTACTTGTTAACTTGTCTTATCTGCAAAACATTTGTTGACTGCCTATATTATTATATCATAAAAAGCAATGCAAAGAATAGTTCAACTCAAAATAAATATAATAATAAATTCAGTGTGAATTCATACTTCAGCACAGAGAAGAGTAGCAATAACAATAGCACTTAGACTTATATACCACTTCACAGTGCTTTAAAGCCCTCTCTAAGCAGTTTATAGAGTCAGCCTATTGCCCCCAAAAATCTGGGTTCTCATTTTACCCACCTTGATGGATGGAAGGCTGAGTCTGGTGAGATTTGAACTGCCAAATTGCAGGCAGCTGGCAGGCAGCAGAAGTAGCCTGCAGTAGTGCATTCTAACCACTGCGCCACCATGACTCTGCGTATCTGCTAAAAGCAGCTGCTTCTCTACTGGAAACCATTTTTTAATCATCTTTTATTCATATGTCTCTCCCAAACCAAGTAGACATTCAGCAAGGCTCATGGGACAACATTCCTAAAAGTGTCTGCCCCTCCCCCCCTTTAGATCAACATTCACTGCTGCACATCACGGATATAGAGGAGAGTGAGGTGGAACTAGGAAATCCCATAAGGAATCTGTCTTCGGAAATGGCTTTCAAAGGGAGCACTTACCCTTTCCCTGCCCTTAGCAACAGATCTGTAGAGCATTTCTGCAAGCTAGAGCAATGGGACATGTAAACAATCAACGTAAGTAAGAATAATTTTCCAGTTCACAGCAGTGGGATGGTGGAAGAGCAGCAAAATGCACATTGCCATCACTATTCAATTGCCTGTTTCTCTGGAGGTACCGATTTAACTGACACTGCGGTAACAAACCAACCCACTCAGTTGTGTGTGTGTGTGATGCTTTTTACTGGTGAGCCACAACTGCTCATTCTGCCATGTCCACCAAAGGCAATTGGGATAATGTAAACCAAGTGTAGATGCAGGCTGTGCATGTGATCTTTATGTTTATGAGTACATCCAAACACAAACGTAGGATTTGAGTGGAATTGCAAATTGCAGTAATGAAAATTTACCAGGTTCCATAATATTTTATATATTTATTTTTTATATTTATATCATGCCTTTCCTCTGAAAGCTTAGGATGAATCTTCCACCATTTTACTGCCTACAATGGCAATCTGTAGAAAGTTAGCATCACCCCTCTCCTAGAAGAATGAAAAATTTTGAGAAATATTTAAAAAGGCAGGATAAAATATTTCCCCTAGAAGAGAAATAAAAATCCTAAGGGAGACAGAAACAGAGCTCCCTACCCCAAGCAGATACTAAGCTGAGATCAGATTTTAGAAATGCAGATTTGATAATCCATTACTCCCTGCAGCAAGATCTGAACAAAGGTAGGATTAGCCCTCAGCCACAATAGGAATTGTTCAACAAGCCCCATCATTGCATCAGCCAAACTTCAACCAAGCTTAGCTCAGACAAACTCCTAGGATGTGTAGAGGGATGAGATCCGACCAGTATAACTACCAGTTCTGTTGCTCTGCATCGTGCGCACATGCGTGCATGCGCGCGAGGTGCACAAGTGCAATTTACGACCTGATGGGCTGCCCGGACAGCTGAGCAGCGCTGCATGCAAGTGCGCAGTGGTTGAAAAAGCACTTTTTTCCTGCTTTTTCAACCGCAGCTGTGTCATGCAAAGCAGCTGCAGTTGCAACACAGGAAATAAAGGTCAGGTAAGAGCCCAGGTGGCTGGTGGGCCAAAACAGCAGCAGACATAGAACCGGTTCTATGTATGCTCTCTGTTTGCTGCTTTTCATAGCAACCAGTTCTACAGAAGTGGACAGAACTGGTAGAATCCCACCCTTGGTTGTGTACATGGCACCATGGGAGTCTGACAACAGCTAATAGAACACATGTTCTTGCACAGGAACAGGAAGTTCAAGTGCTAAGCCCAAGAAAAGGCATAAAACCCCCTCACTCTCAACTCCATGTGGTCAACTACCCAGAACCATGTGCTTGGTGATTCTGCTTCATCAATAAATCAATCAGCCTCCAGCATCCATTTTGTTTCCAGTGTTTTCCCCCCAGCTTGGAACTGAACCAGATGGATATCTCTTCCAACAAATCCTTTTAGGAAGCTTGTACTGAGACAAATACAAACAAGGGACTTTTTATGATTTAGACTTGTAGACTTGATCTTGGGACCTAGGGATTTAGTTCAACACCTGTAGGATATGACACTCAGCTGAAACATGGAAGAGCAGGAACAACACCCACAGGAGCAGGTGCATGATATCATATTATGTTTATTATGGCATAATGATGTCATCAATGCATGGCTTTTATGGGGTAGGCCACATGTGAGCAATGGGATAAAATGGGCAGGACTGCAACATGTATCGGGCAGAAGAGGTTCTGGGATTGCTTTTCCAGATTTTGGGGGTGGGGTGGGGAGTAGGATCACAGTTTTCTTTCTTCAAAGAAAACTGTATTAAGCTTCTGTTAGGGCCTATGTTACTGTTTTCATTTGTTTTCCAGCTCAAAATGAAGTTGGGCATTATCACATTTAAAAGATCCCATCTGTGCACACAAAGGAATGCATCAATCATCATTCTTCTCAACTGCAGTGGGAAAGCTCCACATAAATATGAATATTCTCATGGAAAGGATGGCTTGACCAAAGCATAAAGAGTGCAGAATCAAGTCCAAATCTTTCCTATGCAAGTACAAATGTCTAATAAATAGGCAGTTGATATTCCCTCAGCAGCCTTCCCCAACTCTCATGCCTTCCCCTGGTCTCTGTAGGATAGGCTATGTTGCTTGGAAGATTATGGGAATGGTAGTATAATTATCAAGAGCGTTTCCAGAAGTGCATGTTTTTAATAACATCACTCGGGCTTCTCCGTGGCAATAGAGATCCTGTCGGAATTAGTGATTTATCTCCATAGCAATCGTTGGATGATGCTATAAATTGCTAGCATAGAATTCCCCAAAGACAGCAAGTTAGGAGTGGCTTTTCTAAGCAAAATAGATTTTTTTAATACTATTTTTCAAGCTGCAAGCAATCTGACATAAATACGGTGCCATCGTCTGGGAAAGAATATTTCGAAAGATTTCATAAACGGGGAGCACTAAAGCAATGAAGATCTCACCAAGAAACATTAAGGGAAGCCCAGCAAACAAAATAAAAATAAAAATGAGGAAGGAGGAGCAGAAATCAGTGATCAGCTCACAGGTCAACAGCTCAGAGGAAAAGAATCCCGTCCATCATTTTGCTTGTTTGATATCTTTTCTTCTTTCATTGACCCTTGACCAATGTTGACTTCTGGTATTCACAATTTGTTATGACTTTTTCTTACCTGATTGTTTCCACTTAATGTTTGTAGTTATTTTATATAATTGATTTATATCTCAGGATATGTTTGGGACCTTCCTAGAGATATAAAAAGAAGAGTCTATTTAGCTATAAGTAATGAGGCATACAGTTGTTTCTTTCTTTTTTTAATTCATATTTATATCCCACCCTTCTCCGGAGACTCAGGGCGGCTTACAATTTTTTGGGGGGGATACAACCCAATGCGCTCAGCAATAGCCTTTCTTCCATTGTATATGCCTGCTTATTACTAAGCGGCATTTTTACAAAGTCAGCTTCTTGCCCCCAACAATCTTGGGTCCTCACTTTACCTACCCCGAGAGGATGGAAGGCTGAGTCAACCTTGAGCCTGGTGGGATTCAAGCCTGCAATAATTACAGGCAGCTGGAACTAAGTGCTAGGCTATAAACAGCCTGCACCACCAAGGCCCTTCTGGGTCTTCTTGGGCAGGTCACCATTTGTAAACACCATTTGTAAACAACAAAAACAAAACAAAAATAACAAAAACTTGTCCCCAATAGTTTTTTATGTGGTTAAAGATTTTGAATGATTGGCTGGAGAATGTTTCCTAGCAGGTCACTTGCACGAGCAGAGTGATATTATATGGTTGCTATCAGCAAGCTAGGAGGAAAAAAGAAATTATTGCAGTCTTTTTTAAATAAAGAGAGATGTAGCTACCACAAGGATGTCAGCCATTTTCCAATACATTGTTTTGAAGTTTGCCTTCTTCTCAACATATTTCATAAGGTTTCATTTGCTTATTAAAAGTCAAGGCTCCTTGATTGTATGGGCTCTCCTTCTCCTGGATGATTCCAAAATGAAAATGTTTTATCATTATCATCCTCGGGACTGTCTGGAAATGTGAAAATTCTGTAACAACATTCTTGAGCTTTTTCTTTTCTTTTTTCTTTTTGGCTAATTGTGTCTTACTTATCAGCATATTTCTGCAGTTTAAATATTAATATGAGCCCACTGGGGAAAAGGAACAATTTGTCTTGGTAGTGTTCTTTTTGGTTTCTCCATACTAAAAGAATTATAAGGATCATTGCAAGTAGAAATGCAACAGAATTATTCAAACCCAGCTTAGCCCTTTCCAACTAGTGTCTTCTAGACACTAGTCCACCATGCCCTGTCAGCATGACTTGCTGGCTGGGGATAATGGGAAGTGTTGCTTGCGAAATAGACTGGAGGAAAACTTCAGGAACTTAGCAGTATCCTGTAGTCACAGCATATAATAAAAGCAAAAGCATTGTGGTATAGATCAGGAATCCAGTTCTAAAGATTCGTGTTGCCAATCATTTGAGAGATTCTGCCCCATTTTTCTCATGCCTGAGCCTTCTCCCCACAGACACTACCCATACTATGTCCTACAGGGAAAGGAAGTTTCCATCTCTGACTCCAAGAGATTTTTTCACAACCCTTCATTTAAAATAACCGCTTTATCCATGGTGCAACACAGGTTTAAGCCTCACATCTAACTCTATGAGCACACATTAAAAAATGGCTTTAGAATAACTTTTACTGGCAATTGCTTAATGTGTGATTGTAGTTGTGTATGTGAGAAAAACAGAGAGTGAGGGAAAGAGTGTGAATTATGGAACGTGTGTAAAGGAGTTATAATGTGCAAGGATAGGAATGGAAGAACTTAATGGAGAGTGATGGAGCAGATCTTTATAACACTGTCAATACTACTTCCTTTTATTTCTCCATATACACAGGACACATAGAAATGAATGTAGGTTTATAACTTTCACTGTCTACTTCCTGAAGTTTCATATATGTAAATTCTAACTGCTCAAATCAGTCAACTTGATAGACTGGTGACTATATATAAGTCTGCAGGAGGGAAAGAATGAAGAAGACCCCAGGCCTGCAATAGAATATTTCTGCTACAATATAATGTGGCCATACCCACAGCAGGGAAGAATTGCTGATGTAACTGCCCAGAATCAGTCCAGCCATCAGGCAAGATTAGGTTCTGCATTCTTAAATCAGTGTGTTTCTTATTGATATCAGTGAGACAGCAGTCAGATGCAAACCAATGTGCTTCTAAGACAGCAAACCAAGCAGCAGAACAGTCTTTTCAGCTTCGACAAGGAAGCTCCCCTGTGAAATTAGGGAGTCCTGAAGTCCATTAGGGAGTCCAGAAGTCCAGAAATTAGGGAGTCCAGAAGGAGGTGGCAACTATGGGCAGGAGAAGTTTTCCATAACTTCATCTTGTGTGTCAACTGCACCCATTCCTAGATTGGGAGGTATTGTTCATGGTTATCCATGTCTATATATAACTACATATATCTATATCTATATATATGTGTGTGTGTGTATACACACACACACACACACACACGTATCTGTAACTACATAGCCAAAAAGGCATTAAGAGTTGTTAACCTAATCCTGCATAGCTTTTTCTCTGGTAATATTAACTAGAGCATACAAAATATTTGCTAGACCAATACTTGAATACAGCTCATCAGTCTGGAACCCGCATTACGTATCTGATATTAAGACAGTTGAGAAAGTCCAGAAATATTTCACAAGAATAGTTCTCCACTCTCTACTTGTTGCAGAATACCTTATGCCACCAGACTTGAAATTCTAGACCTAGAAAACCTAGAACTACACCGCCTTTGGTCCAATCTAAGTATAGTACATAAAATTATATATTGCAATGTCCTTCCGGTCAATGAATACTTCAGCTTCAACCATAACAATACAAGAGCACACAATAGATACAAACTCAAGGTTAACCGCACCAAACTTGATTGCAGGAAATACAACTTCAGCAACAGAGTGGTCAATGTCTGGAATACTCTACCTGACTCTGTGGTTTTTTCCCCAAACCCCAAAAACTTTAACCTTAGACTGCCTACTATTGACCTCACCCTTTTCCTAAGAGGTCTGTAGGGGATGTGCATAAGCGCAACAACATGCCTACTGTCCCTGTCCTATTGATTCTTTTTATTTTTCTTATATGTATCCATTTCATGTATTCATAACTATGTTTATACTTATACCTGGTATCTTATAATTGCTTAACAAAATAAATAAACAAATAAATAAAATGTCTTTGTCAGTTACTGATTGGACTATTGTAATGCACTGTGCATTTTTAGAAAGTTGTATCTGACCATGACACCAAGCTTCCACTGTTGTCTTTAGTGTTTCTATGATAACCTCATAGAAAACAGCCCATTCCCGCTGCATACTTGGCTTCTTTCTCCCCAGAGATTAGATGTTCCTGCTGCTGGCATACTGTGCTATTCCAAGCCACTTGACCAAATGGGGGGAAGGGAGTCTTATACTTGTTCTAGCTGCCTTTTAGGAGCACAATTGTCATAAACATTTCATTCATGAGATTCTTAGCTGAAGTCTGTTCAATTATAAAGAAAATTATGCTTCCAGCTATATCTTGCTTTCCTCTGCATGCTTCAAGGATATTTCTCAACTAATCCATCAGCCTTGGTTCTTTCTCCTTGACAACCATGCAAACTGAGAATCACATTCAAGTGTGGTCACCACCAGAGGTTTATCTTAGGAATGTAACTGGTGAGTAGTGCTGTCCTTTACCATTTAAGTCAAGGAAGGCAATTGGTGGATTCCTCTGGCTTTGTTTCTCTTCGCACTGAGCGTTACCTGCTGTCGTTGAGTGTCCTTTCAAGGTCTGGTGGAGACAGGTGCTTTCAATGTCTCAATGAATAGAGAATTTCTAGGGCAACAAAATCAGATTGGTCATGTGAGAGCCTTGACTTACAACTGTCAGGCCTTATGATGGAAATTCCAGGCTTCATTATAGTCGTAAGTTGAGGACCACCTGTATTTGGTGGGAGGGGAAAACCCACTAATCAAGGGCTTGTTAGGCATGGTCTGGTCAGAACCCAAAGCCAGAGGTGGTATTCAGCAGGTTCTGACCAAGTCTGGAGAAATGGTAGCGGAAATTTTGAGTAGTCCAGAATACCACCTCTGACTGGCCCTGCCCCCATCTATTCTCTGCTTCCCAAGTCCCATCTGATTGGCTGGGTCTTCTTTTGTTGCCCTGCACAGGAGAAATGGAGCTGGAAAGCAGGTTAGTGGGATGGAGAGGGAATGGGGATTTTGCAGTAACCTTTCCCCAGGAGTGGGGTAGGAATGGAGATTTTACAGTATCCTTCCCCTGCCATGCTCATTAAGCCATGCCCACCAAGCCAAGCCATGCCCACCAAGCCAAGCCAAGCCCACCAAGTCACACCCACAGAACCGGTAGTAAAAAAATTTGAATCCACTGTGGCTGAAGCCCATCGCTGCAGCCACAGTGGAGGAAGGGTTTGAATTCCATAAAGGAATTTCTTATGCCAGCCTCATTTCTACATATGTTTGAGACTCAAATAGCTTAAGCCTGCAGTATGAGAAATGCCCAAACTTAAATAGCAGCTTGAATCATGTAATTCTGTTCCGGATTCAGAATTCAAACTGAACTGGGGCATAGCTAATTGTTTATTAGTAGCATTAATGGTACAGTATTTGATGTATATCTCACTTTTCTATTCACCAGAAATGCTTACAGCAGCTGATAAAAGAAAAAAAATAGAAAAATAAGTGCAATTAATTAATTAAAATGCAATTAAACTGTAATTAAAATGCACAAATAAATAATAAAATCTAAGTATGAGTTCATAATACAATTACATAATTACATAACACAATACATTATTTCAGAAGTTGTCCCAATTAACCTATATAAGAAGGTCAATACTGTATTGCTATCTGGCATATTATACATAAAAGGCTGATGTATAAACTTTGGCAAAGCACTTTTGCTATTGCTGGTGTAGAACAAGAGTATAATTTAGAAAATATCATTTGGCTGATCATTTGAAAGAAAGATTAGTGAATGTTGGCTTAGCAGATTTGAAGAACCTCAAGTGAGCTTCGAAGAACCCTTTCCCCAGCTCCAAAACAGAAAAATTATATGCCCCAATTTTTAAACATTATAATGCAATATTATTTCATATGTGATAGTATCTGACAGTTGAAATGCACACATTCTTTTATTTTACAGTGATGGTTTGCAATGACATTCAATATAGGAGTTTCAGAAGAATATTGGAAGTGCGCTGTTTAATTACTAGATTTATACATTTTATTAATGTGTCTTACCTTATTACTGTAAAATGTACATAAGTGTACTTCAGACAATCACCCATGCCCTGGTCACCTCATGGCTGAACTATTGCAATGCTCTCTATGTGGGGCTGCCTTGGAAGATCACTTAGAAGTTTCAACTGGTCCAGAATGCAGCAGTGTCAGCAGTGATGGGCATGTATCCACATTTAAAACTAATTAATTAAATAATTCCTAATTGAAAGTCACAAATCCCAAAATAATTAAGAGGCAGCAGTAAGACACAGCATTCAAAGGTTTCCCATTCAGGATGCTAATTCAAATTTTGAAACGATCTCTTTAAAAAATGAACCAGTGAGATTTGAGCCAAAGGGCACTTGGAAGTAAGGAGTGGAAGATTCCCTGAGAAAAGGACACCATTAGATAGAATGCATGGTCATCAGAACCATACTTTATATTTATCTTGCATGATTTTTTTACCCAGTTACTATACAGGGGAATCTATAAACCACTCATTATCAGTCTGGCTGGAACGTACAAGCCCAAGTAATAAAAATAAATTCCCTTGACCTGTTTAACTATAGCAGTTCATAAGAAAATAAATTTCCAGATATTTGCTAATTTTGTATGCAGTGTGTATGAGTCTTTCATATTTGTATAACACTGGAGCTCCTATTTTATGCTTTTATTCTTGTGGTAATTATATTATCATCATCAATATTTATTTCTATGTTGAACAGACCGAAAAAATGTGGAAATTCCCACTAGTAGAAAAGAAGATGAGAAGGCAGAGATAGAAATAAAGGCTAATAATATTTGTTAGCCAGCCTGAGAAGTTTATTGTACAACTTCTGTTATCTGACGTTGGCTTTATGCTCAGATTAATGGCAATAACTCTGCCATCAATATCTGGAAATATTACTTCTGGCTGGGGATTTTATTGGCTACTGCAGTTCATTGAAATTTAATTGAGATGGCATATTTACTCTGAACTTGGTAAAGTAGATCATGAGCTACATGATTAAATTCACTTTAAACTAATTTTAATAATGGCATGTTATTAAAAGCGGAATCACTTCCAGCTCTTGGCGGATGTACTTATTGCACAGAGAAAAGCATGACAACTTTGAAAGAGTGGCAAGAGCACTTTGAGAAAGTCATTACTGCATTATACTAGTATTTGGAACACGATATTCTTCACCTGAGCAGTTGAGAAGGTCATGGCTAGCGGGGTATTGAAAGTTTACTGGCACTCTGAGAGAGAAACAAGAAAGATGCCTCACAGAAATTTAGACTACTTTTCATTACTGTTCACTAGGCTAGGGCATATGGTTAGTGAATCTCTTGCAGTCTGTCATGCCTCTGTCGGAATCAGATTCAGAGGGGGAGGCCAAGCAGCTGACAGGGAGTGGGAGTGTGGCTCCATTGGCTGTGGAAGAAACTGGGGAAGGGCACAGTCCGGCTGGGCAGAGCAGGGGAGAGGTAGAGCAAGGCAGGGGAAATTCAGAGGAAGACCCAGGCCCACCCCCTCTTCATCCTAGGGCACGCAGGGAGGAACGGAGAAGGGAGCAATGTGAGTTGTGTGGCTTACATGGAAGGAAAGGGCCCTGATTCCCTTCATTAGCTGCAGCTGGGAACACAGTATTTAAAAAGGAAAGCTGCACACAGCAACTTGTTGGAAGCAAATCGTGAGTTATCTGTTATTGTCGAGGTTTATCAGGGTTCCTGGTGTCTTCCCAACTGTGTGTGTTTTGTTGGCCTTTCAAGTCTGCAATTCCTTATCCTGCCCTGTCCGGTTAATTGCTGTAGCATGGTTTGTGTGGATTTTTATTTACAGTTTGTATGTACTTCGTTTTCGGACTGCATTTCCTTCATTTAAAGACTGTTCTTGGGAGAGTTTTTTCTCCAGCCGAAGGTAACCTGGACATTGGTGGCAAAGTTGGAGGTATTAAAGGGTCTCTTCTTACTTATGTGACTGTGTTGCCTTTGTGCCATGCCCCGGGTCATCACACAGTCACTAGAGGGGCTGAAGGAAGCGCAACTGATTTAGCTGCATTGGTCATACTGGAAAGGCTGCCTGTCCCCTCTCACAACCAACATGACAGTGTCAGTTTATAGATGAGCAAGGGCATGAAAACTGTCTGCCTCCATCACCTCATCCCAGACAGCACTGAGGTAAATCCACCCACAGCAGTGGTGGGATTCAACATTTTTACTATCGGTTCTGTGGGTGTGGCTTGGTGGGCGTGGCAGGGGAAGGATCCTGTAAAATCTCCAGTCAGAGGTGGTATTTGCCAATTCTCTGAACTACTCAAAATTTCCGCTACCAGTTCTCCAGAACTGGTCAGAACCTGCTGAATACCACCTCTGACCCACGGGCCCACAAACTCTTGTATTACTAAGGTAGCTCAGCCGTGTGTGTGTGTGTGTGTGTGTGTGTGTGTGTGTGTGTGTGAGAGAGAGAGAGAGAGAGAGAGAGAGAGAGAGAGAGAGAGAAGGGTGATCAACAAAATAGCTGATGCAGCTCTGTATGAACTAATTTGCTGGTATGCAGGGCTGAGGGGATTTTCAGGGGATCTGGTCCACACACAGACTAACTCAGCTTAGTGCTAACCAACTACTAAAGGCCATTGTCTTAAGCAGAGTTTTAGTGTGTGGTGACTTTTGCAGTGGTCTTCAAGGTATGACCACAACTGGGATGAGAAAACTTATTGTTAAATGGTGTGGTCATTAACTAAGGCATTCTAGGTCAGCAGCTGTTTTTATGACTTCATTTGATATGGTTGTAAAGCAAGTCACTGTGGTCATTAAGCAAGATTTTTAAGCAAGACATCATGTGACTGTGACTTGCAAACTTTCCTGCCAGCTTCCTCATTGACTTTGCTTGTCTGAAGCTGGCTGGAGAGGTCACAAATGGCAATCTTGTGATTGCAAGATGCGACAACTGAGGTAAATGTATGATTGTCAAGTGCTTGAATCACAATCATATGACTGCAGGGATCCTGTGAGGGTTGTAAGTGTGAGGACTGGTTATGAGTCACCTTTTTCAGCACTGACATAACTTTGAGCAGTCTAAATGAATGTTGTAAAGCAAGGACTTCTTGTACCTTTCTTCTAGATCAGGGGTGTCAAACTCTAGACCTGAGGGCCAGATTCGGCCCGCGGGGTGCTTAGATCTGGCCCACGAGGCCACCCTGGAAACAGCAAAGGACTGGCCCAAAGGGTCTCTGCCAGCAAAAACGGAGCCTGAGGGGGGCAGCATTGGCAGAGGGCTGCAGGAGGCCATTGCAGTCGATAATGGAGCCCAGAGGGCTGCACCCGGCAACCCTGAGCTCCATTTTAGCTGGCAGAGGGCTGCAGGAGACCTGTTCTGACCCAGCCTTAACAGAAGTAAGAAACAGACTCCTTGTCACAAATACCCCTCTTTATTTACCTCTTGTGGATTAATGGCATCCACACACAACGTCCAAGCAAGAGTCCTGCAAGGACTTAAATGCAGCAACAGACCTTATCAGTTCCTTGTGATAATTGCAAGGCCGTGAGCTCCCAGCTGAAAGGCTGCAAATTAAGTCCTGGCAAGCAGTCTTTGATGCACAAAATACAATGAGCAAAATCTTCTGAAATATGAACTGTAGTCTCCTACAACAACCACTCCGCTTTCCTTCTATTTATTCCCCGGCAAGGGAGGGGCCATTCAGCATCCGCGTGTGCTTTGCTTTCCGAGTCAACTCCTTATCCTCCATTGTTCACCTCTCCTAACTGCTCTGTGCATACGTGCGTGTGAAACAGGTCCCAGCTGTTCTTCCTCCTCACTTATCTCAGCCTGCAAAGGCAGCTGCCTCTCTGGTGGCTGGGAAATGTTGGACGGCCCTGGCTCTATCTCTGACACAGAGCATCCATCAGAGCCTTCTCCAGGCTCCAGAACTGGTCCAGGTTCCTCCCCAACCTCCTCCTCATCTGAGTCTGGGGGCCACAAAAAGACTGTTGCGGCTGAAAACAGAGCTTGAGAGCCTATTTTCTCTGGCAGAGCACTTGGACCACCACAGGCACCCCCAACATGAGTGACATCATGCCCACCTCGCCTCCCCAAGGTCAAACACAACCCTGGTGCAGCCCTCAATTAAATCGAGTTGACACCCCTGTTCTAGATCACCTTTCATAGGTCTGGTTCTGTGGGTCTTACATTTTGAATACAGACTCATCTTATTTCACAGCCACCTACCTGCAGTATTACTAGAGCAGTGCTTTTCAACCTCAGCAACCTTAAAATGAGTGAACTTCAACTCCCCAAAATTCTGGGAGCTGAAGCCCACACATCTTAATGTTGCTATGTACAGGGGAAACTCTTCCAAAACCATCACCTTGGATGGTTTAAAAAGCAGAATACAATGAAAGGAAGGAGGGCGTTCAAACTACATTACCAAGATATCTGTTCCTCTTCCTTTTCAGTTTCAGAGTATGGACATCTGGGCTTCCTCTTCTGTCCGATCTTTTCACTGACTCACTCTGCGTGCATAAAATCTAGCTGGGGATTTTTATGAGAAAGAACTATCAAAATGAAAGATTGTTGTTATGCAGAAGCTGTAATTCGCAGAATGAAATGGCATTTATTTTCTCAGGGTTTGCTGCTTCACTGGGTCTAATAGCAAAGCGGAGCTCAATGTCCCCATCAAGAACATTGCCTTTCATAGAGGCTGTCAATTATTAATGTGCAGTGTCCCGTATCCTACTTTCAGGTGAACTCATTTGTTAAAACTTACTAATTTTATGCAAATGATCCTTAACCTGTTAACTGCCTGACATGGATTTTTCAATACCTTTGGGGCCTTTTTCCTGCTTTGTAACAGCCTCTTCAGAACTAGAGGAGCGAAATAAATGTGCAAATGATGTCCTATACTTAAGGTTTAGATCTGAGTCAATTGCATTTTAGGACAGCAGCTGTTAGCAGACAAAGAGACACAAAACTAAAGACAACTAAAAAAAAGAGCTGTTAATGAAACAGAGATAACACAGAAATGTAAGCACACAATGGGCCTTTTCAGCCATAATATTTCTGCCTTAATAAACCACAGTTTATTTAGCTGCCCCTAAACACTGAATCACCATACTCCATCTTTAGTCCTCCTCCCATTTCAGGCAATGGCTTCAGGGCATTAATTCCAATGTATTTAAACAGCAATTGCCTGTTTGAAATAGCACATGGTGTGGGACTGTGGTATTATGTAGTCTCTTATGTAGAAAAGTTGCAAGGGTAAAAGAGGCATTCTGAAGTGGACCAGTCATGGAAAGAACCCATCTCATGATTTCTCTCTATTGTAGGCCCTGCACCATTCATTGCTTGGAAGCTCTTTCTAAGCCAAACCCACCACCAAGGTGTATAAAACATTAAGCAAGGAAGACTTTAAAGATGTCAGTTATGTTATACACTGGATGTGAACATTTTGGAGAATGAATTTACATCAGTGGGCACTTCCTTGATTTGAGTCCTATCTTAAGATATGCTTATCCAGGGGAAATCCACTCTTTGCAGAGGACTAAGAGCTAACCTCAGTAAAATTGCCCAAATCAAGGTGCAATTTTGAATGCAGCCTACATAAAAAGGTAGCAGAGAAGTCGGACCTCAAAATATTCAGGATAAGACATGAAAAGCGATGTTCTGTAAAGTCTTTTCTGGATTCAACATCAGTTTAAGCTTTTGGGAAGTGGAAATAGCTTTAAACCACAGCCATTTATTATTTCAGTCATCAGGGTTTTTTTCCCCTGTTAAAAATAAATTGGGTATACTAAAGGCATACTAAACTAACCACTACATGGCTACATTGAGACACCGATGGTGCCATCTGTTACGTTTGCATGAAGAGACAGATGCGGAGTGCTTCAAACTCTTTGTTTATTAGTGACTACAGCTCAGAACGAACCCACTTTGGCTGGGCTGCGGCTGCTACTTATAGCCAGCAGCCGCAGTTGCCAGCCAATCAGAGTGCAGGGTTTTCCCGCACTTTTTAAACCAATCATTTCTTACATTTTACAAGAACAGTTCAAACTAAACCAATGACTTTAAACCTGCATACATAACACCATCACTAGTTTTTTTTGGGCTGATCCAAACTCCAAGGTAAATTGAGACTCTGCTCCTGTCCAAAGAAAAGCATGGAAGACCATGCCAAAGGGCCAGAGGGATGGGGTGGGACTAGGAGAAAGTTAGAGAAGCTAAAACTAGAGAAGAGATGCTAGGCAGATACTATGGATCACATGACTGCAACATCAAAGAAATAGCTGAGGAAGACCATCCAATTGCACCTACAGCAATCACACAGCTTCTGTGAAAACACCACTTTTGCCAGCTTAATCAGAACCAAAACAGCTAAAATCTTCATTTGCCTCAGCTGTGGGCATAAGTATAAAATGAAAGCAATATGATAAGGACATGGCAGGAAAAAAGATTGCCAGGGCATGTTTACGTTATGGCTAGATACAAGTGAGGAAAAGGGCTCATCTTCCCTCCATACTTCCTATTTTCTCTTTCAGAAATGGCCCAAAATTCTTCCTAAAAATTCTGAAGGATGAGAAGCATAACAAGAAGTTAAAGTGTTGATACTAGGAGGTTTATTGGAGAGAAGAATTAGAAAATACACCTCCCCCAACTTTCCTCTTGTAACCATGGAAATTGTTCTGTATTCAAAAATAATTCTGTGTTCAACAGAGCTGATTTTTAGGTGTAATGTGTCTTACAGGAGACCAGGAAAGAGACCCTTCAAATATAATGGAAGTTAATTTTGAGCACATGTATAAAGGACTGTGTTAAAAGAAGCAAATTCATAGAACAGCATTAATAAGTATTTAGGTCTTCTTTTAGATGTGCTTTTTTATTTTTCTGTAACCAAAAGAAAAAGAAGCAACTTTATATTAAAACAAACAATCTATTATTATTTGGCCATTATTTCTCTTCTATTTTGGAAAGTCTTAATATGACAAAATCCAAATTCATCACTGCTTTCTAGGCTTTCTACAGCAAACTAAATTTTATGGAACAATGTCTCTTTAAATCTATCCAAGAAAATATTCCTTCTGGTCCACAGGATGCCAAAAATGACTCGATGATTTATTTATGTGGAGCTTGGCAGACCATCATCCAGATTGTGGGTGAAGTTGAATTTTATGAGCTTTCTCTCAAGTGAATATATTGACAGCCTTTTTTTAAAAAGAGAGTTAAAAGTCCTTTGTAGGGTTTGGCAGAAGTATCACATAAATATTATCATGAACATTTATGGGAATGGGGGATGGAGTAAACATATTAATCTATTAGCTTAATCCTATATTTAGGAGATGAAGATTTTTTTTCCTGTTGGAAATGGTAAACTTTCTTTTTAACAAATAATAATATTTTTATTGGCCTGATTTGACTATTTCTAACTTAACATTTCCTGAGGTAAAATGGAATTTCTGCCCCTTAAAAGATAAATGTCTCCTTGTCACTTCAGAGAAAATAAAAAGCGGCCTGCTGAGGCACTGATGTAAGGAAGCCATTTTCTGCCCAATGTTTTATTATTTGAATATTTTTTTTGTGAGTGATGATACAAAACAAGAAAGAGACAGAAAGGGTGCAGGAAACCAGAGAGGCAGTCTGCATTTTGATGTAATGCAAATAAATGGACTTTCTTCAAGAAGGGCTGTAGAGCAAGAAAGAGTGCCACTTTTGTTGATAACAAAATGAAATCTGTTCTTTTGTACATTCTGTACTGAAATTTTCCCTGTGACTTGACTAGGACTTATAGAAGCACAGGTCAAAAGTTGAACATGCTGGCTGAATGAGCAACCTGCATTAGAAATCCAGCTCCCTACAACTTACATTATTCCTCAACATAGCAAGGATTCAAACGAAATAATCTGTGAACCAACCGAGAATAAAAATGAGGACTGCTATCCAAAACACACTTCTCTTGAATTGAGAGCTATCTCCAAACCTTTTTGATCCCTAAGGCATATTTTAAAAAGAACTGAGACTATAAAAATCTTTTGATTTCATAGAATCAGAGTTGGAAGGGATCTTCGTGGTCTTCTAGAGTCTACCCCTTTCCAAGGCAGATATTCTCAGATAATCCTGAACGTTTGAAAACTTCCAGTAGTGGTTTACAGAAAGCATGCTTTTCTACTGCATAATAGCTCTCATGATTAGGAAATTCTTCTTTATTTTGAGTTTGATCCTTTTTCTGTAGGGTTTCCACTCATTGCTTCTTGTCCTATCTTTGAAAATCTTGGAAACAGTCTCCTGAAATATATCTGAATAATAGTAGCTCGGGTTGGTAGTTGGGCTGTTGGTTTGGACTGAGTCCAACACTATCCTCTCTGTGATAGCACTTCAAGCTTGAGAAGATAGCTGTAACATCTCCCCTTTAGCTTTTCTTCCTAGGCTAAACAAACTAAGTTCATCTAATTAATTTACACCTAGTATGTGTTCCTCCTATTAATAAGAGAATGATATACAATCTTAGTGCATTACTTTTCCTATTCTGAACCACTTAGTTCTTCTCCTCTACTTCTCTTCTAAATGCTGCTTCCTGGTCATCATGCAAATTCTTGAATAGGAAATTAAGCTGGACCATTATACCTTGTTTGCAAGGGCTATTTACAGTCTATTGTGGTTTAAAGAGTCAAAAGCCTTTACATCATTAATAAGGCAAAAATAGGTATCTTCTTAGAACTCAATTGCTTTTTCCATCATTCATTGGAAGTTAACAATGTGCTCTTGGGTGTCCCTGCCTCTTCTCAATTCTGGTTCTATATATTATTAGAGAGTCTCTTACACATATGAATTAAGTATTACACATGTAATACATGTAAGTACAGTAGTTTGAGCATTATTTAGCATAGCTCTTTTTGGGCATTGAAATATGAATTGACCTATGATTCTGGCAGTGTTTTCCATGTCTGTTTACAAACCACATATAGCTTGTTTTCTGCACCATCTTGTAAAATATTTAGAGTTCTTCTAGTGCTTTACTGATACGACACTCTGCTGTTTACATTATTTTCTACAGCATATTTAATTTAATTTTCCAGAATACTTTTGAGTGGAGTAGAGGTCAGGGACTTGAACTTAGACTAATTGCTGTGGGGCAATCATTGGTCCTTGTTTGAAGAACCTGAGGAAGTTCTCATCGGCTTTAAGAAGATGATTATGACTTGTCTTTAAAAGGGACTTGAGGAATTGGAGAGGAAAATATAAAAATACAAGAAGCGTTTTGTTACAAATAACAACTCAAAGAAAAATCGAAAGCAATGCAAGAAGATCAATCAAAACAAAGAAATATATGGATTTCGCTATGACAATTCATTGAAAAATGTAAAGATAAACTGACTCCTCTTTAGCACTTTGATATTATATATTGGAACTGCATTTAAAGTTGATTCAATTAGGAACTCACAGTGGCATTACAGAAGCTCAGTCAATGTCCCCTTTTATTTATATTTTTAATTAGACTAATAAAAATCCCACCTATAACTTTATATTGTGGGTTTTGAAGATAATGAACTAGTAAAAGTAAATGTGTGTTGTATTAATGTCTTTATTGCATTTGTTTTGTTTATTTGCCTTACTTAGTGCAGTAATGTGACTGCAGTGTTCAGGTTGGCCACTGCTGTTTTGAAGCCAGAAAAGTTTTTGTTTGTTCCAAATCTAAATGTCCTTCTGTAATAATTGAGAGCTCTTGATTGATGCAATATCTGAGGCAGTGGATTATTCATCAGCTACGAACTGATAAAGTTAAGAAATGAAGATCAGTGGAACAAAATTTTATTTAGTTTTATTAGTTTTATTGTTTTTTAAATATGTTAAATATGTTTTAATATATGTTTTTATATTTTTGTAAGCTGCCTTGAGTTGCCATGTGTGAATAGGCAGCAATATAAATCTCCTAAATAAATAAATAAAATATATCCTAGCCAGCATTCATTGGTGGGGACAGATGTTGGTCCACAATCCCCAATCATCCCTGATCATTGGCCATGTTGGCTCTGGAATCCATATCTGGCCCAGGATGAAATATGGTATAATCATATTGTGAGTATGGGTTTTCATTCATAAAGCCTCCTCAAGTGAAAAATAACACCAACGTTCTATTTTATTTCACTTATTGTTCATTGCTGTTTGTAATGCCTTAATGTAAAATTACTCTCTGGATAGGCATTGTACCGGAGGTAGAAATGCCTAAAATGCTTGAGCTAATTCAGTGATCCCTAGAGGAAAATGGGAATGTGGATCTGATTTGCACGGGTCATCCCATGTAATTACACAGTTACCAAATAATAACACAGGGGCATTAACATAATTCACTCTTTAATTATCATGGCTCCCAATGAAGTTGCCGTGTAGCTTGCTATGTAATAACATGCATTATTGCTCAGCATCTCTGTAATTAACTTCTGTCAAAAGACTACACTAAGAGAAAATTGAAAAATGGGGCAAAGCATCGCTACACATCAAAGATCTGTATCGTCTGGAAATGGGCCATAAGTAAATTAGATGAATTTTTAAATTGAGAATTCACATAGTTTGTGAGAAGGGTACATTCCGATTAACAGAACAGAAAATGTTGTGAATAAATGGAATTATACACCACTTTCTTGTAAATATCAAATAAGCAAATTAAAAATTATTAAAATGCAAATAACATTGCATGGAAATAAAAAAAAATATGCCTTAAAAAGCTGAGAGGTAAGAAAAGAAAGTGTTATGTATGCAGGTTTGAATGTCATTGGTTTAGTTTGAACTGTTCTTGTAAAATGTCAGAAATGTTTGGTTTAAAAAGTGCGGGAAAATCCTGCACTCTGATTGGCTGGCAACTGCGGCTGCTGGCTATAAGTAGCAGCCGCAGCCCAGCCAAATCGGGTCTGTTATGAGCTGTAGTCACTAATAAACTCTTCACTGAAGCACTCCGCGTCTGACTCTTCATGCAAACTTAACACTGGCGATGAAGGTGGGATCCTTCCTGAAGAGAAGATGACGCGGAAAACAAGCTGAGAGAGATGGCTGCGCTGAACACCCCCCCAGCCCTGTTCGATCCGACGGCAGAAGACTGGGACGCATACGCAGATCGTTTCCAAATGTATTTGGAGGGAAACGATCTCGCCGACATTTCCGAGAAGCGGAAGAGGGCAGTCTTTCTCACGCACTGCGGTCCGGCAATTTTCAAGATGGCGAAGGCATTGGCGGGAGCTGCAGATGTGAAGGTAATGGAATGGCCTGATTTAGAAAAGCTTTTAAGAGCCCATTACGCGCCACAAGTATCATGCCTCATTAAGAGACACGAGTTTTACCGTCGGGATCAAGGGGAAAGCGAAAACGTTAATGACTTCATGGCAAGTTTAAGAGACATTGGGGGTGCATGCGAGTTTAACAACTTGGAAGAGGCCATGCGCGATCAATTTGTTCTAGGCCTCAAAGACAAGGTGCTTCAGAGCAAATTGTTATTAAAACCTAAGATCATGTTGAAGGAAGCCATAGAAGAGGCCTCCTCAGCAGAAGCCACCAAGTCCTCAGCAGCAGCCATGAAGAAAATTAACAAGGCCTCAAGCCATCCTGATGTGGAAAAGTCCACAACAACTCATTGCGAGCAAATAGATTCTGAGTCAGACTGTAGTGAGGTGGAGGAAGGAATTTATAGACTCAGAATGGAGAGGAAAAAGAAAGACATGGGAAGAAAGAGGCAAGATTTTTACTGCAGAGGTTGTGGGGGAAGCCACCCCTGCACTGAATGCAAGTTTCTTGATACCATCTGCCTCCGTTGTGAAAAAAGAGGACATCTAGCAAGAGTCTGCAAATCATCCAGAACTCCACCCCACAGAAGAAAGGTTCCTGACAAAGAATTCAAGCCTAACAACTTCAGTGAGAAAATGGGGCACAACACAGAAGCAAATGGGAAGAATGAAACTCATCAAACAGTCACCATTGGTCATTCTTCACCCTTAAGAAGCAGAAAAGTACATGTGAAGGTACTAACTGAAGGAAGGCCTTGCCAAATGGAAGTGGACTCAGGCTCCTATTTATCTATGGTGTCATGGGACACTATTCACAGACTACTCCCAAACATTCAGAAGAAACATTTCCAGAAGCAAGCACTGACTCTTAAAGACTACCAAGGGAACAAGATTCCAGTAGTTGGAACAAGAGAATTCAACGTGAAGTTCAAAGGCCACACCAAACGTTTGCCCCTGACCATCGTGGACAAGGATCGCCCAAGCTTGCTGAGACTTGAGTGGTTCAATCCATTAGGCATCGAGGTGACTGGCATCAATCACGTGAGCAACACTGAATGGGAGGAGGCCTTGAAATCTGAGTTTCCAGAGGTCTTCAGCGACAGATTGAGCAAGTATATGGGGACCCCTATCACTTTCAACCTAGATCCCAAGGTGCCCCCAATTCGTTTAAAGCCCAGAAGGGTCCCATTTGCCTTAAAGGGAAAAATTGATGCACAATTAGATAAACTAATAGCTCAAGGAGTTTTAGAGCCCACTGACCACTCCAGATGGGAGACACCCATAGTCACACCAGTCAAGGCTGATGGGTCTGTGAGAATCTGTGGAGACTACAAGGGGACATTGAACCATGCGCTACAACAGAGCGCATATCCAGTTCCAGTGGTGCATCATTTATACATTCTCTTGGTGAGGGCACAGTCTTTGCCAAATTGGATCTGGCCCAGGCATATCAACAACTAACAGTTGATGATGCCACTGCAGAGGCCCAAACCATTATGACTCATAGAGGTGCCTTCAAATGTAAAAGGTTACAGTTTGGAGTAAGCGTGGCACCAGGCATCTTCCAAAGCTTTATGGAAAGGATGCTCCAAGGACTGCCAGGGGTAGTGCCTTACTTTGATGATGTGTTAATCTCTGCTGAAAATGAGACTCAATTACAAGAGAGACTCAGAGAAGTCCTTACCAGATTCAAGAAAGCGGGGTTAAAAGTCAAGGAAGAAAAATGCACTCTTAGAACTGACAAGGTTGAGTTCTTGGGCTACATGATTGACAAGCATGGCATCCACCCTACAGATGCCAAGGTTCAAGCAATCAAAGAAGCCCCTAGACCAAAATGCAAAACAGATTTGCAAGCCTTCCTTGGACTTATTAACTTTTATCACATGTTCCTACCTCAGAAGGCAACCATTGCAGAACCATTACACAGAATACTGGACAAAAAATCTGCTTGGGTCTGGGGCAGGAAGGAACAATCAGCATTTAACAATATTAAAAGACTAATCACGTCTGATGCTGTACTCATACAGTTCTCTGAGAATTTGCCTGTTGTAGTGACTTGTGATGCATCCCCTTTTGGAGTGGGAGGGGGGTTTGAGCCACAGGCTTCCTAGCGGGAGAGAAGCCCCTATTGCATTTTACTCTCGCACTTTGACCAAAGCAGAGAGGAATTACAGCCAATTGGACAAGGAAGCATTGGCAATTGTTGCAGCTATCAAGAAATTTCATGAATATTTGTATGGGAGAACATTTACCATTGTTACAGATCACAAACCTTTGTTAGGCATTGTGGCAGGAGACAAACCTACACCCACTATCCTGTCACCAAGAATGCTGAGGTGGACTGAATTTCTTGCTGCTTATTCATACAAGCTCATCCACAAGCCTGGCAAAGACATTGGCCATACTGATGCTTTGAGTCGCTGCCCACTTCCGTTTCACACTGAGGACGTTGAACTTGAGGTGCACACCTTTTTCCTAGAAACTGTTGCCAAGCTTCCAGTACACGCTGCTGAAATTGCCAGAGAGACTGCCAAAGACACTTTATTGGCTCCTGTTATAGGCTGGATTAAGAAAGGTTGGCCTTTCAAGATCTACCTCACCTTGCCCAACCTTTTAAATCCAGGCAAACTGAATTATCTGTATTAAGAGGATGTATTTTGTGGGGTAACAGGGTGGTTATTCCTGCAAAACTGCAAAAGAGGTTTTGGAAATGTTACATGAGGGTCATCCAGGTATTGTAAGGATGAAGGGATTGGCCAGGAGTTATGTATGGTGGCCAGGTATTGACAAAATGGTTGAAAACTGGGTTGCATCTTGTCCCAACTGTCAGGTTGTCAGGCCTGCCCCACCTCTCGCCCCACACAGGAATGGGAATGTCCTAGGGGCTCATGGTCTAGGATTCACATTGATTTCGCTGGCCCTACCAGAGGGCACACCTTCCTTATTATAGTAAATGCATATTCCAAATGGCTAGAGGTCATCCCTATGGCATCCACCACAACTGATGCTGTCATCAAGCAGCTTAAAAAGCTTTTTGTAACCCATGGGTTACCTGATGTTCTTGTCTCTGACAATGGCCCTCAATTTACATCCAACCTTTTTGAATCCTATCTAGCACAACAGGGTATCAGACATGCCCTGACTGCCCCTGGGCACCCTTCGGCTAACGGCTGGACTGAACGCATGGTACGTTTTACCAAGGAAAAGCTTCAGCAATTGGGTCCTGTGGACATCACTGAGAAAGTTGAAAAACTTCTTAGTGTTCAGCACATCACTCCTAACTCATCAACTAACTTATCCTCAGCAGAGTTGTTGATGGGTAGGAAACTTAGGTCTCCCCTTGACCGCCTTCATCCCACTTACGCACCCAACTCACCACCAGATTCCACTAGCAAAGTTCGCACATTCAGTGTGGGTGATTCTGTTTATGCTAAGAACCTTATGGGTGAACCTTCATGGATTCCTGCTGAAATAACTCAAATCACAGGCCCTCGTTCTTACAGGGTGCAAACAGAGGAAGGTGTCCTCTGGAGCAGGCACATTGATCAGCTTAGATCCAGATTACTTCAGGAACATCACAATTGTTCCTCTCTAGTTCCCATACCTAATGCCTTTTCTAGGGGGGAAGGGGAGGAGCATGAGGATAATCAGCAAGCAAGAATCAACCCCATGTGTAATGAGCCATTATGACAGGAACCACCCCAAAACCTGTCACAATGCCAAAATCCATCCTTACAAGTGGAAGAGTGCACATCACTACCTGACTTGGGTGCTGACATTGGGTTGGAGATGGGTTGGGAGGAGAGACCAGATTGTAACAATCAAACAGGGTCTTCTTTCACTGGAAGCCCGAGTAGGGAAATGTCAACAGACACATTTCCTCTCTCACTGGGTGAGAACATTAAAACTTCTGAACCACGAAGGTCTCAACGTACACGTAAGAGCCCCACCTATTTAAAAGAATACATTAGATAGGTTGGGGTTTGAGTATGGACTGAACCTAGTGGGGAGGGGTGTTATGTATGCAGGTTTGAATGTCATTGGTTAAGTTTGAACTGTTCTTGTAAAATGTTGGAAATGATTGGTTTAAAAAGTGCGGGAAAATCCTGCACTCTGATTGGCTGGCAACTGCGGCTGCTGGCTATAAGTAGCAGCCACAGACCAGCCAAATCGGGTCTGTTATGAGCTGTAGTCACTAATAAACTCTTCACTGAAGCACTCCGCGTCTGACTCTTCATGCAAACTTAACAGAAAGCAATCCTGGGATATATTTGGGAACATGACGATTCTAATACAGAGATCCTTTGTAGATTGTTCTGCAAGTCTGCTGTGATCTCAAGCACTCAAGACAATTACTTCCAGTAATGAAAAGGTTTTTGATGATATTATACTAACCCTCCTCCCCACTGTGAAAACTGTAACACTAGAAAAGATTAGAACCATTCAGCATGTGATCTAAACAACCCTAATAGCTAACCCAATGGCCAATATATCTCTTGATTTCTTGAGAATACATAGGTCTATAACAGCAGTTTCTACCCTAAGAAGTCCTTGCGCAAAGGGCCTTTCTCAACGATGGAGCTGAAGCATCCTCTACCCTTCCTTGCGACAGCTAAATTTGCTCTCCCCACTGCCATTTCCTGTCCTGCCCCTATTTCCTCGATTCCTGGACCCTTGTAGTCATCTGTCTCCTTACCGCATAGGAGACAATCTTGCAAAGCCAGTCAAATGTTACAAACCTTGAGGCTCCCTTTAGACAGTGTCTGAATAAAGGGAGAAATACTATAACTTAAGACTATTTATTTAAGGATTAGGGACAAGATGAAGACAACTTCATGATGTTTTTTTCCACACATGGAAAAAATACAGAATATATTTCCTGAGGTATATTTTCTGCCATGATTAGATGCAAACATAGATTCAGCTACAGTGTCAGTATGATAGAGCAAATATTGGGGATCAGAGCACTGGGACACTAGACTCCTTCAATTAACACATTTTTGCCTTTTTAAACAACTGGACGCTCTAGGAGTACTCCAGGACAGTTTCAGACATCTGATCTGTAACCTGAGAAAGGCAGTGGTAAAACCTGTCCAGTTTTACAAGCCAGCCCCCATTCTCCCTCTGCTATTCTGCAGTTAAATCAATCCCATCAAATTGGCGAAAGTAGTTTCTTATCAGGTATCTCCTCCACCCAAGTACCTTATCCAGCAACTTGCTTTTAATTCTGGATAAGTGCTCAACCCACATCCAGAACAGGTCATCAGACCCCTGAATGGCGGGGCTACAAATTGCTTCAGTGGATGAAGTGGAGAAGAGGGAAAGGTCTGTCCTAAACCATGTACACGGGTGAGAACTATAAAGAAGATGCTGAAGTTTTGCCTCTCAGGTAAGGGATAGACAGACATTCCAGGCTCAATGGAAATTCCCTCAACACCATCCTCAACACACATGGAGAGAGAAAAAAGTGTTACCATAGCACTTGCTCTCTCTCTCTCACACACACACACAAAACTCCAAGGAATATTTGTTAAAACAAAAACAAAACTTCAAGGCGTAGCCTTATTAATTTCACCCTGGCTTTTACATTAGACTGAAAAAGAGATGCAAGAACCTGCAAAGTATCACAATACTTAGAGCTACCTCAGATATAGTTTAAAATAGAAACAGCAACATAATATGTAGTTATGTGCTAACTAAAATAAAAACAAAACAGAATGATTGATTGTTAGAGGGATTTGGGATGCCATCAAGTCCCCATTCCTCTTTAAGGACCTGTGAAATTAATAGTACCAGCTGGAGCCCAGAATATGTTGTAGCAAGAATTCCCACTAATAACAAAATAATAATG
Organism: Naja naja; assembly: GCA_009733165.1. Classification (NCBI taxonomy): domain Eukaryota; kingdom Metazoa; phylum Chordata; class Lepidosauria; order Squamata; family Elapidae; genus Naja; species Naja naja. The sequence goes on along the minus strand of CM019148.1, from coordinate 205,567,562 downwards.
CCATAAAGTCTTCAGAAGAAAAACATTTGCAGATAATGTATTGGCTTATAGGTGAGCCAAACTTTGCACAACTAGGATCTTGTTTCCCATGGAAGCCAATGCACAGTTGTACACATTAAAAAGGTGGATGTAATTGCAGGAGAAAGATCTCAATCCATGACAAACAATCCTCTTTCTATAGAACTGAATGGGGCCTTCCATATATATAAATAAATTCTACTAACCGAACAGTTTTATGAGTAGGGATTAGAATATAGACCTCTTTAGTTTTAAGGGGGCTGAGGCATTATTTTCTACATGATCTGCAAAGTTGTTGGAGCTTGTTTTTGCAGCTAAAATGAGTTTCCTTCAGCGATACTGCTCTCTCTCTTTTACTATAACACTGCAAAGCCATAGCTTTCTTTGTGGCCCAGCTCCAGCTTACAACTGTGCTCACTGGAGTGAGACATTAATTTGCTACACCATGCCAGAGTATTAATAGACAATTATTTATTGCAAATCTGAACCATTTATACTATTTACTGAGTTGACACAACGTAAAAATTTGATCCAAATGTTAATGTACCCATGACATTGCATAATTCTGCTCTGTGCCAAGGTCTCTTCTCTTTCATATCTCCAGCTTCCTCCCACCTCACCCTAGTTCCTAAATGAATTGAACATGCAGAGCAAGAAAATCGAATTATTGAATGGATGAGTAATTGACCATCTAGAACTTGAGGTTGCTTATTTGTGCCATAACTAAGGGTAGACTGCTAATTAGTTATTAGTTATTCTACCATAACTCTGGAAAGGCTGTTAATTAGAAACACAGAAAAATTAAATATATTTAGAATTCTATCCAAGAAACAAATGGGGAGGAAAATGGAGTTAACCATATTCTTAGAATGATAACTAAATAAATATTCCTGTTAATACCAGGACATGGGAAATTGTTCAATAAAAGTTTTTTGAGGCTAGACAGGAGCCCTATTCAGAGCGGTAAATTAAAGCACATATTAATTGCAAGAAGAGAGAAAGGTTGCCTTATGAGGTTGACCCTCTCTTTAGTTTTAGTGTCTTAACAGTGAATGGAGCTGTATACAAACTACAGGTAGTCCTCATCTGATGATCACAATTGAGCTCAACATTTATTTATTTTATTTTATTTGTTTGTCAAATATGTACAAGATAACAAGTATAGGTATGAACATAAACATGAGCAAAGGAAGTACATAAATGGGGACAGTAAGTGGGGGACAGTAAGTCAGGGGCTACTGCCCTTATGCATGCCCCCTTTATGGACTTCTTAGGAATGGGGTGAGGTCCACGGTAGACAGTTTGAGATTGAAGCTGCAAGGGTTTGAGGTTGTAGCAATGGAATCGGGTAGACCATTCCAAGCATTGACCATTTATGTTGGTAAGTGAGACATTTGTTAAGTGGATTTCCCCCCAAGTGCCAGTATAGGGTGAGGTGGATGAGAGGATTGTAAAGAAGTTTAACTTTGGTGTTGAGTCTTTAATGTTGATGGGTTTAATAGATTTAATATGGTATTGTGGTGTCTTACATGTAGTCCTTGACTTACAACTGGTCACTTAGTGATTGTTCAAAATTATAACGGATCTTCCCCAAAAGGGACTAATGGCCCAGTTTGAAGTTATAGCTACTGAAGTCTTCCAGCAGTCATCTGTGCTTATAACTGACCATAGGGACACTTACAATGCCTCCTGCCTACTCCTCCATGTCACATCCTGCTCTGTCAGGTCCCCACAGGCCTTGGGAATGTTTTCTCTACCCACTGTGTCCCCACAGCCCTTGGGCCTACTACATCCCACCCAACTGTGTCCCACATCCTTCTCCTCCCTGCTTAACCAATTGCACACTTATCTTTAGAAGATTTTGGATCGCCAGAGGTTGTGAGAAGGAAGAAGGGCACACAGTTACACCCTTTGGCATCCCTGGCCTGCCTGGCTCTGGCCCAGAAGTGGGCATCATTTTTGGAGTGGCCACAATTCACAATATTTATAAAAATAATTATTGCTCACAAACCCTACATCTTTTGGATTGGAAATAGACGTAGTCATAGAGCCTTGGTGGTGCAGGCTGTTAAATGCCTAGCACTTAAGTTCCAGCTGCCTGCAATTAGTGCAGGTTTGAATCCCACCAGGCTCAAGGTTGACTCAGCCTTCCATCCTCTCGGGGTAGGTAAATTGAGGACTCAAGATTGTTGGGGGCAATAAGCTGACTTTGTAAAAATGCCGCTTAGTAATAAGCAGGCATATACAATGGAATGAAGGCTATTGCTGAGCGCATTGGGTTGCGCTCCAAAAATTGTAAGCCGCCCTGAGTCTCTGGAGAAGGGCGGCATATAAATATGAATTTTTTAAAAAACTGTAATAAGCCCTTGAACAATAAATTAATTCAAATCAAGATAAGACTCAGAATTTCGGTACTAAGATTCTTTGCTTCAGTAAAAGGAAAAAATTATTTTTTCATGTGACAGATCCTGATATCTTAAAAGTTAAGCCCCCTCCCCTGATATGATTTAAATACCATCGTGCTAACTGTTAAGTTTGCATGAAGAGTCAGACGCGAAGAGCTTCAGTGAAGAGTTTATTTAGTGACTACAGCTCGAATGGACCCAACTTGGCTGGGCTACGGCTGCTACTTATAGCCAGCAGCCGTAGTTGCCAGCCAATCAGAGTGCAGGATTTTCCTGCACTTTTTAAACCAATCCTATTTGACATTTTACAAGAACAATTCAAACTAAACCAATGACATTCAAACCTACATACATAACACTAACTATGCTGGATTGTGTACATATCTTCAAAAATAATGGGCCCTTCTTCCAGATCAATGAATATAGGATTACAGACTAGTCTGGTTATGGAGAATGACCACGAATTAATTTTATTTTGCAGCATATGCAGAATACAGCAATTTGATTCAGATCATTTATTGACCATTTCATAAGATTTAGTCTGGAAAGTTTGTACATTATTTGGTATAATATTTGTTCCAGCACTGTGAGGTGTGAGGAAGGAAATGCCTATCTTCACATTCTATTTGTATCTGCTTCTATTTCTAGGTCTTTATCCATTTTCAGCAATCTTCTCCCAAGTCACAATATCATGGCACAGCTCCAGAGGTGGTATTCAGCAGGTTCTGACCAGTTCTGGAGAACCGGTAGCAGAAATTTTGAGTTGTTTGGAGAACCAGAAAATACTACCTCTGACTGGAGATTTTACAGTAACCTTCCCCTGCCACGCCCATCAAGCCATGCCACAGAACCAGTAGTAAAAAAAAATTGAATCCCACCACTGCACAGCTCCCCTCAATTGCAAACAGCAAATGGGCTAATGTTGTAGCAGAAATAATGTGAACTACTCAAACAGGCCTCTTTTCTCCAAAGCATATCTAGTGCACGAATGTAGAGCAGATTAAAATATACAGGAAGTCCTCAATTTACAACCACAATGGAGCCCAAAATTTATGTTACTAAGTGAGAAATGTGTTAAGTGAGTTTTGCCCCATTATACAATTTTTCTTGCCACATTTGTTAACTGAATCATTGCATTTGTTAAAGTAGTAACATGGTTGTTAAGTGAATCTGGTTTCCCCATTGACTTGACCCTGAGACACTGCAACCGTCATAAATGTGAGTCAAGCATCTGAATAGAAATCATGTGGGGATGCTGCAATGGTCATAAGTGTGAAAAATGATCATGTCACTTTTTTCAGTCCATTGTAACTGCGGATGGTCACTAAATGAACTGTTGTAAGTCGAGGACCTCCTGCATTCAAAACATGAAACATTTCAACTTGGAATCCTTTAAAAGTATACCTCCCCCAAAAGGAAATTAATTTAAAAAGAAAGAAACATTGTTTATCTCATCTAGGATCTACTTTTTGATAACTAGAAAAAATTTTGGAAGCAGATTGCAACACCCCTTTTTGAAAAGTCAGGACTTGTACAAGTCTGGATCCATATATATATATATATATATATATATATATATATATATCTTGGTGTATTGGGTCTTGTCCGTGTAAGATTGAGAATTTGAGCGATCCGTCATCTTCAGGCTGGTGTCTTCAGCTTCGTTCTCCTGAAGCTGAAGACACCAGCCTGAAGATGACGGATGAGATTCGTCAAACGTAAGGTATTCTCAATCTTACACGGGACAAGACCAATACACCAAGACCTACATACCTTACCGTGAAAATCTACGAAAACATATATATATGTGTGTGTGTGTGTGTGTGTGTGTGTGTGTGTGTGTGTAGGTCTTGGTGTATTGGTCTTGTCCGTGTAAGATTGAGAATACCTTGGCAGCGTTTGAAATCTCATCCGTCATCTTCAGGCTGGTGTCTTCAGCTTCGTTCTCCTGAAGCTGAAGACACCAGCCTGAAGATGACGGATGAGATTTCAAACGTGCCAAGGTATTCTCAATCTTACATGGGACAAGACCCGAATACACCAAGACCTACATACCTTTACCCGTGAAAATCTACGAAAACATATATATATATATATATATATATATATATATGTGTGTGTGTGTGTGTGGTCTTGGTGTATTGGGTCTTGTCCGTGTAAGATTGAGAATACCTTGGCAGCGTTGACGAATCTCATCCGTCATCTTCAGGCTGGTGTCTTCAGCTTCGTTCTTCTGGGAGAAGAACGAAGCTGAAGACACCAGCCTGAAGATGACGGATGAGATTCGTATATTCTCAATCTTACATGGGACAAGACCTACACCAAGACCTACATACCTTTACCCGTGAAATATAATATATATATATATATATATATATATATATATATATATATAAAATATAATATAATATTATATGGATTACAATTTCTTGTATCTGTAGCAAATTCTTTGAGTGTGGATCCTTTTGCAATGAACCTATCTCTTGCTCATTGTCCATATCTGTAGTCTCTTGCTCCATCACCTTCTCTATCGCATACTCTACTGCCAGCCCATTGCTTTAGTCACTGCTTCCTTGCCTGCTCTATCGCAACATTTCACATGGTTGCTTGCTCTATCACTTGAACTACCATCCACTCCATTACTCCCTCCTTCTCTATTAACCGCACCACAGCTGTTTCCATCACTAGCTTCACCATTCGCCGCCTTGCACTTTCTTCTCTTCTCTCCCACTCTCCCCCATCCTCTTGTCCACACTTACTCACTGCTCTTTCTTTCATGCTGTCTCACTATCTTCTCTTTCTCTTGCTGTTTCTTATTTCTTTCAGTCGCTCACTTACGCTTTGCCTCTTTTGCTCTGTCTAAAAAGAGAGGCTGGGTGACTGTTGACAGGAAGATGGGCCTACGTTAACCAGTGCTGACCACTATGCAAACTGCCTATCACTCAAGGCATGTATCTAAATGGATAAAGACCCTTCATAACATGTGACTGGCAATTTGCCTCAGATTTCCCATACTTGGTCACTTTTGCTGCCCAAGCCAAAATGACTATGGAGAGACTTTGCCCATGATCAAAGAAGGCAAGGGTACCATAGTAGCTCAAAGCTGCCAATAGGAGCTGAATAGATTTCAGGTCCTGCCACATTATCTCTACAATCACCACCAAAGCATCAAAAATTATTCATATCACAGAAGAAGTGGAAAACACTACGTTAATATCAGATCAAATAAACATCAAGTTAGATAGCTTCAACTATTAGTTGGGAATGAGAGGGATGTGTTTTGAGAACATGCCCTCATATGGGTAAGTCCTTGGTGGAAAGATGAAGAGGAAATAACTCAAAGTATTTACCATGAGGAACCAGGTGTTTAGATACTACAGCAGACCAATACACCCATTTGTAACTAAAAGATCTTACAGTCTACAGTGCAACTAAGTCATAAAGGAAGCAGTTTTATTGATTATGACCCATCTTTTTCAATGGGACTTTAATGACTACATTGTTTTATTATCTAGCTGTATTTTATTGCTAATAGAGCCTTGGTGGTGCAGGCTGTTAAACGCCTAGCACTTAATTCCAGCTGCCTGCAATTAGTGCAGGCTCGAATCCCACCAGGTTCAAGGTTGACTCAGCCTTCCATCCTCTCGGGGTAGGTAAATTGAGGACCCAAGATTGTTGGGGGCAATAAGCTGACTTTGTAAAAATGCCGCTTGCGGGGGCCAAAAAAGCCCTAGTAATAAGCAGGCATATACAATGGAATGAAGACTATTGCTGAGCACATTGGGTTGCGCTCCAAAAAATTGTAAGCCGCCCTGAGTCTCCGGAGAAGGGCGGCCTATAAATGTGAATAATACATAAATAAATAAATCCTGGTGTGTTTTTAACTTCACGTATATATTTTATATTTGTAAATGTATCTGTTGCATATTTGCCAAAATAGAAAGGCAATAAACAGGGCAGGTGGGCAGGCAGTGTGCAGCTAAAAAGGGAAATTATAGCATATGTCTCCATCAACAAGCAAACTACTACAAGTTTTTCCTCAGGCAATACAGCATGGGTGTGGTTCATACTATGAAAAGCAGTTAGCAATACAATCAAGGAAAGGTAAAATCTCACTGACAGTTTTTCAAAATTGTTATCATTGCAGACATTCTATGCAATTTTCCCTTTTGTCTCCCGAACAACCTAATTTGTCATTAGTTCTTGCAACTGACAATACAAAAATGCTCTCCAAAAGCTAGATCTTGAGAAGTACCATTATTTTTGGCTTCTTTTTCCCAATATCCATCTTTTCAGCATCCCATTGTAGAAATGAGGCTGTGAACTTCCCAGTTCCTACGAAGGAATCAATTGGTTTTTTTTTTTGAAAAATCTCCTCTACCTGCATCAATAAATGTTTAATCAACCCTATTTGTTATTCAAACAACTTTGCTGAAAAGGCTGTGTGCTTCTTATTGCAGGCTTAGCAATGTATGACCTGACTTTCCTAAAACAGCTCTGGAAGTTAAGTTTTTGAGGCTGTAATTAGGCAAGGAGACAGCCAATCATTTCATTATAATGACATAGAAAGTACAGTGTCTTGTTTATTTATTTATAAAATTTATAGGCCACCCATCTTACCTTAAGGCAAAAATCCTTGGATCTTTGAAGGATTATTAGTCCAACACCTGCAGACTTGGGCAATCCATAGCCAGATATTGTAGATTCAAACAGGGCTGACTCAAATCTTGATTCATTCCTAAAAACTGGGGTTCTAACAGAGTGCATTCTTAGTAGTGGGTGACATAATTACATTCCATCTCTTCCATTTGGATACAAAGGTGTTTAGATGTTCATGAAAATAAAATCCAACACACTGAACTGAACTGGATCAGAAGTCCAAAGAGAATTGTCAGCATATAGTACCCATTATAAAGGATCTGTCTTGAAGACCACTCTTACTCCATCTCCCCTCGGTATTTATTGCCTTGTTTTTTATTAATTTTTAAAATCATAATTTCCTTCTTGGAGTTCAAATCTGCATGAGTTCAAGAAGTCAATCCTTCTGACTAATAACAATGCTATGAAATAGGGTGTACAAAGAGGTAGTGGTTGGGACAGAGTCACCCAATGAGATATATAGTCCATTCTTCCCATCACTATCAAGATGCAATAAGAAGCACACAGGAGCCATGGTGGTGCAGTGGTCAGAGTGCAGTATTGCAGGCTACTTCTGCTGACTGCCAGCTGCAATTTGACAGTTCAAATCTCACCAGGGTTAAAATTGACTCTGCCTTCCATCCTTCTGAGGTCAGTAAAAAGAAGACCCAGATGGTTGGGGGCAATATGCTGATTCTGTAACTGCTTAGAGAGGACTATAAAGCACTGTAAAGCAGTATATAAGTCTATTATATGTGCTATTATACCACATTTAATAATTAACCATTACACCAGACAAAATGATCTCCAGGTCAGGATATATAGTATATAACTGTAAAGATTTGTCATAGAATGTATGTGAAAATTTAGTTCTGCAAAGCTCTGCAATGGAATCTTTGAGGCCATTTCATCCATCCCCTCTCCTCGACTGTTGATAGATATTAAGTGGGACCTCAGGCCTTTCAGATTCTGCTGCCAGATTTCAATGGCACCATAACTTCTACTGTAGTTGCCATCATTTTTGTCTTTCCAATGTATCTTCTACTCCTTCTAAACCAATGACAGGCCTTGATGTAGTCCACAAAAGCAGACTTTTTAGTTATTTGCTATTGCAAACAGAATAATAACTCCCCATCATATTCCTTAAAAGACTTTTTGATAATAATGAGAGTATTGATCACACATGTTTTTATCTCTTCTGGTCCTCATCAGGAGCCCAATCAATGAGCTGGATAAAAGATGACACACTTTCCTTTTTACTGTTTCTCATAGTAGGAAAATGTGAATTTAAAACTGGGATTAAAAAAAAACAATTTTAGAATTAGTTGTACAGATGGAGGAAGAAGGATGAGGAAAATCCATTTTAAATCAATCAGTTAATTAGTTAATTAGACTGAGAGATAAATCAATTCATTTCATAGGTGGGCAATTGGAAATCAATTTACTGGCGTGATAAGAAAATAAAATTCATTGCTATATTGTTATTGTCTGAATGGGAAATGAAATTGGGGAGACTGTGGCAAATGAACATTATTCTAAAGCTGTAAAGCTGCATTTTATTCTTTTAATTACATACATTATGTTTAATTTCATCATTTATATTTTATATATTTTTTCATATTTTAATTTACCTGGTTTCATACTATTCTGTGAATGATTATTGCCCCACAACAGTTAAATGGATCCTTGAGTACATTTGCCTGTCCCCACACTCAAATTTCATTTTCATAAAGAAGCCCATGTATTACAAAAGACCTTAAAACACTAATGAATTTTCCTTCCAAGGGTATCACTGATAAATGACTGTCTCATCATTTAAGTAAGGTGAAATTTGGTGGCTTACACCCAAATGCCATTTACAACTGGAGTGGAAAACAGTGACACATCCAGTCTAGGTGACTTTTTTGATTGTATCTCTTCTACCTCCCACTGTGGCTTCCAGCCTTTTCTCACTTTCTCTCTACAGGTCATGCAGACTTATTAATGTGTCCCATGTAGCATAGGATGTCCCATGTAGAGAATAGATATGACAAGTGCAATCCCAACTTCTAAAATCCTAAAATTTCCTGGCACTCACCCCTACAAGCAACCTGAGTCAAGGCAATGCCAAAATTCTCTTATTGTACCAAGACACTTCAGGGATCTTATTTTACTGAGATGTGATCAACAATTGCCTGCAAGCTACAGCTTTCTTTTTTCCCCTTGTCATTCTAGTAATCTCTTTGCAATTTATCATTTGATCATCCCATTTCGTCTCAGCTTCAAATTGTCAGACTTTTTTGTCCCCCTCATCCCCATTTAAACTGTTATTTGAATGACTTCAGCCATAAGCAATACACTCATTTTGGGCGTTAACAAAACTGAGAAAGGATGTGAATTAATGTTGCCTAAATAGTGAGCTTCTAGATTTCAGATCTATATTCTCACAAGGTCAGAACTGTGCCCTTCTTCCTTAGTCCATCACTAGATAGCAATTCATCTTGCAGAAACCTTCCTGAGAAGCCATTTTTCAATCTAACTGCAGGTTAGGAAATAGCTTGAGAAGTCACCTATTTTTCTCCCAGTTGCAACCTCCCAAGTCCCCTTTACCACTCATCTTTGATTTTGACCCCATCAATTGTTATCATGCTGTCCACAAGGAAATGGAGCCCTCCAGGCAAACAGTATTCCCTGGCCCTGATTGGCAGATGTCAGAACTCCAACATTCACAGGAAGGATTCTACATTCATTGAAAAATTCCATGTCTACTAGAGATATATAATGATGCTATAATCAAGGTAAAAGGAGCCTGTACACACGTCTCAGAATTAAATGCACATTCACAGTGTGCCACCGTTACCTTAGTTGTTCTCTAGGCTGTTTTATTAGAAGCAGATTAAATAGGAAGAAGGCAGCTTGTATGGCTTCACTGAACTGATGCTGCACAACTTCCCCAGACAGTATTACAGCAAAACAGCAAGCTTCATTTTTCCAAATGGCATCCTGTGCAATTCCTAAAATAAAATGGGGAACTAGGGTGCCCTAAGGTGTGCGTAAGGAAAGTAGTTAAATGAAATAAATGTGCTCAGCCCTGGAAGAGGATACTCCAGGAAGCTCCACAAGAGACAGACCGTGTAGCTGGTGCGTAGGTTTGCTCACACACTGGAAAAATATAAAGCATGCTGTTGCTTTTCTGCCTTTGGTTTACCTGTCCCAGGTGCTGTTTAATTATAATAAAAGTGATGTAATCTCAATAATGTAGGAGAATGCTATTTTTCTCCTTTCATTTCCTTTTTTTTACCACAATGGGAAGAAACTTGTTGCCAATTGCTTGCTAGAAGGTTCTTACAGCTAAAATTCTCACAGAGAAGATTCCTAACACACACAACTCTCCTCTGCATTTATTTTAAAATATCCTTCCTATGCCATGGTTTTCATAATGGGATTGGGTGGGAGCTTGAAAGGTTCTTCTGTGACACTCCAAGGTTTTAGCTGCACATCTCTAAGGTGAACAAAGAGATTCCATTCATCCCCATCAGCTGGGTTGGAAAGTAAGGACAGTGGATCACACAAGAAGAGATACTGTATATCAAGAATTGATTTCTTCTGAGAATTTGAAGGTGCATCGCACAAAGTGCAGGCTTAATTAGTTCATCTGCATATGTGTTGCCTAGCAACAGAGTATGGCTTCAGGGAAGTTGCTTTTGGAGCTAATTTCTTTCTGCTGTGTGAAAGGGGATGGGGAATATGGCATTCAGGTAGTTCTCCACTTATGATCGTAATGGAGCCTGCCCATTACGGTTGTAAGTCAGGATGATCGTAACGTGGGTCATCCATGTGTCCAACCCAATTTTGTGACCTTTTTTGCAACAGTCATTAAGCAAACCCCATGGTAACAGACAATCAGAGTTGTAAGGGACCTTGTAGGTCATCTAGCCCAACCCCTGCCCAAGCGGGATATGGTTGTTAAGGAAGTGCCATGATCATTAAATGAACCCATTCTTTGCTATGAAACGTTTTTGCCAAAAACTATAAGTAAACACTGTTCTTTGGGGAAGGGGAACCTTAATAAGTCGTGGTCATGTGACTGCAGGTTGCTGCAAACAGCTGTAAATGTGGGCCTAGCACCAAAATGTGGTTAAGTGACCATGGGGAGTGTCTCTCAGAACTTCAGAACCGGTTGTAAGTACTTTTCGCAGGCTCTATTAAAACTTTGAATGGTCACTACACGAACAGTTGTAAATTGAGGAGTACATGTACAGTGATGGAGTTCTTAAGCTTGCCCTGATCTGCTTTGATAGCTTTGAAAACTGGTCAAGTTCCTTCATCTTGGTTTGGGAAACGAAGCAAAGTTCATCAAGTGGCAAGCTTAACTCACTGAATTCAGTCCGCTCCTTCTTGTGACTGTTACTAACTAGGTACTAGACTTTTGCTTCAAATTTTCAGCATTGTAGTCCCACTCACAAATTTTCTTTAGGTATTTCCAGATCCTACAGACTATCAAATAGGCCTCGTAATAGCATGTGGGAATGATCTTGGGAGATAGGTGGAAGAGCCTCAAGCAGAAAAGGGTCAGAAAAATGGCAGTTAGGTCCACAGAAGGTTTGTGGGGAGCAAACACCTCAGAAGGGACCCCCCCCTAATTTCTTGGACTGTAAAAAGAGGGGAGAGATGTACTTCCAGACTTGCAAGATTCTGTAATGCAATCTTATAATGAAGTTAGACCTGGTATTTCTGAATCTGTTTCTTTTCTTCTTCTTTTTTTTGAATTGTATTCAACAGAAAAGAACTAAAAACATACATACACAGACAAAGCAACAAAAATATATATGTATATATATACATTTTACAACCTATTTGAGCATTAGTTATATTCTTCATCATATAATATAATGTGATCTACCTTGTCAAAGTAGCTTCTTTGTTCTTTTAATATATAAATTTCTCTATGTCGTTGCTATCAGTTACACGTCTATCTCTTCCTGTTTCTTGTCTGGTTTACTTGGAAGTGCTAAGAGTTCTAGAAGATCTATAAGGGAAAACCTGACCATATTGGGTGCCTGACAGGGAACAAAAAAGGGAGGGCGGGTGACAAAAGCAATAGCAATAGCACTTAGACTTATATACCATTTTGCAGTGCTTTGCAGCCCTCTCTAAGCGGTTTACAGAGTCAGCATTTACCCCCCAACAATCTGGGTCCTCATTTTACCCACCTTGGAAGGATGGAAGGCCTTGAGCCTGGTGAGATTCAAACTGCCGAACTGCTGGCAGTCGGCAGTCAGAAGAAGTAGCCTGCAGTACTGCATTCTAACCACTGTGCCACCATGGCTCTAGGCAGTTGTGCCTTGAAATAACATGCACCTCTTTTGTTTGTGTACTATGATGGCACACTAACATATGAAAAAATGGACCTTCTATCACAATGACCTCACACTGCTTTTAATTTTGATCCAAGCAGCCTCAGTATTGAAATAATAAAAATAATGTTAATAGTCCAAAATTCAAGATTGTGCAGATACGTCTGCCTCCCGACCATATTCTTAAATGTTCATAGTCACAATTTTCATATCTCCCACTTAACCCAGGGAGGATATTCCTGATAAAAACCAAGTCAACACACTGTAAATGAACACCCACAGAGCTGAGAGGGAATTTTTTGTTGGAGGGGATAAAAAACACTTCTATTGGAATTCACCCCAATAAAATTCTCTGTAGTGGTTGCTTTAAAAGCATGAGTTTTATATCTGAGTGTTGGAGAGTTGATGTCTTACTTCTACTTCCTTGATAGATTGTGTGTCAAAAGTATTTTTTTTCCAAAAGACAACTGGACTTTCTTTGTTTTACATAAAAAACATTTCACTTTTCATCCAAGAAGCTTCTTCAGTTCTGATTTTTGGACAACCATGACCTGAATGACTGAGGATCTCCATAGACATGAATAATTGTGCAGCATGTGAATACTCTGTGTTCATACATGTACATGAACTTTTATCACTGTAGGTGTTAGCATGTTTATGGTCTTTGTAGAAAATGTATATAAAAAGGAAGTAAAAATAAACATCTCTCAAGGAGTACTTGAAAGTTCAAGCAATATTTTTTTTAAAAGCACGCAGAAGAATATGACTTCCCCAACAGATTCATAATCAGTAATAAACTCAGTCATGTAAAGTCAGTTTTCCAGTTTTCAGCTACTGCAACCTAATGCTACTTTCATAAAAATCAGTAGAGCAAAGCCACTTTATACTCACAGTACTTGTTACTGATGAGAAAAACACACATGCATGCTTTCATGCTGATTCTTTCCAAAAACGTAATTTGCTAATGACTATCATGCAACTAATATTTTGAAAACATTCCATAAAGGAAAATGTTTACAAGCAAGCTAAATTAATTGAATTGTGTTTCTTTAAAAAAAAAATTCATGGGCCTAACATACCCAGATAATTTACTCCCCTCCAAGAAAGGACTAATGAAAACCAAATGCAATACAGTCTATGAATTAGGCCTTTCAGGAGATTGTGAGTTCTAGTCCTGCTTTAGACATGAAAGCTGGCTGATGACTTTGGACCAGTCTCTCTCTCCCAGCCCAACTCACCCAGTGGTGGGATTCAAAAAAATTTACTGCTGGTTCTGTGAGTGTGGCTTGGTGGGTGTGGCATGGCATGGCTTGGTGGGTGTGGCTTGGTGAGCATGGCAGGGGAAGGTTACTGCAAAATCTCCATTCCCACCCCACTCCTGGGGGAAGGATACTGTAAAATCTCCATTCCTTCCCCACCACACTAACCTGCTTTCCAGCTCCCTTCTCCTGTGCAGGGCAAAAAAAGAAGACCCAGACGATCAGCTGGGACTCGGGAGGCAGAGAATAGATGGGGGTGGGGCCAGTCAGAGGTGGCATTTGCCGGTTCTTCGAACTACTCAAAATTTCCGCTACCGGTTCTCCAGAACTGGTCAGAACCTGCTGAATACCATCTGTGAACTCACCCCACAGGGTTGCTGTAGGAAAAATAGGAGGAGGAAGGACTCTTAGACATGTTTACTACCTTGAGTCATTTATAAAAGCAACAGTTTTTTTTCAAAAAATTAAATCTAATCTGATTTGCTTATATAAAATAGTTTTTGCTCCATTCCTTTCCCAAGCAACATATGTAGTAATTGATGCTGTAGAAAGTCCAAATAGGCTGTGAACCAGCTGTCAATAGGATGTTCAGTTGGAAGTTGACTTAGGATTGATCTTATCAGTAGAACTTGAATAAAACTACATTTTAAAAATAACTTTTTAAAATAGCATTCACTTGATCTCATTTCTTGACACTGTATCTATCAACAGGTGTGTGAAAGACAACAAAACATTAGCTCATTATGTAAATTACATCTGTAATATCAGATGTTAATATTATATCCTGGGGACTTCTGAGAGTTGAAGTTCACATATCATTAAGTTAACACATTTGAGAAACCCTTCTCTGCAGGTTCCTTATTCTATATTGTGATGTTATAATTGATATGATGGGTTCCAGTATTAACATTAGTATATTCTCTTTATTCCATGCCTTTAGTGCACTTAATTATAGACACATTACCATAGCAATGCATTTCAAGTTCACATTTACAAATAAGCCATGGATGATTCAACTTTTGTCACACACAAATCTGGATTTAAACAGTAATAGGATAAACCAAGGCTCTCAAAAGTCTAACCTCATGGGCTGGCTTGGATTAGTTGGACTGAAAAACGGAATCAGCACCAAATTGTCAATCCTACTTCCTCTGTACTGGTCAGTCAAATGTCCCCATGACTTGTCATTCCTAAAATTGTGGCCCAAGCCTCTATTACCCCATAGATATACCCAGAAAAATACTTTCAGAAAAATACATCTCCAATCATACCCTTCAAGTATCTTCCCATAAGCTGTGAACTAGCTGTCAAAGACAGATCTGCAAAATCTTATCTAGATTTGACTCTAACAAAAGGAGCTTCTCTTTTTTTTAATTTATATTTATATCCCGCCCTTCTCCAGAGACTCAGGGCAGCTTACAATATTTTTGGAGCACAACCCAATGCGCTCAGCAACAGCCTTCATTCCATTGTATATGCCTGCTTATTACTAGGGCTTTTTTGGCCCCCGCAAGCGGCATTTTTACAAAGTCAGCTTATTGCCCCCAACAATCTTGGGTCCTCAATTTACCTACCCCGAGAGGATGGAAGGCTAAGTCAACCTTGAGATCTGGTGGGATTCGAGCCTGCATTAATTGCAGGCAGCTGGAACTAAGTGCTAGGCATTTAACAGCCTGCACCACCAAGGCTCTTTATCTCTTCTATGAAAATGCCTTCCCACCAGGATTCAGCAGAATGCTTCCTGCTCTTTCATTATAGGCAGAAGGATGTTACTGAATCCTTTCACCCATTCTAGTACCACTGACACCCACATGTCTTCTCCAAATGCTTTTGGGAAATTTTAAGTTCATCAAGGTGACAAGATTTTGTATTTTTGTTCCCTGTTGGCAATGGCCCTTTTCAAAATCCTATCTGTATTGGTTAACCTATACTGAAGCTAGGAGGGAAATATTATATAGACAACTCTGGCATGTTGAATTTTCTGCAAAGGGTTACAATAAGGACTTTTTTTCAACTAAGATAACATGCTTATGGCTAGGAGGACAAACTTTGCACAACCTGGGGGAAAAGATACGTTATTGATGCGTGGGAATTTAAACTTGGGGAATACAGCAATGATGAAACTAACGTGGTTTTTTAAATTAAATTTAAACAAAAATGGCTTTTACATATGCCAAGCATCATACAGCGAGGCAAATGCAAACAATGTATGGTTTCCAAAGTCTATATTTATAAATACGGTAAATTAAATTTTACTAACTTTGTAGTAATTGATTGTATAGTACTACTTGTATAGTACTTTATACACATTAATTGTATAGTATTTTTATCCACCAATTAATATACATTTTGAAATTATATGTTTGTTTTAAACAAATAAAAACTTTTTTTCTTAGAATAAAATCTAAAAACAATACTAGGATGAGTAGAAGGTAAACTATTCTGGACAAATAATACTTTCTCAACAGAACTAGCTGTTTTATTTTTTTCTTGTTGGGGGAATTTGAATGGTCATTAAAAAGGATCCAATAGCAAATAAGGTAAAAGTGCCACTGATTGACAGCCTTATAAAATTATTTTATCAACCCACAAAAAGCTTTTATAAGCTGAATATTTTTTTGCATCATAAAAGTCACCCCTGTATATAAGAATTCAGTGATTTCCAAACATGATTAGTATTGCATATACTGTGAAGGTAAATTGGGTTAGTTGCCTAAAGACTCTTTTACTATTTAGAGTTTGAAGAAAAAAACAATAAACAGTGATGTGGAAACAATATTCCAGATTATATTAAGCTGAGTCCCCCAAACTTTCTGTAAAAAATATCTTAGTTGTAATCTATAGGAATACTGAAGAGAGAAAAAAATGTTTAAGTTCTTGAAAAAATCAGACAAATACATGCCAATGCTTTTCAATGTGAATTCACTTATGTCCCAGAAACTGATGTAGCTAAAAGTCATAATTACACAAAACCATTGTGATCAAGTCTGACTGAACTCAGTGAGTAATCCTCTAGGATAAACAGATATGAGAGCTAAATACTTACATTTATCAGAATTACAGGTTTTCTTGTATTCTGTAAGACATTTGAAACATAGTACTTAAACTACATGTTTTTGAAGTAGGTGAACTGGCAAAGGAATTTTCCCCATGTTTGGCACCATCATCAGAATTTGAAGGCAGATGTCCAGGGATGCCTGTAGAAGAATCAGGAGGAGCTCTCTGTGGCAATTTTAAGCAACTTTCTCCAAGCAGAGTACCCTCTGGTTTTCAGGATCTAAAATTCTCATGCCAGCTACAGAATTCTGGGAAGTGAAATCCACACATCTGCAAGAAACATGTGAATAATATATCATTATTGTATATGAATTGGTCCACTTTAGTATTTTAGCCTGTTAGCAGAGATGTCTTCAGGGAGGTGATCAAGAGGAGAACAACTCGGCACAACTGGGCAGTTGAAATCCTGATCTTTTTAAACGTTCTTCATACACATTTAAACAGGGCTTCTACCATTTTGACTCTGTTGACCTTTCTTGTAAATGTCCTTGCTTGTAAACTGCATAAGGGCTCAAACAGGTCAGTTGGCATGGTCAAGATCCAGATGCAGTTGGAATCTTAGGAACATTCTTTCTTGTTATAGGGTGGAATAAGTGAAACATGAATGCCTGGACAAGTTTCTCTCTGCCATATCTTATTCTTATGAGCCATGGCGGCGCAGTGGTTAGAATGCAGTATTGCAGGCTACTTCTGCTGCCTGCTGGCTGCCTGCAATTTGGCAGTTCAATTCTCACCATGTCATGCTCCCATCAGAGCCTGAATCTGCAGGAGAAGACAAGCTGGAACCTGAGCCAACAAGAGATTGAGGGGTGGCTTCATTGGCTTCGGAGGACAATGGGGAAGGCCAGGGCCTTTCAGGATTAGGACAGCTTGTAGACAGGGAGGAACAGGGGCAGGATGAACATTAGAGACAGAGCTCAGGTGAGGAGCAAGGACCACCTCCTTCCTGATCTGAGAGCACAGAGAGTAGAGAGAGGGCAAGAACAGTGCACACTGAGCAGGTTACTGCTCAGGGAGAAGAATGCCATGTCCATCTTCACAAGGCACACCTAGGGAACAAGACTTAAGGAGACGCTATGGGGAGGGGCATTTGTCAGGAACAAACACTGAGTTCCTGAAGTGTTGAGGGCCAACATTTGAACTTTCCTTGAGTCCTTGCATTCTTTCTGGCTTTCTGAACTAATTACCTGGATCCTTTGCTTCCTGAACTCTTTGACTTGCCCTGCTGGATTTATTGCTGTGCAGCCTTGGTGTACACAGTGCTGGGCTGGACAATTTGCATCCAGAGGCTGCTTGAGGTGTGTGTGGGGGTTTGTCTTCACTTTCCTCTGGGACTTGCCAGAAACGTGGGAGTGTTTGGAGAAATTTGAAGCAATAAAGGGGTGGCTGCTTGTGCCGTGCACTGGGTCATCACACACTGGCTCAAGGTTGACTCATTATTCTATCCTTTTGAGATCAGTAAAATGAGGACCCAGATTGTTTGCGGCAAAATGCTGAGTCTGTAAACCGCTTAGAGGG
This sequence comes from Naja naja, assembly GCA_009733165.1. NCBI lineage: Eukaryota > Metazoa > Chordata > Lepidosauria > Squamata > Elapidae > Naja > Naja naja. The sequence goes on along the minus strand of CM019148.1, from coordinate 205,549,331 downwards.
GGATAAGTCTAAGTGCTACTGCTATTGCTATTCCAAACAAAATCAAGGGAGCTGATTTGGAGTTTCTTTCTCATGCTTTCCTGTTTCTCAGGGCCAAATAAACTTTTCTCTTCCCAAGATCAGGCCTATATTCCTACACACCATCACACCCAATTTTTCAATTTTTCCTCGATGACTTTCAAACATGCTCTAGTTTGCCCTGTCCACTGGACATATTAAAATCTCAATAGCCTCCTATTTGAGATTTACTCAGAGGGTTTATTTTATTTTGTGTTTGGTTTAGTTTGTTCCTTTGTTTCTTTTTTAAACATTATTTTCTACTTCAGCGTATATCCAATCTTATTCATTTTATCTCCAGCCCTCTCAACACTATCCACTTGAATTTACTGTTAGAGCCAACAGTTATGAGCTACGTTAATAAGGCTAATTGAAACTCTTTTACTTAAGCGTGTAATTGTCTGTTATGTTCACTGTTGGTTCACATGGATAAACTTTGCAACTTATGTAACAAATAATGTTACATTGTCTGTAATTTCCATCCAAACAGTTTTTGTTATCAACCAAGACTTCAATGGAGTTTTCTACTGTATTTATGCTTGGGAGCTTTGTCATTGTTGTAAAAAAGTGCCATATTTTATTGAGAGTGCACTCTAAAAATTAGTATTAGATACAGAAAGCTAACTAGTTAGTTGGATGGATTTATTCTCTTAGAGTTACAAGTTAAGTTTGAAAGAACAATTGGAAAAAAGTGGGACCTCCAAAAACATGCAATTCTGTTAAAATTACCAAAATTAGGGCAAGTTAAGGGAACTGGGAATTTTAATCCCATAATCCAGAACAAAAGAGATGACTTGCCACCAGTCAATATTTTGGAGGTGGTCCAGGCCAGTACAGAAATTATGATACTATGTGCTCAGTTAAGCCATTTCTCTGATATAAACATTTATGGAATATCACAGTGATTTAACATCAGTACATAAGGATGTGTTTTCTATAAGTCTCTATAATGGTATCTAGTTATGCAACCTCTTTTATTCAGTTAATTGATTGGCATGTAAAAGCTTGCATTTTGAGATTGATATATGTATAGTATATATCAGTGGTGGTTAACCTTTTCGGCACTGAGTGCCGAAATGGGAGCATGCGCATGCATGCACACACAATGGAAACCAAAAGAGCAGCTCCCCGACGTGCGTATGGGAATGCTGGAAACCGGAAGCTTAGCTTCCCGACACACGCATGCACACCGGCCACCTGGTCTTTCTAACGAGCATGAACACACAAAGACCAGCTGGCCAGTGCACACATGCGCTCCAGGGAATGCTCTTTTCAGTTTCCAGTGCTCCCACACATGCAAAGGCCAGCTGGCTGGCACGTGGAACCTGGAACAGCAAATAGCGATGGCTGGGGGTGCCCAGAGAGATGTCTCTGTGTGCCACTTCCGGCACCTGTGGCATAGGTTTACCATCACAGGTATATATGGACTACAAATGTGGGTCTTTAGCAAATTCATCATTGTAATACACTTCTGAGCTTGCATGTGAAACAAATTGTTCACATAGGCTTGAGCTATAGTAGGCCATTTTTAGGTAGTATTTGGAACCAGTTAGATACAGTACTTCAGAGTCGTGAATGGCCAGACTTCAAAGATTCAAGTTTGTATTTCTATTCAGAAAATAAAGACAATTTTCTTTTTTTATACTAGCTTCTTTTGTTTTTTAATTTGCTCAGGTAGTTAACCTTTTATACAATATTAAAATCTTGCCAGTTCTTCTTAGCATCAGGCTGCCTGGCCATTCTATAACAGCACTAAGTATATCATTTCTATCTATCTGGGTCACCTACAGTACAGATTATCTGGTATTAATTTTGCATTTAATCTTCACATCCAGGGATTTTCTTGATTATTGTAGCCCATGAGCATTTCACAGATCCTTTTCCAAAATGGATGCTCATCTATTCACAAAATGGCTGCCAAAACCAATTATTTACCAGAAATCAAATTGGTTAGTCTGAAATTCACAGGATTGTCAACATTGCATTAGAGCAACTGTTCCTTCTCAAGAATTTGCCCAGTCATCAAAGGATTATGCATGTTTCATGCTTGGGACAGATGAAAGAATTATGCAGTATCTATATATGATCTGCAGTAGTGAATATCTCCTATGTATTTTTAATATTTCAATTTTTCTTTTTTATGGGAATTTTCAAGCAATCTGATATAAATTTCCAAGTCACACTTCTTCCTGTAAAAAAATGTAATTTTGTACCATATATTCTGATCCACAAGATAGATGTATGAAATTTAATATCTGAATTCAAATAGCATTAAACTTGTAGCATTCCAAGGTTTTCCTACAATCCAATGTAAGTTATTGTTTTATAGCAAAGACGAGTTGAAGGAACTGACTCATAGTACAGCAGAAAAACAAATGAACATCCCTTCAGCTCTAAGCAGATGCTGTTTGTGGAGAAAGATGAAATGATGATAGATTGTAAGAAATGATAATGGAATGATAATGCAAAAAGAAGTTGTAGCTTGGCTGGTGCAGACAGTTGTTGATGTCTGGTGATCACATCTTAATGATGGAGGATCCCAGAGAGTCTGCTCCATGCAGGAAAGATCTTAATCTTTATGGATCTGATTGCACTCGAGCTTGGCTGAGCATGAGAGAATTTTAGGATTTTAATGGCTGCAAGAATTACAGTCATAGGCACTCATATTAGACAAAAGCATAGATTAAAGGAGCTAAAATGACCTGCAGACTAATACAAGCATTTGGGGAAGAGCACCATGAATGGATTTTATCATGCCACATATTTTTATGTATAATACTGAATTTGGTATATCTGTTGTTATTATTATTGTTACCATTATTCTTTCTGCCAGCCCAGATCAAAAATATCAGTCTTGTGAAGATGCTTTCCATCCCTCTATCTAACCCTCCAAGGTAATCTGTAGCACTCCATTTACCCTATTGGATTGTATTTGACAATACCGACTCGGCCAAGACCGAGTGGCTGTGTGTACCGGAATCTCAGATGATCCAGGAGGTTCCGTCGTTAGGCATGGGGGGAGAGGTATTTCCCCCCTTGGATAGGGTGCGCAACTTGGGTGTCCTCCTGGATACATGGCTCAGTTTGGAGGAGCAGGTGGGAGCCCGGACCAGGGGGGCATTTGCCCAGGTTTTCCTGGTGCGTCAGTTGTGCCCCTGCCTGGACCAAGATGCCTTACACACGGCCACTCATGCGCTCGTTACATCCCGAGTGACTACTGCAATGCTCTCTATATGGGGCTGCCCTTGCGGACCACGCGGAGGCTTCAACTGGTGCAGAATGCGGCTATGCGGGTTGTGATGGGGGTATCCCGATACTCCCATATTACACCCCTCCTGCACAAGTTGCATTGGTTGCCGGTTGCCCTGTGGGTGAGACTCAAGGTGCTGGTACTTACCTATAAAGCCCTATATGGCTTGGGGCCGGGGTACTTGCAGGAATGTCTCTTGCCAGCATTGAATGACCATCGCCCAGTGCGCACCCACAGACAGGGCCTCCTTGGGGTGCCGGCGGCCAGACAATGTCGGCCGGCGGCCCCTAGCGGTAGGGCCTTCTCTGTGGGAGCGCCCACTCTATGGAACCAGCTGCCCTGGAGCTACGATTGGCCCCCAACCTCCGGTCCTTCCGCCGCGGCCTAAAGACATGGTTATTTGAACAAGCTGGCCAGGACTGAGGGGGTGGGGTTTAGCTTTTTAAATGTTAGTGTTTTTTGGGTTTTAGATAATTTGTTTGGCTTGAATCGGGTTTAATGATTTTTACTTAATTTTAATCTTTGTATTGTGTGTTTTTATGATGTGAGCTGCCCTGAGTCCTTCGGGAGATAGGGCAGCATACAAGTCCAAATAAATAAATAGGCCCATTGGCCCATTTCTAGAGAAAAAGAGCACCAGATTAACCACTGCCCTCTTTGGTAAAAATGCCTTTGAGGCTCAGAGATTGTGGATCTGAGAATGATAGCTATTAGGGTGATAGTGAAGGTTGGGAATTTGCTTTCCAGCTTGCCAGGCAGTCCCCAGCCTACCACATGCACACTTGTTTTGTTTCTGTTTAAAAAAGGAATCTTTCCAAACTCAGTGAAATGGGACAGAGAGGCTGGCACCTGAAGCACCATCCTCAGGGATGGTGCTTCAGGAGCCTTTTTTTTTTTAATTACATTTATATGCCGCCCTTCTCCAAAGACTCAGGGCTTACAATTTTGGAGCACAACCCAGTGTGCTCAGCAATAGCCTTCATTCCATTGTATATGCCTGCTTATTACTAAGCGGCATTTTTACAAGGTCAGCTAATTGCCCCCAACAATCTTGGGTCCTCAGTTTACCTACCCCGAGAGGATGGAAGGCTGAGTCAACCTTGAGCCTGGTGGGATTCGAGCCTACAGTAATTGTAGACAGCTGGATCTTAAGAGCAGGCATTTAACAGCCTGAGCCACCAAAGCTCTTTTTTGAGGCACTAGGAGGAAGAAGAAAAGCAAATGGTCATAGGGAAGGAGAAGAGTGCAATTTTGAAGGGAATGTGATTGGAGATGGAGAGTAGCCATGCTTTGATTCAGAGGGCTGCAACTGAGGTTCCCAAAATGCATATAAGGGATATGTTCACCTAAATAAAAAGTACATAGTCATGGTAATATGCCAAGAGGAGAAGGAAAGGAATGGGGCAGAAGAGGGCTTACCAAGGAGAACATGGGAAAGGGTTGAGCAAGGAAAGCATGGGGACCCACAGAATTTTTCTGCCTTTGTCAGAATGATTGAAAGCAGAAGGGTGGTGTAAATTCACAAACTCATCCCTTTCATATGTGTGTGGTGTCATGAATACAAGGTAGGGCTTGCAAAGCCACACCATGTCACCCCACCTCCAGATGCTGCTGGAGAGAAGTGTCATGCCTCTGTTGGAGACTGACTCTGAGGGAGAGGAGGAACAGCCAACAGGGAGTGGAAGTGTGGCTCTGGAGGCTGTGGAGGAGGCTGGAGAAGGGCAGAGACTGGCTGGGCAGTCAGAGGAAGACCCAGGCCCATCCCCTCTCCATCCTAGGGCACGCAGGGAGGAGAGGATAAGGGAGAGACGTGAATGGTGTGGTCTACAGGGGAGGAAAGGGCTTTGATCCTCTTCATGGGCTGCAGTTGTGAGAACTGGTTAAAAGGACGGACATGTGTAGGGGCCAGTGCTGGAAACAAAACATGGAAATGTCTCTAGTCTGTCGTTCCTCTCTGAGTTTGGCATCCTTCCCAGTGTGTGTTCCGATATCTGTGGATGTCTTCAAGCCCTTATCTTGCCTGGTTCCCTTAATTGCTTCAGTGTGGTTTGTGTTGTTTTTATTCTTTATAATTTATAGGCATTTTTAGTTTAAAAGACATTTCCTCCTTTTCATAACTGCTTGTGGGGGAGTTTTTTGTCTCCAGTAAAGGATATTTGGAGCTTTGAAGCAAAGTGAAGGAATAAAAGGGGTTTCACCTACTTTTGTGACTGTGTTTATTTTGTATCCCACCCTGGATTGTCACAAGAAGAGGATGGATACTAACCATCTACCAAAAATCTTTTCTATTCCCTCTTTGTCCAACCCTGTGGTTTTTTTTTTAAACCTTAGGCTGATGTCTTAATTGTCCTTGGTTTAAAGATATGGCAACCTCTCCCAAGACAGCACTATGATCTGTCTATTATTAATTAACCGCAATATAAATTCTTTATTAAATGCTTAAATGTATACAAAGTCCATCAATGACCTGTGCAAGTGAAATTACTTTTTATTTTTGGATGGGATCTGTCAATACCATATGCCTAAATCAAAACAGCATGCAATTTTCTTAGCGACTCTTGTGATTTATTACAATCCTTATACTTGTTTCTTTTAAAAAGCCATCTCCTGCTACTTCACAGTCCAGAATATAATGGAAGAAAGATTATAGTGGGGTAAGTGCAAACTACATTTATATTAGAACATGTCATCATATATGCTTTGGTTTCTGAGATACTCGCTATCCTTCCCACCAGGCTCAAGGTTGACTCAGCCTTCCATCCTCTCGGGGTAGGTAAATTGAGGACCCAAGATTGTTGGGGGCAATAAGCTGACTTTGTAAATATGCTGCTTAGTAATAAGCAGGCATATACAATGGCATGAAGGCTATTGCTGAGCACATTGGGTTGTGCTCCAAAGATTGTAAGCTGCCCTGAGTCTCCGGGGAAGGGCGGCATATAAATGTGAATAAAAATAAAATAAAAAATAAAAAAATAAACAGCAAATAATCACAACCAGGAGCTTCCTTCCCATTATCTGAATTCATACAGTTTTGCCTTTAAAATTTGTAATTAGCAACAGAGTGGCAAGGGGAGGGGTGAGACTTTGTACATCAAGTTTTTGCACTCCCTATATCAATACCTTTGACTTCCATTCGCTGGCAATCTAATATCTAAGAAGATGACCTAATTCATACAGATAACAGCAATAGATGAGATGGCAAAGCCCTGTGAACAGACCAGACAAAGAGAGAATTAGAAATATTTGTGAGGGACAACAGCAATAGCACTTAGACTTATATACCACTTCACAGAGCTTTACAGCCCTTTCCAAGTGGTTTACAGAGTCACCATATTGCCCCCAACAGTCTGGGTCCTCATTTTACCCACTCGGAAGGATGGAAGGCTGAGTCAACCTTCAGCCTGGTGAGATTCGATCTGCCAAATTGCAGGCAGCCAGCAGTCACCAGAAGTAGCCTGCAGTACTGCACTCTAACCACTGTGCCACCGCGGCTCCACAGGATGTTTGTATCTTTCAAATTTAGAAGGAAAAACAGTGCGCGAGTAGTCAGGAGAAGCAGGTGGGTAGCCCTACCTGGGATTCAATGATCTTCTTCTAATTCATGGGACAGATTCAAGTAGCATCAGCTAAGAAATAGAGCAATTTGTACAAGTGCCATATGGACATTCAATCTGAACTTGACAAAAGGATAAGTAGGAAAAGGGGTAGGGGTGGGGCACTAGTTTATGGCCATTAAAAAAACCCTTAGTCATAAGTAATTATCTTTTTTTATCATGCTTTGTTTCTAGTTATAAAGTTTGAGGCAAACACAGAACTGGGGGTGGGGGAGCTTGCAGGTTTCTTCTTGTCTCCAATAGTCCTCACGTTCATCTGCATTGTCTCCTTTCCTTTCTGTGTGAAAGTACACGGAGGAAATGTGGAAATACCACCAATTGTTCCCAATCTCTTTCTCCCCCTGCTCCCAACTTTGCAGCAAGCTAGTTCCTTCCCTTGACATTCATTGCATTATGCATTTGTCAATGATACACTGTCAATTTAGTGCTTTTATTACTTGCGAAACTTGGCAGCCCCTCTTGCTTGAGGGATTTGCTTGTATCCTCTGAGCGTTATTGTACTGTTCTGGCATCCACTAAATTCTGTCCGCCCATTTCTTTGATGTCCCTTCCAGCGCCTAAATGTGGAAACAATGACTGCAAATTTGGATCAAAGCATCTTATGGACAGCAAGCTATGCGGCTCTGTGATGTTTTACAGAAGCAGAGAGTAAATCCCCACAGCCTAAAGCACAGGCCAAGAATCCTTCATAAACAGGACTAGCATCCTTAAATTCATAAAATCAGTCAAACAATAAGTTTGACTGCAAAGAGAAAGGAATATAGATGATTGCAATGCATTGTAAATATTGTGGTACAATATAATTGTACCACAAATGATTCAATCATTAAAAATGGTATTTGGAGTTTTAGAAGACCCACTTTCATATGCAATTTATAGTTTTGCACTGATCCCATTAGCATTAGATCTCAAGACTTGGCTGTTTGCACAGGCCGGCCTGGACTGAGCAGGGTTGGGAATTTTAATTTAGGGTATTTTAATTAGATTTTACTACAATTGGATTAGAGTTAATCTGATAAATTTTGTATTATTGTATATATATTTTTGTGTAAGCCACCCCAAGTCCCCCTGGAGATGGGGCGGCATATAAATCCAATAAAATAAAATAAAGAAATAAAATAATACCAAAAAAAATCCATTGGATTGTTACTGTAAACCTTGCAATAGGAACATATCCTTACAGTAACTTTTTTCCTGTTTATCTGGTTTAGTGAATTCGATTTATAGTGCAGGTCTTTAAACTACATTCATATAAGAGGCGTTTTGGGGAAGCTAACTGAGATGAAGGTGCTGTTGTTTTGAAATGAATTGGTATGAAATGAATCCCTCAGAGTACCAAATGTCCAGTGGCTTGCCACTGAGACTATTTTTAAAAAATATATATTTCCACTGTTTTCCTGAACTGAGCAATTCATGGGAATGGGAGATACCAACTTCCAACTAGCTAAAGAACTCCTCAGTTAAGTGTTTTGTTATTGACTTCACTCAAGAAGCACAAACGTTCACAGCTTGGAGATGAGAGAATGCAGGGAGGAGGGAGAAGTGAGTCCTTCTTTTCCTCTTCACTGGCTCTTTTTCTCAGGGCACAGGGAGAACTCACCATAGCCAACTCGCCATGGGATAATTTGCCATGGCCAATTTGCCATGGGACAACTTGCTGTGGGACAAAAGTGACATAACATCAAAGAAATGGTGGAATAGAATCATTCAAGAAAGGATGCAAAAGGAGGGGCAAGATGGAGTGTGAATGACTAAAATTAAAATATTTTTAAATGATTTTAAATAATTTAAATAAAATTGTTGCATTATCCCATGGCAAATTGTCGGCCAGACAATGTAGGCTGGCAGCTCCCAGGGTAGGGCCTTCTCTGTGGGAGCACCCACCCTTTGGAACCAGCTGCCCCTGGAGCTTCGGGTGGCCCCTGACCTCCGATCTTTCCACCATGGCCTAAAAACATGGCTGTTCCAACTTGCCTACCTGGACTGATGGGTTTTTTAGTTGTTTGTAGCTGTAGTTTTAATCTTAATAGTTTGTGAGATTTTGGTTTAATAGTTTTTAAATATTTGTATTGCTCTGTTTGTATTATTGTAAGCCACCCTGAGTCCTCAGGGAGATAGGGTGGCATATAAATCTCAACAACAACAACAACAACAACAACAACAACAATAATAATAATAATAATAATAATAATAATAAATTGCCCCGCAGTAAGTTGGCTGTGGAGAGTTGGCCATGGTGAGTTGTCCTATTTTGGATTAAGAGGGCAGCAGGCCTCATTCCTCCTATGGCAGGAATATATCCCACCAATTCTCCACCGTCTCCAACTTTTATCCTTCACAATTTTTTCCTCATGACCAGAAACCCCAAATAAATTTAAAAATAGTCCATTTTGGCCATGCATTAAATCAGATCCATAAAAAGGGGGAGACAGAAAGACTGCTTATGTGAATGTATCCTAAGGAAGCTTTTCCTTGACCTTCAAATGTATTAGACCATAACTTTTTCTCCATCCCTTCCCAAATCCTAGCCAGACTTAAGAAGGCCAGTGATTCTGATGACAAATGATTCCCATGAAAATATTCTAGATTCGGTACTCATCAAGGCTACAGTACAAAGGGTTTCTGATTCTGTAGTGTGATGGTCGATATTTCATCACATCCTAGAACAGGGGTCTCCAATCCTGGCGATTTTAGGACTTGTGGACTTCAACTCCCAGTATTCAGCTTTGCTGCCTGAGGAATTCTGAGAGTTGATGTACACAAGTCTTAAAGTTGCCAAGGTTGGAAACCCCTGTCCTAGAATATCTTCAGTTCCTGGCTGGCCCTTCCTGATCATTAAATTCTCCTGAACAAGAAATCTATCAAGCATTTCCTGTTTGTGAGGCTGAGATCTTGCCACAACACACAGGTATTCTGGTCCTGCCTCCTCACAATGAGGACTACCTGGTCAACCCCTAAATCTCTTCTGAGAACAGCCTGCAGCTCAGTTTTAACATTAATTTTCAGATTTGAGAGTGTTTTCATGAATACTGGGAAGACTATATGGACCTCTTTTAAAGGAATCTTTTTTGAGACTCGTGACAATTGAACTGACACACTCTTTTTGAGAATCTTCAGCCCATCAGATGACTAATCTTTCAGCTGTCAGAGTCAACAGCTTGTCTATTGCCTATAAATTCCCTATAAATTCCTATTGGGAATTCTGGGAGTTGAAACACAACTTTGCTTGGTCTGTAATGTTAGTACATATCTGAATGAACCTTGGTAAAGAGTACATGCTTTTTTTAGTAAGCCTATACAGAATCTTTGCAATCAGGTGCCTTTTCACCTGGGAGTAAGCTGTGCTTAGTTCAGTGAATTACTTCGGGGAAGAGATGCACAAGCTAATGCTGTGAACTATCTAAATCCCAAAAATATTGCATGTACAACATCTGTTCCAATTCCAAGAATTATGTATGAGGCAGAACTTGTGAGTCAAATACTGGCAAATTTCCTTTACATAGTTCACTGCATTGCCAGTTCCAAAACCATCCTTGTTAAAGAATTTGGAGTAGCGTGCTATCAGATGAATGCAACAGTGCCATCCAGTGGATTTTTAGGCTACATAGACAGAGTTGTTTATTATTTAGGATGGGAACAGGAGTGGGAGAACATTCTATTCTAAAATTTTCAGGCTGCAATCAGAAGTTCATTTGTTCAGTGGTACTGGTAGACATGTTGAAATCAAACTTATTTTCTTTTAAATTAATTTAGATAAGATTATGTTGCCAGAAGTTCCAATTATTTAATGAATAATTACTTATGCAGTGCAATACATTTCTAAAGGTGGTTGAAAGCACAATTGTTCCCAGCTTATCTTCAAAACAGCATTTGGATTTTCTTGGTCGAGTTGCTTTATTTACCAATCTCAAAGTACATTCTTCTGAGTAGACTTGCCTAGGATTTTGTTGACCATAATTCAAGTTGCTTTATAGATAATCACTTTTGAAAGACAAATTGTTTCTTGACAAGACAGATGGAAATAGCTGTCATGAATCCTAGCCTATGTGGAGAGAATTTCAGAATTGACTTGGTTAGGAGTGGTATTCTTTAAAATCTATCTCCAGGTAGGAAGATTGCTTAAACAAACCAGGAAGAAGTTTGATGAGTCAGATGTGGCGATATGGAAAGGGAAGGAAGCAATTATTTTTCCAAGGCCAGAGGAATGGAAGTGTAGGTAGTCCTCAACTTACAACAGGTTGCTTATTGACCAAAGTTATAACTGACCCAAAAAAGGGGACTTATAGCCTGGATTTGAAATTCAGATGGTCAGACCCCTTCCATAGACAGTTTTTATAATTTTTTTTAGTTTTACTTCTGGTTTTATGACAAATGCACACCCACAGTGAACCATTGTTTCACTTAATGGCTACCACAAAAAAAAAGATAAAATTGGATTGGTCATGTTGGTGATCTTTTACATGACCATTATGACATATGACCATAATAGTGGGCAGGGTCTATTACAGTCATATGTTTAGGACTATCTGTATTTGATTATTATTTAGGATTACTTGCTTGAGCCTCTTCTTGGTTTTTTTCTTTCCAGCAATTAAATCTTTACCCAAGGTAATTCATAGAAAGTTGGTTTAGGGTGGCAGAGGTATTGTAGAAATGCTAGAAATAAGGAGCCATAGGAATGACGGAAGGGACATCTGTGACTTAGAAAGGGAAAGTTGACTTTGTCTTCTTCTTTGCAAGCAACCATGCCTGGGAATCAAAATGTTCAAAAACAAGTATGGGAGTTGAGCTAGATGGAGAGTATGACCTTGGAGCGCAGCTCCTGTAGTCATTTAGAAAGTTCCACAGTTGTTGCCAAATTATTGTTCTTTAAGGTGGCAACAGGAGAAAATTATTGTATCTATCACATGTTAACTAGGTTTAATTTTTATCCAATTTAAGTATAAATGAAATCCAAAGAAATTTGAAACTAATTCATTTCATAGCCCCAAACACCATTTATAATTAGATCAAGTCCAGATGCTATCTAAATTTATGTATATACTTGCAATGAAATGGATGTCCCCTACACGTGCATGCACATGTATGTGCGCACATACACATACACACAAATAAGGTTTGTTTACAGGAAGTAGTTAGGATATGCGATGGGGAGGGGAAATAGTAATTGCTATGTTTGTAATTGCTGCAAAGAAGATTGAAAGTTGCTTCTTTAGGTATTTTCTTTGTTGTTCTTATTCTTCTCTTTTCCTTTTACCCTTTTATAATCTTCTATTTCTTCCTCTATCTGTAATTTTAAAAATTCTTTGTAAAATATTCTTTTAATAAAAATTGTTTATAAAAAAATTAAAGCAACCTGCTCAGGAACCATTTGTGAGAATATAAAATAATGGCCAAGGTATCAGAGTGGGTCCAAAAAGACCAGGGTATTCATCGACTGTCTTTAGTTAGACATGCTCTTTCTCCTATTTTTCTGGATATAAAGGAAAAGGAGACAGATGCACCTATTCTAGAACTCCCAGAATAAAAGCAAAATTTTATTATTGTGGTTCATTGCACACAATCAGCCCAATGTTCAGACTGGATTTGGGATTTTTATCTACCTACTGAGTTCTTCCCAAGGACCTGGGATAGGCAGATGTTAATGTCTGACAGTGTTACAGATATTGTTGCAGGATGAAAGCTCTTCCAAGTAAAGCTGCCTTTTGCAATTGACTGATGGTGGATCTGTCAATGTCGATGGTGTTCAAGTGGTGATCCAATTGTTTTGGGATTGCACCCAAGACACCAATTACTATTGTTACTATCTTTGCTTTCTTTTTATTGTTATCATCTTCATCTTAATATAGCCCAATCTCAAACAATGGTACTATTGGGCTCCTCAAAATAACCAGATGCTACCTTTACAATCCCCAAATCCAAAATGAGGAATTGAGGGATTATAATGGGATTTGAATCAGAAAGCAGAAAGCCGCCCAGCATCAACTGTAATACACAATTAGTAGAACTGAAATAATACTTTGTGGATTTGTTTATAGAGAATAGAATAGAATAGAATAGAATAGAATAGAATAGAATAGAATAGAATAGAATTCTTTATTGGCCAAGTGTGATTGGGCACACAAGGAATGTGTCTTAGTGCAAATGCTTTCAGTGTACACAAAAGAAAAAATACATTCTTCAAGAGTCAAGAATCATCAGGTACCACACTTAGAGATGCAATATGGGAAGAAGAGATAATTTGTGGTACTTTAAGAGGAGGTGATAAATTATAAATTCTTTAAAACTTGTGATGAAGATGGGAGGTCACTTCTTTGGGTATTTCTTTTCTTTTCTTTATTATATGCTTTTTATTTCTCTATTTTTCTTCTCTGAATTTTCTATTTCTTTTTATTCTTTTTTTAATCTGTATTAGCTTTTTACTACTGTAATTATAATATTTAATAAAATTATTATTAAAACAGTACTTAAAGTGTGTTAATATTGAAAATATGAAAATAATTAGAACACAACATACTAAAAGGAAATAATGCTGAGTTTATTTGCTTCTTTGTTCATTCCAAGGATTGGCACACTTTTTTGTCTGACTTGTTCTTCTCCATCTCTTCTTTCTCCCCCAATACACCCCACCATTCCTCTTTATTTGAGGGGCTTACTAAACCCATTATTCTTGATTTTGATTTATTTTTATAAGGACTAAGGTTTATCTCTTTTTTAAAATATGCATACGTGCCCGTATTTCAATTAAGTAGTCTTGTGCTGTCATTTTGACAATCTGATGAAAGGGGGAGGGGAAAATCTATTCACTGATTAGTTAAAAATCAGTTACAGTGAGGCTGGCAGAGAATTGTAACAATGTGCTGAGGTATTCTGTTTGGAATATAGGTTTGATGACCATATTTTCTTGAAAAAAATAAAGGAGAAACTTGAAAAGAGGGAAAATCTGAAAGAAATTTTTAAGATAAAATGTTTAATTGTTTATATTTACAGAATCCAGGAGCAAAAGCAAGCAAAACTGTACAAAAATGCATACTGATTAAAATATGTGAAATCAAACAGTATGCGTAAATTTATTTTTAAAAGACAAATCAATTTCCATGTTTTTCATATGAATGTGAAAGTCTATGCATTAAGTGGTACCATTTGTATGTGTAATAGTAATGGTAAATGACAAAAATTAAAGGACTGAACTAAAGGACAAAAGTAAGCTTTTGAAAAAAATAAAATCTAAAGGGCAGCTTTCTGAAACAAAGGACATATGGTTGCTGTTAAAATAGGCCATCTGTCCAATGTAATGATGTTTACTATGAAATCACGTCTAATAGGAGACTAAGCAATCCAAGTTAGAATATAGAACTGCTGACTTCCATCAGTTCATCTGCAAAAAAAGAAATACACGACCACAACAAATAGCAATAGCACTTAGATTTGTATACCGCTTCACAGCCCTCTCTAAATAATTTACAGAGTCAGCATATTGTCCCCAACAATCTGGGTCCTCATTTTCCGACCTTGGAAGGATGGAAGGCTGAATCAACTTAAGTCCGTCAGGATCGAACTGCTGGCATTTGGGCACAGTTAGCCTGCAATACTGCATTCTAACCACTGCGCCACCAATCAATCAAGGAAGGTGTGATGCAGATATGGAGAACAGAGTGAAGGAACCAAATCTCAACAGCCAATTTGGGGAAGGAAGAATTCTTTTCATATACTTCAAGCTTCTTCAACTGCATGAGCAGCAGATAAAGTAATTGAGTAGAGTAGAAACTTTGCAATCCAGCAACACCATCTTACATATTGTGTATTCCTAGAAGTTTCTGGAAGAGAATATGGGGAAAAGCTGGCTGGTTGGATTACAGGAATCTTGAGGTTATGCATTTCAAGAAGCAGAAACATTGCAATTTACATCTATTATTTAGATTACTTAGCTCTGGTTTATTAACAAAATACATTTAACTTTTTTTTTTAAAGGACCAGTGGTGACTTCCATTGTTTGGGCTCCAAAGAAAAGCATCCTGCCAGTTTCAGCCTTTCAGGCGAAGGGGAAGAAAAATCTCATGATATAGTTATTTTCTTGCCAGATGGAATATTGCATTTATTTACACCATCTCGCCAGATGGAATATTGTATTTATTACTTTTATAAAAGACTGGAAACCTTTATGACCTGAGCATAAGGAGTTACAGTTTAAGGCCTCACAATATGCAGGGCCTCACAAAATGACAGAAAATCAGTTTTCTAATTTTGCAAATGAGTTCATTATTACTTTTATTAATAAAAGTGATCCAGCTTATTTTGGCAATAGTGTGTGCGTGTGTATGTGTATGTGTGTGTGTATATTAATTTGTAAATTAAACAGCTAATGAGGCTGTGTCTTAATAGGATGTGTTAATGCAGCCAGTAAAATTGAAACAATGAAAGCACCTTACTGAACTTTGTATGTGTGCATTTTCACATTTCTATAGCTGCCCTGGTCATATAATCCATTAATAAGGGACTTTATGCTGATGGGATTCTGGTACAGAATTATGCACCACCAGCCTGTCTGACTGAATTGAGGTGAGGAGAATTTATTTTTGAGGCATATTTTATAACCAAACAGATAAACTGGTTTTAGTATAGCTAGTCCTCACTTACTGCCTGCATTTGGGAATGGCAACTCTGTCACAAAGTGGCATGGTCATACAGTGAAATATCACATAATTGTGCCAGACTTCATCAGTTTCAGCTAGGGTCATTGAGTGAATTACTCACAGTGTTACTGTGTGTGTGTGATGTCACATGACTCTTGACGTGCAACTTCCTGCTGGTTTCTCTTTTGACTTTGCTTCTTGGGAGCCATTTTTGAAGTGTGCAAATGGCAATCACATGACCATATACATGTGTGCCATTTGCCAAGCACCTGAAATGCGATCACATGACCATCGGGATGCCGTAACAGCCACAACTTCAAGCTGTCATAACTCTGAATGGTCACTGAATGAGGGATCAGTAAGTGTGGTCTACCTAGATATTTCATGAAATATTAGAATAGGTACAGAAGAAACATACTTAAATACAAATGGTACCTGAATTTCTGATATAGTTACTACTAATGAACCTAGTTTTCATTAAAAAAATCTAGTTAGAGGATACAGGGACATTTTTAAATAATAGCAACCAATAAAAGTTCAGATGATAAAGGATGACGTCTCTTAGTAATTTTTGACTCTGAGAATTACTACCAACATAATCATGACTCCCTGCACACTAATATTTCCTTTGATACAGTATGATCAATGTTGCAGAAAAAACATTTATTATATTTCTTCCAGCTACTTAAAGGCATTTTAAACCCATTCTGCATTTTTCTTTATGTGACATTTTTACAGTCTTCATTTTCTGCTTTGCAGCCACTGAGCAATCATGATCACAGGAGTTAGCCAATTATGATTGTCACAGGGTTAAGAAGTCCTTTTCTGTTTTACTTCATTCAAGATGTAGCTCCTGGAACAACATTTACAAACATTCATTTCCTTCCTGTGCTGACCATATTTTTTATGTAACACACAACATTAAATTTGGGGCCTTTAAGACTTCAGTTATTATACTTGATACTCAGGGCCAGAACCGAACATTCCTGTAGGAAATGAATTATACCTAAGAAATGAGACTTAGTTTTAATAGTGATCTTGACATTTAGGAAGGGATTTTCTTTGATAGACTATCTCGTGCACGCCTACACACATAAGTATATATATATTGTCAAAAGTCCATGTTTAAATTTTTACATACATTGTTCATTAATTTTTTATATCCTTCAATTGAAAATACAGGAAAATATATGCCAATAAATCACTTCTAAACCCAGTGGGGTCTACATTGCTGAAAATGTACAGAAGAACTCAACCATCTCAAATTTCTCAAGACAAGAGGTAGCCTCTACATTCCTGCAGCACTGAAACTTTTCAAAGCTAAGCCAATAGCACAACTTCTTTGGGCCCCTTTTCCAGCTTCGTACAATTATAATTTGTTCGATCTAAATTTTTAAGATTGGCCTTCAAGTCCCAAAATGTATCTCTAATGCCATCATGAGATTGGAGACAGGCCTCAGAATAACAAAATAATAGAATAACAAGAGTTTTAGAAGGGACCTTGGAGGTCTTCTAGTCCAACCCCCTGCTCAAGCAGTAAACCTTAAATCATTCCAGACAAATGGCTGTCCAGTCTCTTCTTAAATGCCTCCAGTGATGGAGCACCCACAACTTCTGGAGGCAAGTTGTTTCCTGGGTTAATTGTTTCTCACTCTTAGGAAATATCTCATTAGTTCTAGATTGCTTCTCTCCTTCTGGTATTTTGGAAAATAGATTGAACCCCTCTACTTTGTGACAGCCCCTAAAATATTGGGACACTGCTATCATGTCATCTCTAGTCCTTCTTTTCACTAGACTAGACACATCCAATTCTGGCAATTGTTTTTCATATGTTTTAGCCTCCAGCCCTCTAATCAACTTTGTTGCTATTTTCTGCACCCTTTCCAGACTCTCAACATATTTTTTAAAAAATATAGTGACCAAAACTGGATGCTTCATGAAGGTGAAGGCTCGATTGTGGGTGACCATACTCAACTACTGGCTCAAGTTATCTTTATTTCTCTTTGGTCTTGCTCCACTAACTTTGAGGGGTGATTTTTAGTCCACATGGAAGAAGACAGTAGCAACTCAACGCTTCTTCTTAGTCTACTCCCCAAGTCTTTTACACAGCATGGGATATGATCAGGCCAAAGCTCTCATTAAATAGTGTGTAGCAAACACAGGGTGGCAATTGGATGTTGCCAAAACTCCGAACATTATTTCTGGTGAATGCAATAGATACTTTCCCTCTCCCAAGATATATTTTATTAACCTTGAAGTACCTAACCACTGGAGGGCCTTTACTCTGGCATGATGTCATGTCCTACCCTCACATAACCTTGAAGGCTGATAAAGAAAGATTCCTTATTTGGAGAGACAGTGCCTCTGTGACTCTGAACATGTAGAAACAACAAAGCATTTACAGTGCCTGTACTACAAATATGTTCATACTAGCATCATTTCATGATTACTGATTCATGTTTACCCAGGACACACTAACATCTCCCTGCTTCCAGTCACTAATCCTGTCACCATATAATGTTGCCAGGTTCTGATTCCTCAAAATAGTCTCAATGAGCATCTAATATGTTATTTAAGAGTATCTAGTACTGTGATAGATTTCATTAGCCATATAATAACTTTTGTGCTCCTTTGTATCCATTTAATGTTTTTATTTCTCCCTTTAGATTTGTTTAGACTTTTGTTTTATATATAAAAAAAACATGTCCTTGTGTGTGTGCATGTGTGTGTGTGTGTGTAGGAAAGACTCAATACACAAGAGACATTAATGCCATTTGCCAGCATCAAGAGTTGCCTTCCCCAATCTGATGTCTCCCAGAAATGTCATGTTCTCTGGGGATTCTGGAATCTGCAGTAAATAGATGTAATCCAGAGCACATTTAAAAAATGTAAAGTCTAAGGCATGCATTTCTATTTACACTTTTTTTCACCCGCCTTAATGATATGTTGTCTTAGCAGGCAATAGTAATGTGTGCTCATGAGGCTATGGCATTTGGGAATGGCACAATGGGTGTTATTAATAGCTTAACTGACACTAATGACATTGCCCTTACCCTTATTACAGTTTGTAAAATTATCATCAACAATCAGCTGAAGCCTTGATATCCCTAAAGCTATCAAAGGATGTAACACTTCATTCACAAGAACATGACTCTAGTTCCTTAGCCACAGAATCATTTCAGTAAATCATTATAAATGCATTAGGACAAAGATGTTATGAGCTGTCAGATATTAACCTTCAGCTGTTAAAGAGAAGGCAGTAGCTTGCCTGAACTTTTTCATCTTCTGCTTTGTCAGAACATGCCTTGACTACCAATTAATGCTTTTACATTTGTTTTACTGCTAATAAAGCATTTGTTTGTTGATTTGTTGGTTGGTTTAATTAATGGATATGGCCACCCATCTACCCAATGGAATTCTGGATGGCGGACAGGAAAATAGAAGCACAATACACAATCAAAATCAGTGAAAAAGAACCAAGTCAAAGGCTCTATAAATATTTTCTGACAACATAAACTCACACTGGGCTCCATTAATAATAGCCCAATTCCAGTGATTGAGGGGAAAACCAAATCTTCATGCATTTCTGGAAATCCGTTAAGGGCAGGTTAATCTGAATTATTGGGCAAAGACTGTTGCATAAGGCAGAAGACAACATGACAAATAAAGCATGCTAAGATTTCCCAGGTGACAATTCTTCACCCCAGGAATCCAGATAATGTCTACCCAGCCAGATCTGGTAGGATAGACAAAGACCGCTAGAGGTTTAGTAGATTAATATTTCTCACATTACAACCATCATCATCACCATGGTCCCCTCATGGATCATTATTTGGCCATGGTGAGATGTTCTGTGCACCTTCAGGATATCAACAACTTAATGGGTGGTGGCTTACTCCCTGGCAGGTTAACAACTAGGTCATGTATGTTCCAGAAAAAAATGTATGCCAAACACATGCTCAATGGTGAATACATAAAAGGTCACCAATCAGGTCAAAAAGATCATAAGTCAGGTCTAATATCAATCATTAGACTAATACAGATATAGTCTATTTATTGATTGGGCATCAATCAATAAATAAACTATAGCACTTGAATGGACCTGCAGGGCATCCAGTAAAGCAACTGATAGACCAAGCAAAGTGAAAGAAAAACAATCAAGTAATAGCACTAGCAATAGCACTTAGACTTGTATACCCTTTTACAGTGCTTTACAGCCCCCAACTGTACAGAGTCAGCCTATTGCCCCCAGCAATTTGGGTCCTCATTTTACCCACCTCAGAAGGCTGAATCAACCTTGAGCCGGGTGAGAATTGAACCGTATATATGAAGTCTATTTCAAATAAAACCCTAAAACTAGGGAATTTCAAAAGAGAATATTTGATATATAGAAATGCAAATATTCAGGCTTAGAAACTGATGAACAGTAATTAATTGATCAAAAAAAAGATTTCTCCTAAAAAAAAGGCTTTTATAGATACAAAATTGGAAAAACTAGCTGTGAATGCCAATAATATTGATAACAACTATACACATACAATTGAAGGTCATCAAAGAAATAAAATTTTTGAAGAGGAACATTCAATTTTATTAACTTCTGAGACAGATAAGAAGTTGATGAAGTTTAATTAATTAATTAATTAAATTTCAATAGTGCCCATCTGATCTAAGTGACTCTGGGCTAATTACAAACAACGTAATAAAACAATATAAAACATGAATAAAAGCACAGTTAAAATTAAAAAACAAGGCTAACATTTACGAGTTAAAAATCAAAAACTAGAGAAGAATAAAATAATAAAAAAATCAAAGAAATAGATGAAAACCCTAAGCAAACAAATGCTGAACATCAGTTCTCTGACAACCAATCATTGAACGTATGAAAAACTCAAACTATGCTGCTCCCATCATTGAAAAAGACAGGTAGAAAACAAAAGCAAAGTTTTTGAAAGATGCAAATTTAGGGAAAATATTGAAATAAAGTTTTTAGTTCTAGTTTCGGTTAAATAACATTTTTAGTTCTAGTTATGGTTCAAACGAATCAACTGATTTATAGCATAGCTCCAGAATTGGGACAGAGTGCCAGAAAACAAAAGCTTAATCACCAAATTGGAAAATGTGATTGGAAAAAAAAAGATCAATATAATAAGAACCGCTGTCAACAATCTAAAGAATCTGAAGGACAGAAAATTGAAAAATAATAAGATCAACTAAGACAGTTAAGGAAGCCTCAAAAAAATTAGATCAATGATTTATGGTGTTTCAAAGAAAAATAAATGCTACTAAATAAAATGACAATTTTGACATTAGTAGTTATCAATAAACCAGCATCCATTTTATGAAATATTTCTGGGAAATCATAGATGCTTGCTCCAATAAAGGTGAATCATTAAAATTTTGGAGCAACCTCTGGGAGAACCCCAAAGAACATAAAAAGGTTGCAACATAGATAAAAGAGAATGAGAAAACATTGCCTCAATTCAAAGAGAATGATACAATCATAATATCAGAAATGATTAAAAAAAAAAAAAGCTAAGATGTGGAGTGTACTAGGAAAATTGGAAGTTCAGTTGGATTTTTGACTTAAGCATCTGATGCTCTCTAGAAAAGACTGACTATTCAATTTAATGAAATACTACAAACTGGAAAAGTTAAAATAATGGATAATAAAAGGTAAAACATTTTTAGCAAAAATAACAGCAACAAGTAGGCAACTACAGTCCAATTACTTAATTGCCAACATTGTTTAAGCTGCTCACTTGTATATTAAGCAATTGCATTTTCAGGTTGCATATTCAAAAATTCATTGCTTCTATTCTGGGGAAAAAAACCTAAAAAAAAGGACAGGCAAAGAAAAAACAACTTACAAATGGTTTAAATTGATAATAAAAGAGCACCTGGTTCTCTTCCACATAGCTCAATACAGAAATGTTTGAATATATTTCCCTTGAGTGCAAACAACCAGAATTTTGTAAAAGAAGTGTAAGAAAAAAATGGAAAATGCTAATGGTAAGTAGTGAATAAAATGGAAATGCTCAGAAGAGGAATCTATCAAGGGAATACATTGTCACCATTGCTTTATATCATCTCAGTGATAACCCTCACCTTAATTAAAGCAAACTTAGTTATATTAAATGTTGAACCAAAATGTGAAATATTTCAAACAAACTATATCTTGAACACTGGAAATATTCCCCAGTAGAAATGGACCCAGAAAATCAGTTTTCACTCAGGTGCAGCTGGAACTATAAGGATATCACTTTCTCAACCACCTTATCTGAGAATGGAAAATTCAAGAATGGGCCTTTGCTGGCCTGAAGAATGTGTTAATCACTTTCCTTAACCAGTCTAGCTGACTTAATCAGCCAGGAAGGGTAAGGGTTAAGTAAACAAGCAATGACCCTTGTTTCTCCACAAATCTTCCCACATCCTCAAGATTTACTTCCATATGGCCAAAGGCAATCATATAAACGTGACAGACAATTATCATTTCTCTGTAACTTGCACCAATACTGAAATCAATATAAATTGATCTGCTCAACTTTGTCTGTAAAGAATGATCACAATTGCTTAAAGGAAGCTTTCATTAGTTCTGACTTCTTCTCCCAGCAGCTTGGTGGAGGAAGTGCCACATAATACATTACTGGAAAACCCTTGCCCCATTGGCAAGATACTTCCTCACCTAAACAGAGAAACAGAATGACCCACAACAGGCGAAAAAGCAGTGGGAGCAGGAGCAACTTCTGACTTCCTGCTGGCTTCCCCACTGAGTTCCTTGTGCGAATCTGGCAGGGAGCCTTGGAAAACTTCCTTCCCCTCCCCTCTCCTTTCTTCCTCTATCCTGTTCTGCCCTGCAAGGGACTGCGAGACTGGCTGGGAAATGTCATGGAACATTGAAAACAAAGACCATGTGGTTGCAGTAGCAGCCCAGCAGTGCAGCAGCAGCCAACACTGAAGCAGCTGCAGCTTCCCCAAATTTCATTCTTTCAGGAATTGTGGGTCCTGGATTTTGGATACATTCGGTAAATTAACCCATTTGAGTTATCTTGCTTCAAAAATTGTTGTCTTATGATACACCTTTTTGCTCAGTTAAAGATCATGACAAGGGTATATAGATAAAATTTCTGGCCTGTTCTGTGCAGATTTTAGACTCTCTAGCACACGGGTGGGCAAACTTTTTGACTCGAGGGCCACAATGGTTTCTTAAACTGGACCGGAGGGCCAGAACAAAAGCATGGATGGAGTGTTTGTGTGAACGAATATAAATTCAAAGTTAGATTACTTCACGTAGCCTTCTGGGAGAGCAAGAGAACCCTCCGCTCTTTCGGCTCCGCGGGCTGGATAGAACAGACGAACGGGCCAGATCCGGCCCCCGGGCCATAGTTTGCCCACGGCTGCTCTAGCAAGAGATTCCATTCCATTTCCTATCAGATACCTGCAGCATTCTGTTTGTACTTTGGTATAATGGTTAGTTTCAGTCCTAACAAAGCATTAATGTAAGGTGACCAGATTTTAACATTGGTAAAGCGGGACACCATTGACCGGGGGGGGGGGTGTTCTTGATTAAAAATTTTCATAGAACGCAAAAATAGTATTGTAATATAAATATAATATAAAACTCATATCCTGGCGAAATAGCCACATGGCTGCCGAAACCGTATATTCCCTTCCCGTTCTCCCGCCGTTCCCTAGCTTGTCGTGCATTCTTTCCAAAAATCAGGACTTTTTAAAAATGCCACAGGATGCGGGACAAATTGTTAAAAATCAGGACTGTCCCGCCAAAAGCAGGACGTCTGGTCACATTGCATTAATGGTAATACTGGCTGTAACCCTTGATAGCTAATTGGAATGCCTATGTTCAGAGGGAACCAGCCACAAGGTAGTAGCATGATTTTCATGGTCTTGCAAAGCCACATGGATAACCAGTGTTTTCATACAGTGTTATGAAAACATAACACTGTATTACATAACTGTTATTTTTATTTTAACAGTTATATTTTTAGCTGCTGTGTTTCTAGCACCCTTCACTATTGGCCTTGTTGACTGCAACTCTTGAAAGCTGCCATTCCACAACATCTGGACGGCCATCATTTTCTTGATCCTTCACCAAAATAGCTTCTATGCAGAAAGTGAAAGTATCCCATTAAATATGCTAACATAAAGATACCAAAATGAAAACATGGAACATAAGTATTCATGCTATTGTTGATAGTGGTGAAGCATAATGTTTACTCCAGTTTATGGTCATCTGTCTGACACACTCCTCTAATTATTTTCCCATGGCACATTTATTCTACTTAACTGATGAAGATATAGATTTTTCTATCTTCTTCTATTTCTGCCTTAAGTTCTTTGTACTTTGTATTTTCTTCCCAGCTTAAATTACCTGTAGGTGGGATGCATATTTGTGCAATTTTAGAAATAGCAGGGAGTTCTTTTTGAAGCTTTCCCATGGAACATATTTCAGTCTGCAGGACAATGTTGTGATATTCTCCATCTGTAACTTCAGACTTATCACTGATGGAGAAAGAAATATGTTTTCCAGCATTTGCAGATTTGGTTCAGAAGAGCAGAAAGATAACTATTTGTTATTTTTCTATTATCATATTCTATTGATTTATTTGCATGGTGCCAAAAGTAGACGCTAAGGAAGAAAAAATTAAACAGTGTTGTCTCTGCTTAAAGCATCTGGCAATATTGCAGAGAAAAATCTGATGTGGAAATAATTTACATTACTTTCTCCAAAGCAGATGAAAAGGAAACAGAAAGAATAGGCCTCGTCATATCCAATGGGATGGTCTAAGAAATGACACAGATTTGTAGACTTATACACACTTACTTGGAAGCATTGAACTCAATAAGGCTTACTTCAGATGGACCTGAATAGTGCTATTTGTTTTCAAAAATAATCATCTCCAATTCCTAAAGAGGAGACAAATTTCTTAAAATCAAAACCAAACTGAAGCATGTGAAAGTGGACGAGACATGGGCTCTGCAAGAAACCAAGACCTGGTGTGGTGGAATGTAGTATAGAGTCCCAGGAGGGAGGGGCTGCTTCCCAGAGGAGCAAAGAGGCAGCTGAGCTTGGAATGTCTGATAGGCAGGAACAGGGCAAAGATGGCCCCTCCCTAGCAGTTCACAGAATATCTCTATAGTGGTGGAGGTTTTTTAAGATTTTTTTTCAATCCTGCCTTTATTATTTTTATAAATAACTCGAGATGGAAAACATGTCTAATACTCCTTCAGCTTCCTATTTTCCCACAAAATATGCAGATAGCTGCTTTGGTTTGGCAAGTTTTCTGCCTATGGGCAAACAACAATGAAGTAGTTACTCAAAGTAATTCCACATGACATTCTTCGGTCTGACAGCTAGGGAGAGGGAGATCTCTGTGTCCGTTCAGAACTTCCTTTCCTTGTGGAGGTCCTAAATAAGATTTTCAGTATTGATGAACATGGCTAAAACTGACAACTGGCCATTGTATTCGCAACAACTAACATTTCTGGGAATCCTGCTGTTTTGTCTAGAAGCCCCCAGATTGGATGAAATGAAATTGACAACAAGAAGAGAAGAATGGAGCTGAAAAGGCAAGTGATAGAAAAACAGAGGCAGAAGAATGGGGTTGGAACTGAAGGGACATCCTGATGAAGAGCCTGATGCAAATTGTTATGTATGCAGGTTTGAATGTCATTGGTTTAGTTTGAACTGTTCTTGTAAAATGTCAAATATGATTGGTTTAAAAAGTGCGGGAAAAACCCTGCACTCTGATTGGCTGGCAACTGCGGCTGCTGGCTATAAGTAGCAGCCGCAGCCCAGCCAAATCGGGTCTGTTATGAGCTGTAGTCACTAATAAACTCTTCACTGAAGCACTCTGCGTTTGACTCTTCATGCAAATCTAACACAAATGAAAGAGGGAGGAGGAAAAGGGATGGAGGGAACAACAGCACTCACTCACTGCAGGAGAGGACAAGAAGAAAGAAGATTTACACAGATCACATATAGATATGCATAAAAGTGCCTGGGTTCATTTCAGTCAAACACGCATGCCAGTCCTCAATATGGCCACAAGGTAATCATGAGGAAATGGAAGAGGACATGCATATTTCATTTCACATTGATTGGCTTTAACAGCAGTTGCCCAAGGGTCATATCTACATACCAATAATTGCCTTCTAGGCCAGTTTGAATCTCAAAGACATCCTTTTCTTTGAAGTAATCTCACCAAACTTTTCATTCTGCAGAAAAAATGCCTCTAATTTATTATTTATTTATCAAATGTATACATAGTCCATCTCATTATCTAAGTAATTCTAGTGTTAGGGTGAGGTGGGGCAGATCTAACTGAGAATGAGATCAGGAAAAATTGATGAAATGAAAGGGCTTCACAAGAAGGGAACAATTCTATTCTGGATGGATAAGTTAAATGAGCTATGCTTTCCCTAAGAATGACCTTGTAAATTATGCATTGGTACTTAATCCTCGATCTTTACAATATCATTTAAATGTGGGACTTAGCAAATTAATGCTGATTTCCCCTTTTGTTTGTTGCAGTCAACTATGAAATGAAGTGTGGGTATAGGTATGTTTTCATATATTTCCAACCTATTGCTACCTTTCTTTTAAATAATCTTTGTAACCCTTTTTCTTGATGGAACCAGTTATCCTCCATCAGAGCAAGAAAAAGGAAAGTGTCCCATGACCCCAAGTGATAGTATGAATGTATCCATGCTGCTTTCTAGACAACAGTGTAGAATCATCACCATTGTCTTCTTCAAGGATGTCCTTTTACCAGATAGTCTACAACTGCAGTAATTCCTTCGTAGTCTCTCACTCTTATTGAGTCTTCCCAACTCTACGTAGTTTTTCAGGATTACCCATGGTCAGTTGGTGCTTTTGGGGCAAGACTATTCTTAATTAGGAGGAGTGTTTCTAATTTGAGAAGAGGCAAATGTAACCATCAGAATTAGTATTCCTTAAGATGGTCAGAAGATCACTTCCCCACTTCTCTTCATGCCCCCATCACTGTAATATGATCTTCCTCCTGTTCATGTATCTTGATAACTGGCACAGATCTTGAAATAATACATTCTCCATGAAATGACAAGGAATGGCTGGAGGTTTAAACGTCTGCTTCTTTAGTGTGACTCCTGTTCCCTTCAATCTTCCTAGGGCTAAATATATTATTTCAGAAATAGATTGAATGTCATTTGTTTGTTTATATGCTCCAGATAGAACTATAGAAATAATTTTCCTCCCCCTCATCCAATACCAATTCTGTATCCCTCTTCTACAGAACTTCTATCCTTTCCAAGAAAAGATGCTAATAGCAGCAAATAATCATGGGGTATACATCTTCAAGATTTGAATATTAATTAGGTCTTTCATTTCTGCTCACATTATTGTATCTTTTATAAATATGGTGCTGAAATTGGTTACTTCCTACCATTTCTTCATTGAAGTACGTGAAAGTGAATGTAAGCCTATATATTTGCACAATGTTGGGACTTGGAATTAAGGATAGAACTAGTCTACCCCATATATTCCTGTAATCAGGACATTGACCTTCCTAAAATATCTTTGAACAAAACAGTAGAATCAGTTCAATTCAAAAAAATTTACTACCGGTTCTATGGGTGTGGCTTGGTGGGCATGGCAGGGGAAGGATACTGTAAAATCTCCAGTCAGAGGTGGTATTTGCTGGTTCTCCGAACTACTCAAAATTTCCGCTACCGGTTCTCCAGAACTGGTCAGAACATGTTGAATACCACCACTGAACGGAATGTATTATAATGCTACATAATAGTTGAGCCATCAGACATTCTGATAGAACTACCCTGATGGCTAGAAGCAAGAAAAAAATTAAGAAACCTATAATTGAAGGTTAAAAATTGAGAATGTAAAACCTACTATGAGATGATATAGATAGACAGACACAGGATTGTATCAACAAACAAAAAAAGGAAAGTAGGTAGGAAAGAAGCCATAATGTTAATAATTTTTATCATCCTAGGTCAAACATTCATAAGGATGGTGAATGTAGCCATGACATAAAGAAATGTATGTTATGTGGGAGAAAGACAATGATAGAGCTAGACAAAATATTAAAATATAGAGATATCACATTGACACCAAAGATAAGTATTGTCAAAGCAATGGTATTCCCTGTTGCAGCATCTGACTGTAAAAGCTGAATCATCCAAAAGGCTGTAGAAAGAAAAATGGATGCTTTACAACTACAGTATGGGAGAGAATTATTGCAAGTTCTTGGGCTGTAAGAGCAAATAATTCAATATAAGATGATGCGAAACCAGATTGCTCACTGGAAGCACTAAGAACAGAGTAAAGGCTTAGGTGCTTTGGTTGCATAATGTAAAGGGATGAGTCATTGGAGTTTTCTTGATGCTTGGAAAATTTAAATTTAAATTAAATTAATAATTAATAAATGTAAATTAAAAATTAAAAGGGAACTGAAGATGTCTGGGTGGTTAGGCAGTATTCCTGATGCTACAAGCATGAGCTTGCAAGATCTCACAGAAACAGCTATGGACAATCCTAGTGATTGTCAAATGGATGGGTGAACACAATTCCATTTAAGAGAATTTTTACAGTTTTACCAAAATATTGAACTGTTTCCCCAATAATTTCTGCAGAAAATGTTGATGTAATGCAATAAACATGTCAGTGATGTTTGTTTCATCCCCAACAAACTCCATCAATGCTAGCAGTTCCACTCTGGAATTGGCAGCAAACAGACCTTGCTTTTAATCAGTCTGTAACAATGACAGATATAAAATGTAAATTAATTGTTTCTTCATTTACTTGAAACAACCTCAGCACCTTGGCTACTTTCATTGATCTCTATTTGCTTTGGCAACCTAAACATGAAGGACATATATGCATATACATATGTTTATGTACATGTATTTCATACATGTATAGGTACACATTCAGATTTTTTTAAAAAATCCTTATTTTAGAAATAAATAGTATCACTGATGAAATACATTATGTACAGAATAATTCCAGATCTCATGTCCCAGACACCATAACCTCACGGCATTGTTTTCTCCTCTGACTCTAGATGCTATTAAGTAGCCAACAGTGTTTTAATACTCTGGTAAACATAATGTCAACATTTTTATTAGAATCAATTTTGATTTGTATTAATTTATGCTTCGTGCAGCTAAAGTGCCTGTTGTGCAATAATCCACCATCAAGGTGATACAGGTTCTGGGCAGAAGAATAATAGCTGGAAAGGAGGGGGAATCTTATTTTATTTGTTTGACCGCTCTGTAAAAAGGCACACTGAGATTCTCTGGTCAAGAGGAAGGAGGGTATAGATTGTCACTGCGTTTTTTTGGTTTGTCTGTCAAGCTCTTCTAAGTTCATATTCTAGCAGGCAGGTGTCTGCTAACCAGCACTGTGTTATCTTGTCTCCATAGTAATGAGATAAGAAAGTCTTGTGATGTTTTGATCCACTGCATGTGTACAAAGTTTTTACTTCACTTCCTTTGTAACTTCTGTTATTTTTCCTTTCTTTTTCTATATGCCTTGGTGGAGATTAGGTTGCAAACATGTAGCTCCGTGTAGGTTTCTTTATTTTATAAATAAAAATGTTTTTAGTTTACTTTTCTGGGTCTCATTTTTATCAACATTGACAGCAAAGAAAAACATGGTCTATCACCTCTAATTAGCAGGGATGTTTGAAGAATTTTTACTCCCTCGCAAAAGGTTTTTCAAAGCCTTGACAATGGTCTCAGAGAAAGGCTTGACATAGATAGCCAGTCACCATTAATGGGAAGAGAGAAGATAGAACCCAAATAAAAAGGTCTTCCTCACATTTCTTCCCTGAATGAAGGGGTAAAATTGGCTAGTTGTACAGGAAGAATGACTAAAACCCTCCCCTAATTCCTCCCAAACGATGAGATGAATGCAATGTCATGAATGCACTGTGGAAAAAAGAAGATGCCAAGTCATATTTGTACTGTGGCTAGATGCAAGTGGGGAAAGGTACTCAGATTATAGCAATAGCAATAGCACTTAGACTTATATACCACTTCACAGTGCTTTTACAGCCCTCTCTAAGTGATTTGCAGAGTTAGCCTTTTGCCCCCAACAATCACCCACCTCAGAAGGATGGAAGGCTGAGTCAACCTTGAGCCTGGTGAGATTTGATCTGCCAAATTACAGGCAGCCAACAGTCAGAAGAAGTAGCCTGAAGTACTGCATTCTAAACACTGCGCCACCGCGGCTCTTAGTATTTTTTTAACTTGTGATTCAGTGGCTAGAATCATTTTCAAATGTACCTGGTAATAAATAGCCCCAAACCTGGAAAAAAAAACAGATCTAGGTCCAAAAGAACTATGGTAGGATTCATCATATACCATATTGTTGAGTTTGGTGCAAGAGAAATCAAATCTGTCAGGGAGTAAAAACAACTTCCATAAATCCCTGCTAATTAGAGGTGGACCGTGCCTTTCTTTGCTGTCAACCTTGATTAAATAAACCCGGAAAGTAATCTAAGAAACATCTTTTTATTTACAAAAATAACAAAACCTAACGGACTACATACTGGCAGCTAATCTCACACCAAAGGCATATATAGGAATAAGTACAAAGGAAGTTACAGGAAGTAAAAAAAAACTTTTTGAAGCATGTGCAGTAAATCAGAAATCACAAGACATCCTTATCTCATAACTATGGAGACAAGATAACAAATGTTCTAGCTGGCAGGAACTGCCTGCAAATCTTAGCCTAGGAGCCTAGTAGAAGCTTAACAGACAAATAAAAAAAAACGTAGTGACAAAATCAACCTAGGCAAACATTTAAGGCCTTTGTTAAAAATTTGCAAAAACTCAGGATGGTACACTAGTTTGTTGGTCTAGTCAAAAAGCCACACATCTCAAAAGTGGCTCAGATTAAACTTAATGGGTTGGATCCCTTAAAAGAAGCAGATGAATAAAACAGTTTAGTGAGGGAAGGAGTCAATAAACTTCACTGAATTCCCAAGTAAACAGACTGAACAAACCTGAAGCAACAGCACAATAAGGCTGCTATAAAATTACTTACCAACAAGAATTCTTTCTTATGAGCCAAGACCAGCTTCATAAAATGCCTTCAGCCAGGCAACAGAGCACCTCACAGAAAATGAAAATGCTGCTAACCAAACAGGTTATTATTTTGTGCCATGCGTAAAAGAAGCAATTATCACTTTATTGTTAAGCAATGTGCAGTGAAACTGTTCATTACGTCTTTGCCCCAGTGATCCACATTAGTATATTCTTAAAATTAGTCTGCACCTCTTATGTTATACTCCCTTATCCTCTATATTTCAACAAGATGCAGACAAAATCAAGTTCAGTTAGCTAGTATTAAAATGAAACATCCATGTAGTCAAGATTGGCTAAAACCAATTTCTCATTTATGGATTAGAGTCAAGATGAAGACAATATCAGGGATATAGAAGAAGAAAAAAATAGGCTGCTGGGAAGTTCTACTTAGATGCAACTTGGGAAAGATGTTTCATTTTAATAATAGCTAACTATAGTAATAATAGTTTAGTAGTACTTCAACAAGTTAAACTGGATCAGCCATAAACATTGTTTGGTTCTATTTTGTCTGTTTCATAAACTTTAATAGAGCTTTGAAAACAGGAAGAAGGAAGTATCAGTTAGGACCTTAGCAACCAGGAAGAATCAGAAATGGAAATGAATCTAGTTGATAGAAACAATGTTCCAGGTTAAAAAAAAAATCAGAAGTTGGAACCATAATTTTAGATGCCCATTATGCCTGGTCTCATGTTTTTCATGGGTAGTCTTGATCAGATAGTCTTAAAACACTAGTATATGTTAATGTTTCTAAAGCCTTTTGGTCTCGGGATGACTTCCCACTTTTACAAATTATGGAGAACCTCCAAAGAGCTTTTGTCCATATGAGTTGCATTTATTGATATTTACCATATTAAATTTTATTAAAAATTAAAATTGATGCATTTGTGGAATATTTATTGAACTGTATATTTATTTATTTATGTTATTCACATAAATAAAATATTTTTTGTGAAAAAAACCTATATTTTAACAAATACAAAAATAATGAGAAGACTGACATTACTTTAAAATTTTGCAAATATCTTCAATATCTGGCTTAATAAAAGTTAGTTGGATTCCCATTATCTGATTCTGTATGCAATCTATTGCACTATGTTGTTTTCTTGACGTAAATGAAGAAAACCCTGCTTCACGCAGATATGTACTGTATTTGGGAAAGGGAAAAGTATTTTGATAGCCTTTTCAGATAATTGTGGATATTTTTCTTTGATACTGTACCAACACTTGAAAAGTAGTAGTTTCACAAAGGTTAGTTATTCTGTAAAACCTGAAATAATATCAATATATCTTTTGTGTTCTGTTAAATTAAACCCTAGTGATCTATCACTTTAAATGGATTATTTTAGCTGCAAACTCATTATCAGCTATAAACTCCTTCATGGGCCTTATCATTAATTGCAAGATCACCTTTCTCCTATTGTCTCTGCTTATCCCATGAGATCCATTCCCACATCCATATATTTCACTTGTTCTTTAAACTTCTCGGTTCCTCTTTTGAAGTTCTCATCAATTTGATACAACACAGCTTTCTTAGTCTTCCCTTCCCTCTCAACTCATTCACTCTTTTTTCATATATTTTAGTTTGCAATTTGATCCTCATTCCTTTTCTTTATATGACCAAGCTTCTTCAATGTTGTTCAGTGTTTTTGTATGGACATCGTTGTATTCAATCTACATTCACCACCAAACCTTTTTGATCACTTGTCTTCTTGTCAATGGTGTCAAGGAGGCCAAGGAGAGGATCAAATGCCAAAAGTAGCATGTGGCACAATCCCTCCCCTTCTTGTAATCTTTCATAACCTCACATAAACATATCCATATAACAATACAATAAAACTACCTACTTTTTAAAAAAGACACAGTGTATATGAATCTGTTTAGTATTATTGAAAGTGTCCATGAACCCATTGATGACTTTGGCATCCCATTAAGAATCCCAGATTATGCAATGCTTTCTATAATTCCAGATTGCCTACACAAGAACATAAATGTTTAGGAACTTCACTGCCACTTGATTGTTTGACTGATTTCATCAAAAGAGATTTAAAGGAATAAGGCTGTCAACAAGTACTAATCACAATGGCCATCCAATAATTCTAGAATCAGTTGTCTTTTACTTGCGAATATCAATTTCTGGAAACAAAGCCAAAATCTACAACTCTCATATGCTACTTATGGATATGAAGCTATTGGGGGGTGGGGAGTGTTAGTTAGCTGGACCTCAGCAATTGCTTCAGATGTTGCAGAGTTTGGAAATGCACACTGCAGAACAATGGAAGCTTTTTGTCAGTGGATCCCAAGTAAGCTTCACATGGCTCTCTAATCTCAGAGTAATAGCAAGTCTTCTTTTCTCTTAGGTGTGGGTTTAAAGGAGTAAATCTTCAGGAGAAAAGGAAGAATAAAGCTGGAAGAGTTAACTGAACAGAGGAACTCTTGATAGGTGTCTAATGGGTTAAAAGCAGTCCCTGCCAAGAAGCAGCTAGTCTTCAAAAGCAATGATGCTTTTCAGCATCGGCTTCTGCCACCACTTGCACCTTTGGCCCATCTGTTCATTTTCAACAGCTCTTCTGTTCTTTTAAAAGAACTTAAGACAATTCTCCCCCCCTCCTCAGGTGATTTGGAGCGGGGGATCCTCTTTTTTGCAGTTTGGCAAAGTGCTAGTGAAGAGAGTGCTATGGCAGATGGCATTAAAGTACAGACAATTGGTGGTTTTTTTAGTTTGTGTCATCAAACTTAATTGTCTATAGGTCACAGAATATAAAGAGTTGGCACCACCCAGGCTCTGGGTGTGCATAAAGTTCTAATAGAAAAATACAAATGCAGCCTTCCTTGCCCAGTAACTTAAGAGTAACTGATTAGGAAATGTATAGATTGATTATCGGTCAGCTAGGAATTGTTTTGCCCCACACAATGAAGCAGTTTGCATATTTGCTGATCTTTCCCCCAAAGCATATGGGGAATGAATCATTACTGAGGCAATTCACTTGTGGTTACTGCATGAATGTCTTCCGGTGATGATGCTTTGATGCTTTGTTTGTCCTGTTATAAACCCTGTTTATGACCTAAGTGTGATCTTCTGAATCAGAATATTTGCTCTAAAATCAAAGCCCCAGCATACTAATGCAGCTCAGCATCCCCCCTCCCTTACGCACCCCTAATTTTTCAAAGCCATGCTGAATATTCAAAAGCTGAAAATGAAGGAAAGGAGTTAACGTTAATTAATATTTGAGGCAGTAAAATAAAAGCAACTGTGAAGCTAATTTTGCAGGACAATTAATCATGAGCCATGCTAATTACACAAGGGATTTTGCAAATGATTTTTTTTTCTGCAGGTAGCAGGATAAAAATGATAATCCGTTACCCATCAAAATCATTGGCTTCTCACCAATGTCCTCGGTAAGAGCAATTAGTGGAAACAGCAGAGCTCCAGTAATTGCATGTCAAGAGAGGGGAATGCCAGAATTTTAATTGCTCCAAATAAAGACCACTTACACCTGGTTGTCCAAAACAATGCAGTAAACCAGATTAACAGGTAACCACTTCCAGGTGCCACATAAATATAGCTACAGGGAAACAGCAGGGTAGCACTGAGACTTCCCATTCCTGGCCTTCTTTTCAGGCTGAACAGTAGGCTTATCTGAAAAAAAATTAAGACTAGCCAAAGAGGGAACTATGGCTAGAAATTCATTACGTGGTTTGGAAGAAAAGAAAGATGTTGTAGAGTTGGATTTGTCTCTTAGTGATTTCATGGATGTGTCAGTAGAAGTAGCTTGTCAGTAGAAGTAGCTTGTCCTGGCCTTTATTGCAGAAATTCGCTCAATGTCCCATTTAGTGCACAGGTCCTGAGGACTTAAGCAGGTCCAACTCTGTTTTTGAGCCCAGACAATACTAGTTAGATGTATGAGATGCTTATTCGTTTACATTTTGCCAGGCATCTATTATGATCATACATTTTAAAAAAATGTTTTCAAAGCGATGAGCTCTGAATTTCACATATTTAAGAATCACCAATAATTTTGTTTTAATGAGGCATCTTATAATTAAAAGCTTAGAAGTTTCAAGAGTATACAAATTCCTATATTTTGCTTATGGTTGTCTTCTTCCATGGTCTTGTGATACCGGTTTGCAACATTTGCTCTTTTTTCTGTTTTCTATTAGATATGCTGGAGTCACTTAACAACCAGGTGGTTTGCTTAATCACATGATTCACTTAACAACCTCAGTAATTCCCTTTATGACTGCTATAAAAACGAGGTGGTAAAGATGAGTCTGATTATGTGATGTCTTGATTTATGGCCCAAATTTCAGGATCCATTGTGACTGTAATTTAAGGACTGCCTGTATCTAAGTTCTGCTCTGAATAAAATGAATACTAAGCATCATGTAGAGCAGGGGTCCCCAACCGCAGGTCTGTGGACCAGCACTGAGCCATGGTATGCCAGAAACTGGGCTATGCAAACAAGTGAAGTCCCATCTGTGGGATGCAGGCAGCATGCAAAACCACGCCACTCTCCGGTCCATGGAAAAACCTCTCTCCATGAAACTGGCCCCTGGTGCCTAAAAGGTTGGAGTGTTGTGGTTAGCAAGGTGCGGATGGCTGAGGAGAGCGAGGACTCAGATGAGGGGCCAGGACCATTAGGGAGTAGACTGCTGCCTTCAGAGATTGTGGGGGCTGGCAGCAGCGATGAGGTTGTTCCAGAGGAGTCTGTGCCAAGTGCGTGTGCGCACAGGATTGCTCACAGGAAAGAGCAGCTGCAACAGCACGGGCGACTCGGGAGTAAGGCTGCAAGGTAATGGCTCCTCCTTCAAGAAGATAAAAGCCAGCTGTGAAGCGAGTGTTCTTTGCAGGAAGCAAAGACGTTTTAAAACTCAGCCTCGTGGACATTACAGTATCTTAAGTTGGTATTTGAAGACTCTTGTCTTGTGAAATATTTCTTATCTGTGATTCTTGGCAGTCTCGCACAGTTTTGGCCAGGCTTGTGCTTATCAAAGTTAATTAGTTTGCAGCAGCATTTTAACCGGGAGATTCATAAGAATCATTAAAAGGTTTCTGTTCCCTTTGGTTCATGTTTGTTTTATTGGAAAAGGGTTTGGGTCAGAACATGGGGGCAGCTGATGTAGAGACCCATTTGGATATAATGGTTAAGTCACCAGGCTAGCAATGGGGAGATTGTATAGGTTCTAGTCATGTCTTGGGTACAAAGCCAGGTGGATGGCCTTAGGCCAGTCATTTCCTCTCAGTCCTAGAAAACAGGCAATGGCACACCACTGAAATATTGCCAGAAAAACTGCAGGGGTTGGTCTAGGCCAGGGGTGTAAAGCTCATGTCATCATGGCAGCATCACATGATGTATCAGGACTTGTTTCCCCTTCACTAAACCAGGTGTGGGCGTGGCCAGCACATGACGCATCCAGCCCATAGGTCAGGAGTTTGACAGCCCTGGTCTAGACAGTTGCCAAGAGTCAATGCTGACTCAAAGGTTCAAAAATAAATCGAAAATAGTTATTGTTTAAAAAAGCACATTGTTATTCCTTTTAATTAAGGCAGGTTTCAAAATCTTACAATATAATGGACTTAATATTGAATATAATGGACTTGTTTCTGAATAAACCTTGAACTATCTATGACTTTTCATTCTTGCAGGATTCCATTATTCCTTGGCTTTTCTTTCTGTCTCTAACAGGACTCTTAAAGGGTGAACTTCCTGTTGTTAATGTTCTTTGTTGGACATGAAGCTGGCAGCACTTACTTTGACTTGCCTCAGGATGACTCTACAAATGTTCATTATAGGCTGGTTTATTATACTGCAGGAATTTAAATGATGAATGGGTTCCTGAGGGCTCCTTAAATTCTTGAATTACCCAGAAGAGCACAGGTGGTTCTTAGTCTTCAGGAAATGATTCAGGAGATGATTGTTAGGATGGCATTTTTGCCAGAACTAATCCTTGTTGTACAATCATTTGCATATATGTCCGACAAATGGCAATGTAGGGGGCGTAAGGAGGTTGTTTATAACCAAAAATCTTCCTTTCCTTCCAGCCACTTTTATTTCATCTTCCCTAAGCTGAAATCCTTTGAAAATGTGAGGTTTTGGAGCAAAGCATGCTGTCACCCATATGCCTAGCTTTCTCCCCCACACCCTTTTAAAAAAATAATCTTACTGAAGCCTTCTTGTCAAGTTCTAATGACACCTTTGGGAATAAATTGAAAAAACAGCACAGTTTAGTGGTGTTCTATCTTTTAATATAACTGGAATATGTTGCCAGCATTCTTAGCGATGAAATAAATTTCTGAGATTCCTTATTAGAGAGTAGAGATGATGCAATGTGATTGCTTAATCTCTGATGAGGTTGTTCAAAAGCTGATGCGTGACTACTAATGGAAATATGATATGATATATATTGGATGGAAAGCTTTGTTGTCAGAATGGGACCGTCAGAGATTTAATAGGATCTTGAAAGCTGGAATGAGTATTGCTGAGCACATTGGGTTGTGCTCCAAACATTGTAAGCCACCCTGAGTCTTCGGAGAAGGGCGGCATATAAATGTAATTTAAAAAAAATGGTAGTCCTAGTTCTACAGTTAAGGAGGCCAAAAGTATATAACAGATAAATTGGGGATATGTGTGTGTGTGCGCTGTGTGCATGCATGTGTGCACTGTCAAGTCATTTTTGACTCCTGGTGATTTGCCTATAATGTATGCATTTTCTGCCTACTTTTAATTACAATTTGATAATATCTGGAAAATGCATATTTAAATCTGTTTGTATATTTCTATTTTTATATGCCTGTTTGGGAAATCAAATTTCCCAGGCATGTTTCAGAGTGACAGTGAATCAATACACAAATCTTTCTCTCATTCCTCCTTTTGTACCCAAAACTGCCTTTTAGCAGAGTTTGGGAGACAGAATGAACTGGCAGGTTACTCCTGTGCTCATCCTCTATCCAGGACTTTTGGAATAGACACATAGGAAAATTCTGCTACAAAGACCAGGAAGGGGGTGGGGATGGCGGATTTAGAGTTCCTGTTCCAATCAGACCTTACAGTAGAACAAACAAAAGAATCACAGTCTGGTTGGAGTTTATATTTCCAGTTTTTTAAAAAAAAATCTATTACAGTTCACACATAGAAAACTGGGCTGTTTAAGAGGCGATTCTGATCAGAAGAATCACAGGAGCTGCAAGCAAAAGTTGTTTTTTGTCTTCAGCAGGACTTCTGCGTGGATTTACCTTGGGTCTTGCAATTTTTCAATATGACTTGAGAATTCTAGAACAGAGTTGAAGGATTTTATTTGCATATTTGCAAGTCAGAAGCTGATCAGAGGTCTTTCAAGGGTCTCATACCTTCTTGACACCATCAAGAATTTTTCAATGATTTATCCAATCTTCTTTATGAAATTCCACCTGCCAATTAATGTAAGTCCAAAACCCATTTAGTTATCATATGATAGAATTTAAATGCAAATGTTTTGGATGTTAACATCTGGAGGCTGCATTATTCTCCCTGGGTATGTAGAAAACAACCATTGTGATTGTTCCAAAACATGGTTCCTAAATATAGTATGTATTTTGCAAATGGAACAGATGATATGGACACAGTCCAGCAGTATGTATCTGGCAAACAGGTGTTTTGTTTTGGATTAGCTGACTAGGGACAAATTTAATGAGTTTTCAATGGAAAGTGAAAGGGGGGAACTGGTAAGCCCCCTACTGACACGCACAGACCTAATTTGTTCTTTTTTTTCACCAAAATAAGGAGGGTGATGAGAGAAAGAAAAACTGCTCTGCAATAAATATAAATTTCCATTTCTGTGCATGAAGCAGTTTAGCTTTAATAATGAGAAAAATGTTAGCAAACAGATGCAGATCTTGTAGAATATTGTGAACAATTATTTTATTCCTCTTCATCTATAAATTTTCATCAACCATAACTCATTATCTGTCTGTCTGTCTGTCTGTCTGTCTGTCTGTCTGTCTGTCTGTCTGTCTAAGGGGTCCTTGGTACTCTCTGAGCTTCCTTGTTTTCTTGCAAACAAGCCAGAGAGCATCAAAGAGCCCTCACTTCAACCCTGAGTTACAGATATTTTCCTTTATTGCTCTCTCTCTCTCTCTCTCTCTCTCTCTCTCTCTCTCTCTCTCTCTCATTTTGTCTCATCATCATAACTATAATCAAATAATAAAAGATAAAAGAGGGAGGAAGAAAAGAACCACTGAAACTGATCAAAAGACTGGAAAGGCAAAAGGTATTCATATGCTGCTGAGTGGACATTGCATTTTGAGCACTACATCCAGGCATTTCAAGCATCTTGGTTGTAATGTGGCAGATTTATGAAAATGGCAAAGTAACGGGTTTGCTACTCTGCAGGTTTGATTTTCTTGGAATATGACAGATGGTGTAGGTACCAGCAATATAAAAACAAGACTTATTTATAAAATCTGGGTAAGAATGCACATGGACCATACTGACACATAAATTGTGAAGGGTTAGTTTTTCATGCCACATTAACTCATTTGGCACAATCCTGATAATCCTTTTTACTTGGCAGCATTCTATTTTCTTTTCTTTCTTCTCTCTCAGGAAAAGACAGAAGATGGGATGAAATTTGAATCTGATTTCCCTGCTGTTTGATGCATTTATAATGGAACACAAAATAATCTTGATTTAGATTCAAATCTCAAACTAGATCCCTTTGAATTAATAAGACAAAACAATATGACATGATTATTTAAGTATCACAATAGTAATATCACTTAGACTGATATACAATGCTTTACAGCTCTCTCTAAGCCAGGGCTGTCAAACTCGTGGCCCATGGTCCAGATGTGTCACGCGCTGGCCACACCCATGCCCAGTTTAGCGAAGGGGAAAAAAGCCGCACTACATCACGTGACACCACCATGACAACACAAGTTTGACACCCCTGCTCTGTTTATAGAGTGAGCATACTGCCACCAGCAATCTGGGTCCTCATTTTACCAATCTTGGAAATATGGAAAGCTGAGTCAATCTTGAGCCTGGTGAGAATCCAACTGCTGGCAGTTGGCAGAATTAGCCTGCAATACTGCATTCTAACTACTGCGCCACCATGGTTATTTCAATGGGTTTACTCTATGTATGACTTAAAAGAGCACATTGTGCTCTTAAACTTGTATCCATTCATATGACAGCTTGATTCTCAACCAGCTTAAGAAAATCTTTTCTGAACTGAGATACTTTGAAAGCAAGGTGCTATACTAGGTGGTCATCCTGAACAGCAGGATACTTTGTTTTCCAGTTGGACATTTCCCTGGATTCCCATTATTCTGCTGCAGGAAAGTCAGGATCAATCCTCCCTCTTCCCTCCCACCCTCTCTTACACACACACACACACATACACACACACACACTTCTATATACAAAGTTTAAACCTTTGAAATAAAATTTCCTTTCTTATTCTTGTTTTCTAATATCTCCTAGAACAATTGTTAAGGATATCGTTGTTATATGCCTAGCCTTGCTGGCTTGATACTCAGGAAAAACATTGTTGTTTTCTTAATTACTGTTTTTCTTTCTTTGAATGATGTAGTTTTCCATTTTTGTTTGTTTGTTTAATATGTCCAGCAGTACACCTTTTAAACATGTCTCAAGTCACCTTTCTTTCAAGTGACTGGGTGAGTGATGAAATAATGCGCCACCATAGTTATTTTAAAACCAGTAGAAACTAAATAGCCCAGGGAAAAAACAATAGAATATTTTTAAAGGTTATGTTGCATTTTAAACCACCCAACTTACTTGTATTTTAGCTAATGTGTTATTGCAGGCGTATTGTTAAAAGTAACTCTAAAAGTCATTGCACAACATGGCAAGCATTACTATAGTTAAGGAGGCATTCCTGCCCGGCAAAGTAGCGAATCAAATTTCAGAAGCTGGTTTTAAAAAGGTATGCTGCAGGCAAAATTAAGAGCTGAGGTGAAGGCAACAGAGACAGGAAAACGTGCCTTGAGATCATTTAATGGTGGGTAAGAAGTGAGTACTGGGTGATGTTACCCATTTCTACCATCCAGAAAAAGTAGTTGGCCCATTTTGGTCATGGGACAACAGACAGTGCAGATAAGCCCTGAATCCAGATCTAATCTATTACAGGATTTGTAACATTGCATTGACTATTTAGCAAAGAAAAACCTATGCTAAAGGTAATAATTGCATCTAGTCCTAGTCATGCATAGAATAAACACATTAAAATTGATGGAACAAGGGAGTCATGATTAACTTACAAACCATTCATTTCACAAATTTTGCTTCTAGCATGATTAAGTTTAGATCTAATCCATCATTTTTAATATGCCTTTTCTCGGCTCAATAAACCAAATACTAAATGTGCACTAAAATTCCACTTCATTTTCACTTCAATTTGTACTCAGCTTTCTGCATTTACTTGATACAGTTGTTTGGGTTTTTTTGCTTTATGAGCCCCATCCCAAAAGTGGGACACAAGCAAAACCCATCATTGGGTTACTGCATTGCAGAACCAGAAGAGGAGCCCACGCAAAGATATGGGAACTATTCATTCAAGCAATTTTCTAAAACCCAGTAGCTGTGAATGCATATCTGGAAGACACCTAAGATGCAGAATGTATGATCAAGAACTCCAGTTGTAGTTCCAAAGAAAATTCAGAACCTTCTCCCATTTTGAACATGGAGAGAGTTGAGAAACTCTCTAGAAAATAATATTTTAATGGAAGTTTTCTGCTCATATGAACTTGCTTTGACTTTGGAGAGAGTGGCTGAAGAGAATATTATTTCAATAAAACAAAGCAATGCTAGATGAATAAAGATGAACTCAGGCAGAACTGAATCCTAATAGACTTGTATTTAATTTTCTATATGTTTTTTCATCTTTCTGAACACTTAATAAAGCAGATATGAAAACCAATTTTTATAATAATGCGATTTTTTTTCATAATAATGCAATTTTCACAATTTCTTTATCAATCTTAGATGTTATTCATTGTTTGAAAGCATTGCTGACTATAACATTCCTAGTTCTCCCAAATCAAGCCAGTTCTTAATATATGTTTTATGTCATCATCTGCCTCACCTCTGAACTCCCATGTGAATATGCCAGGAAATTAATCACGAGATGTTGACATTAGAGTAAATCTTATTAGAAAGATCTTATAGAGATTTGGAATATGTAAGTAATAAAATCTAATAAACATATGATATGGATTCACAGTAATATTCCATGCAGGGAATTAATGCTTATTCTTAGAGGGACAATAATGCTTTCATTAATTTTAATCTTGTTCATGGAAGACTACACAATATCCCATCTGACAACTTTGGAAATATAGACTATTTCTGATCTCTCTATAGATGAGTGTTTCCTTAGCTCCTCATGATGGGAGGATCAAGTTCCAGAATCCCCAGCGATCATAGTCTTTGCTGAGAATTCTGGGAGTTTGAAATTTACACATCCAGAAGTTGTCCAGCTTAGGAAACACTGCAATGGAGCCATCTCTCTAAATTCCATACCATGTATCTGACCATTTTGTCTTAAAAATCTCTTTTTTAAAGAATTTAATTCTTCCAGAATACCCTAATTTGGATTGACATTACCACTGTACCCAGTGGTACCAAATGACATTGGCATTACTATCATGCAAAGACTAAAAAACATAATGTAGTATATACCCCCTTAAGTTAGGGATGACCCAACATCTGATAGTGATGAATGATCTCTGAGTGCAGCCCCACTGCTAAGAGCAGCCCTGGCCTATCATCCCCTGCCATTCCTATCCAAAACCCCTGAAACCGAGCCCAGGGCAGAAATGTAATTTGAGAAAACATCTCAGACAGGAAGAGCACATTCAGATTTGCAAGATTCTGTTACTTTATAGTAACAAAAGCAGCATTAGTGTTCATAATTGTGCCATCCTAGTCTGGTCTACTTTTAAGGGCTGACAAATGACAATGAGAAATGCTGTAGGCATTAAAGCTGTAAAGCAGAATGCCATCATCTAATATTGTGTTTATTTGCAAACACAGTTCTGACCCAACAAAAAAAATAAGAAATGATGGGTGGTTGTAACTCAATGCTTTGTTTGGAAGTTCACTCCTAGTTTTGAAAAAAAAATGACAGGCTGAGCTGGGAACGATAAAAAGCATGTTGAAGCACAGAAGAAAGCAAGAAATGTATTTTTTGCGATTCAATATATCCCTATTACAAGCATTTTGTGGATAGACTAGCCTCACCTCATAGTAGATATTTTTATAAAAGCACTCCTGACATATTCTCAAATATCAAATATGGTTGTTTATTTTTGCTTGGGGCACCATAGAAAATTCAAATAGACTAACCTACTGTAGCTATTATGTGCCTAGAATGCTGCTCCCACCTACCACAGTTTCTCAAATGTTGGGGAACTTGTCAAAGTCATCCTGAAAATAGGTGTTCTAATTATACAGCAGCTAATTTAGATTATTCTAAGGCAGACCTACCAAATCTGGACTGCAAAAATTTGGACCATCACTAATTAGCGTCAAAGAATTAAAAGAGATTTCTGCATGCCATCTGATGGCCATTTGGACTTTGCAGGCCAGATCTGGTAATAGCAACATACCACTTTACAGCTGTCTCTAAGCAGTTTACAGAGTCAGCATATTGCCCCCAACAGTTTGAGTCCTCATTTTACCCACCTCAGAAGGATGGAAAGCTGAGTCAACCCTGACCCTGGTGAGATTTGAACTGCCAAATTGCAATCAGCAGAAGTAGCCTGCAATACTGCACTCTAACCACAGCACACCGTGGCTCAGTTCAGTAACCCTACTCTAAAGAGATTCTAAAGAGCCCAAACCATAATGAACAGATGATGTCTAAACAGAATCCAATATCCAACCTGTAACTTATACCCTAAAGTGGCATTTAAATGTTCTAAGCAATGGATCAAACATATTCCCCTCCTATTCTTTTAAGAATGGCATAACTACCAAGAAAAAAATCACCCTATTATTCAGGATTTAGAAAGCCTCCACATGTCACTTAAGAAGCACTGGTTACTTTTGATTCATTTGTCATTTTACATTTCTGGAGTTGGTTCTCCATTATTTCTTCTTTTCCTTGAGGCTTGGAACAACTTAGCACAAGAAAGGCACTCCATGCCATAATTGTCTCAACCAGGCAATTATATAAGTAAGCATCTTGATCCAATTGCTGGGTCAGTCAAAGAAGCCACTTTGCTATTTCTTGCTTTAAAGAAAAAGAGAAAAGACCTAGAATTATTGACTGAAGTAAAGAACTCCTAGGGTTTCTAAAACATTCCTGTGATATTGATGAATAGTTAAACTGCCCTTGTATTAATCAGGATAAAATTCAAAATGATTATCTGCAAATTATTTTATACTAATATTGGCACGGGTGCTACATATATAACCTCACTGAAACAAAGAACAAATGAGTTGTAGAGGGAGGGGTTCTTGCTGTTTTGTTGTTAACTTAAGTAACTCAGAAGAGAGATCTATAATTCAAAGTCTTTCTAAAGTCAGACTTTCTCCTTTATGGGCAAAAGGACCATTGAGATGACTCCTCTAGTCAAGGCAAAGAAAACTCAGAGACTTCTACAAAAGTGGAGTGAGTGAATAATTAAAGATATCCCAAATCCCTGTTTCGAGAGGAAAGAAAAACTGCCTGCCAAATAAATTTGTTTAAAGCATAAACTGCATATTAAATTGTTAATAGCTATGTTTCTTTAATAAGTAAGAGTATCTTTATGTACTTTGATAGTCTTTTTATTTGATGAAGGCATAAAATTATACAATATCCTTAATTAAAACTGGAGAGTACGAATGAAAAAGTGTTGTGTGTGTGTGTGTGTGTGAGAGAGAGAGAGA
Organism: Naja naja; assembly: GCA_009733165.1. Taxonomy (NCBI): domain Eukaryota; kingdom Metazoa; phylum Chordata; class Lepidosauria; order Squamata; family Elapidae; genus Naja; species Naja naja. The sequence goes on along the minus strand of CM019148.1, from coordinate 205,504,798 downwards.
GAGAGAGAGAGGGGGAGAGAGGGGGGAGGGGAGGGAGGGAAGGAGGGGGAGGGGGAGAGAGAGAGAGAGAGAGAGAGAGAGAGAGAGAGAGAGCACCAGAGGTGGTATTCAGCAGATTCTGACCAGTTATGGAGAACCGGTAACGGAAATTTTGAGTAGTTCGGAGACCTGGCAAATACCACCTGACTGGAGATTTTACAGTATCCTTCCCCTGCCATGCCCACCAACCACACCCACAGGACCGGTAGTAAAAAAATTTGAATTCCATCACTGGAGAGAGCACATCATATAAATAGCTAAACCTGTAAAACAGGTTGTGCAGTTAGGATATAGCAGGATCTTTGTTGTTTATTTTCTGGTCACCAAATAGTGGTTGTATTAAACCCTCCTTCAAATTGTAACCACATCACAATTCTCAATGTGTCTGACTGAAAAGCAATCTTTAAAATGAAGAAGAATTCTGTTCTGTAGCCAAACTATCTGTCCAACTGCCAATGCCTTTCCTCCATGTATATATAAAATACAGTTTATGCCATGCTGGGTTGAATCAAAAACTTGTGCCATGATACCTTTTAAAAAAACACAAAACACAGCTGTTTCTGCTGTGAAAGGCTAATGTAGTTAGCCCTCTCTGGGAATTATAATTTGGATTGTAGGAGGGGCCATTTTTGCTTTTTGTATTTATGTTCTTTACAGAGCCCGAGAAACCCAGAATTATTCACGAATGTGAGATTACCCCTGCCTGCTTGCAGACTTGCATTTGCAGCCATCTTCAAGCAGGTGGTAGAAAGAGCTACGCCTCAGCCTTCCCTGCCCTCCTTCTAATTTCACCACTGTTTGAGGCTTTCTGAGAGACTTTTCTCAGCCTTGAAGAAATATGCCTCCTATAATCTCAGCAGTGTCAGTTCTGTCTGCATTTAATTCCATCCTCTTTCAGTGAAAGCATCCCTAATTACATTTCCGATAAGGGTTATAGTTTTAATCCCCGACAAAGACACAGAATATCTGCAGTGACAGATGGGTAGGGCTACACGTTTCACTTCAAAAATGACATGTATCTTAACATAGCAATACTTCAAAAGCATCTAGTCCCAGGCTCCATTTTCATTTTGACAGGGGAGAACTATTTCACAAAAAGGACTTCGGTTCTAATGTTGTTCTTGTTTCGCCTTCTTCCTAATGTTCACCCTTTTTTCCCCCTTCCAACCACACTTGTGGTCTCACTTGTGTTTGAAGATTATTGTCCAACCCTGTCACTTCTGTATTCCAACCTTGAAAAATAAAGATGGACCCATGTGGCACCTTCACATATGGTATCTCCTCTGTTCCAGGATCAGAGTGATATCTCTGTGTTCCCAGGACATCATCTCTGTTTGGCAGCTAAGCCAATGTATTTACATTACTTGGCTCGATGAGGAATCATTGAAATAGTTGCCAAGCTAGTTTACTTTCAGAAATGCTTTGGCTCTCATTGGGAACTATGTAAGCCAGCTGTCTCCCCATTTGTGGGAACTCTTGCCCCATCCTTCTTAGAGTTTATGGACTGTAACCATGCTAGGAACTCTCAGAGTTGATTGGAAAGGTGTAGTTGAGGTGCCTGGGGCAAAGTCTTGTGCAGTTATTGGGTGTGAGTTTGATTCTGTGACTCCTAAGGAAATAGAAATGGGTTCTTCAGCTTCTCAGCTTCCCCAACCTGCTTGCTAGATCCAGATTCTTCCTGGATGAGGAAAATCATGCAATTGACCTGTGGTTCGGTCCACTTAGCGGTGTCAGCTTCTTTGAATCAGGGAGTAGGTCCCTTAGCCTTGAATGAGGTTGCAGTGACCTTTCCTCAAAAAGTCATTTCTGGACCCAGTAGTGCTGGACTGTTACCATCCAATCTCAAATGGATTATCACCTTTAAAGGCTTTTATTTTATTTATTTTATTTTATTTGGATTTATATGCCGCCCCATCTCCGGAGGGACTTGGGGCAGCTCACAAAAAAGATATAACATACATAGAAATATAAAAATATTAGTCCAATCCAAATAAGCAATAAAATTTCCCACTAAAATATCCAATTAAAACCCCCAGTCTCCCTCAATCCAGGTCGGCCTGTGAAAACAGCCAGGTCTTTAGATCGTGGTGGAAAGAACGCAGGTTGGGAGCTAACCGTAACCCCAGGGGCAGTTGGTTCCACAGGGTGGGCGCTCCCACAGAGAAGGCCCTACCCCGGGGAGCCGCCAACCAACATTGTTTGGCCGACGGCACCCCGAGGAGGCCCTGCTGATGGGAGCGCACTGGGCAATTGGAACTCAATGATGGCAGGAGACGCTCCTGCAAGTACCCCGGACCCAAGCCATGTAGGGCTTTATAGGTTAACACCAGCACCTTGAATCTTACACGGAGGGCAACCGGCAACCAATGCAGATCACGCAGGAGGGGTGTCATATGGGAGTATTGGGTTACTCCCATCGCAACCCGCGCGGCCGTATTTTGCACCAGCTGAAGCCTCCGTATAGTCCGCAAGGGCAGCCCTAAATAGACAGCATTGCAGTAGTCAAGATGGGAAGCAACGAGCACTTGGGTAACCGTGCGTAGGGCATCTTGGTCCAAATAGGGGCGCAACTGGCATACCAGGCAAACCTGGGCAAATGCCCCCCTGGTGACATTTTATGGGCTTTTATGGGCTAGCTATATGAGGAACTGGTTGTCTTTTCCATCCCAGTATAGTTCAAATGGGTAAGTGTGCTCTGTCAATTAAACAATATCATTTTGCAGAACCCAGGAAACCTGTCTATCCTGCTTCGGTCCCTGCCCACTGTAATGATTGCTCCCCAGAGTTGTGTATGGCTCCCTTATGCCACTAGAAATTGGACTTAAGAACATCATTTAAAACCTGGTTGTTTTCCCAGGCCTTGGAAACCTGTTTGTTTTGTTTTAATGTGGTTTTGGCAGATTTATGGCTCATATTTTGATCTTCTGGCCATCATGTTATTTACATGTTTGGCCTTTTTAAATTATCAGCCGCCCAGAGTCACTCAGGAGTCAGGTAGCCTCAAAGTTAGATAAAGAAATAGTCTTATACATGGATCTCCCAGGAACCATTAAGGCTGGTTGATTGGTTGATATTATTATTATTATTATTATTATTATTATTATTATTATTATTGTTTCACACTTAATATGTGAGTGCGGCAAAATCGCGCAAACTGACTACAAAGCTATACATGATAAATTAATCCACTGGTCATTATGTAAAAAAATACACCCTATCTGTATCCGAAATGGGAACATAAAGTGGAAAAGGTTGTCGAGAATGAGACGGTGAAGATCATGTGGGACTTTTGAATACAGACGGATCGCCATTTGGAACACAACACGCCAGATATTATGGTTGTCGAGGGCCAAAGTGAACAATTTATTGATATCGCTGTACCAGGAGATGCCAGAGTCGAAGAAAAAGAACTGGAAACAAAATCACAAAATATCGCAACCTGGCCATTGAAATTACACAATTATGGATGAAACAGTGATACCCATTGTCATCGGGGCACTTGGTACCATGTCCAAGAATTTTACGAAACACATCAGGAAATTGTAGCTTCCTGCAATAACCCCAGCAGAACTGCAAAAAACTGTGCTCCTCGGAACACCGTATATTTTAAGAAGGTACTTGGTTGATATCTAGGGTGCTGGCAGCAACCCATATCAACTATTAGCACCAGTCACTGGTATTTGTGATACATTTTTAAATGTTCAGTTGACTGAGTTTCATGTTTAATGAATAAAAGAGATAATAATAACAATAGACAAATCCACACGCTGTGAAGTATGTGAAGCACAGGTATCTGAAGGTACAAGTAATTTATCCTAGTTACTCATAGCATGCAGTGGGCTTAAAGTCAGACTTTCCCCCTCCCCCACTCAACTACTGTAGAAACCTGTAGGAGAGAAAAGTGTTTTTGTCCCCTATTTTCAGTATTTCTGAGTTAGCAGAATGATGGAATATTATCAGATTACTTTTGAGGATTTGGGAAGTGAAAGTGGTAGTGATGTAGAACCATGACATAGAACATCTGCTTCACTTGCAGAAAGCCCTGGGCCACCTCTTGAGAGAACCTGGAAAGACCTCCGCTCAAAATTCTGGAAATCTGCTCCAGTAATTTGAAACAATACTCAGCTAGAGCAATAGCCCTCCAAACTTTTTGGCACCAAGAACTGGTTTCATGGGAGACAATTTTTCCATGGACTGGAGGGAGGATGGTTTCAGTTTTGCTTGCTCGCTCGCCCAATGCTCACCTCCAGCTGTGTGGCCCGGGGGTTGGGGAGCCGTGAGCCAGAGGAACCCTTGATTTGGCTTAATTCAAGCATCTTGCTCTTTCTATAACATACCTCAGTGAGCTCACATGAACACATGGAGTAAAGAAATTGTTGTGCAAATTACTAGCGCAGCAATTCTAATCATGAACAATCTGCCTGCAACACCAAGTTAACATTTTGCGCTGGGGCACAATTCAGAAATTAATGCATTTTTAAACACTCTGTTGCTGGAGCAGTATTGGTGAAGCTGGAGTAATGAAAACAAATATATAGATACCACTTAAAAAGTATGAAAAAGGCATATATTTCTGAAGATTTTCCAAAAAGTCCTAAATTGATATTTTAAGTCACAAGTCGTTTCGGAAAAAGTGAATAGTTTGGGCTCCTCTATGATGATCTAAATCAGGGGTCTTCAAACTTGACAGCTTTAAGACTTTAAGACTCCCAGAGTTCCTCTTCCAGTCATGTTAGCTCAGGCATTCTGGGAGTTGAAGTCCACAAGTCTTAAACTTGCCAAGTTTGAAGACCCTTGATCTAAATTATAGACTGAAGCATACATGAAAGAACTCATTAGTTCTAAGCTTTATAGTGGTTTACTTAGTTGTGGCTTAGAAACTTGAGAAACCCAGCCACTCTAGTTCATATATTGTGGTTTAAGGTTAGTATAAAATGACCCAACTGTGGTTTATTCAGAAAACAATAACTCTTTAAGATGATGTACAAACCAGGTCAACATTTTACTCAAAGATACCAGATCCTGGTCCTAAGACACTGTCTCTAGTGTTGCAAGGATGAGAGAAATAGTCTTTTAAGGGCTACATCTGGGCACACCTATTTTTGCTGTTCAGCAGTAGATGAAGAGTTACATTTCTGAAAGAACATCACACAGAAGAAGTCAAGACCTGTTTTCCCTCATTCCAGAATACTGGATTCTGACAGAATGTTGGAGGTCAGGGAAGAAATTCTTACAATAACAGCCATTAGGCAGTGGAACTAGTTACCCTGAGAGGTGGTGGACTTCCTTTCATTGAATGCATTCAGAGGAAGCTCTCAGCCTGGCAGGGAGACGGGATCAAGCACGAAGCTAGGGCAATCACAAAAGGGCTAGGACCAAACACCTTTCCTAAGTTCCTTGGAGCCTTATCTAATAGTTCCCAGGAATAAGCTGCCAAACTGGGGAGATTCCTGTATTATAGGCAGAACATAATAAAGTAGTTAGCTTGAATTCTGCACATTGTGGATCTGGTTGTTCAAGCCTGACAGCTTGGATGCTTTCTTCTGGATTCCTGCACTTCACCAGGGAGACTGGAATCTGTAGCATAAATTTCAGCTCTAAATTCTAGGATTATAATGAAAGAAAAGAAAGGCAATCTCTTTACTGCTATTTTTTAGATTTAAAATGCACCAAGAAAAAGATCAGCTACACTTATCTGTGGTTCAGAATATCATGGAGTGTAGTGCCACCTTCTTTTGGCTTCCTAAAAATAGAGGAATATTTCCTAAGCACCTTTCCTGGCTAAAATATGAAAATAGCCCTACAATAGTTTTCATCAGATAGCATCCAAATGGCTGCTTATGGTTCTGTCCAAGACTGCCCTCTACACAAGTGGACAGGGAATGATTTCCTGCAACTTTTTGTGTTATTCAATAGGAATATAAAACTTTTTATTAGAATTACCAACAGTGTGTTCTGATCAAGGTTTCCTGAGACCATAATTAAGCACACGCTTAGTCCAAACAACTCTCTTTTATTTCAACGTTAAGAAATAATGAGTCCCAAACAGCCTCTCAAGATAAGCACTCACCTTTATCTCCTTTGAATTGCTGCCAACAACTAAAGGGCCAAATTAACTGTAAAAAGCCAAACAAAGTCCACACAGAGCTTCAAGGTTTAATCCAAACAGAGTGAACAACATTGCTTCCTGCAAAGGTTCCTGTCCCTTTGCTTCTCCTTTATATCTTATGGGAGGGGCAATCACCTCCAAGCTTTATTCCTGAGTCACCCTTTTTGTCTTATCTGCTCTTGCCTTCTGGCAGCTCTGCGTACATGCACACTGGGAACAGGGTCCCCTTATTCCTCTGCCTCACTGCTGTCAGATTCTGGAGGCTCTGGAGTCAGCACATAACTCCAAGATGGCCCTGGCCCCATGTCTGTACTGGACGCAGGACCCTTGTCCAAGTCCTCCCCAGACTGGCCCATGTTCTTCCCCACTGTCCAATTTTGCTGCCGTCTCCACAGGCTGCCAGCAGACCACAACACAATATCCCTCTCTGCTCCAAATGAATGCTACTTCATCCTGGGACTGCAATATTGCTCAGATTGTCATATCTTCAGTTGTCATAGTAATATCACTTTAAATATTTGTAAGGTCACAAAAAGAAGCACTAACCGTCTTATTCCTGGAATAACTAATGTTAGTCTGTTATGCGCTTGATGTAAATAGTCTCAGGTGACATCCAACTGTACATATAGTCAATTACAACTGCTCAAAGGAAATGATTTGTTGTAACAGCTACTGTTCAACCTCTGTGACATCAATGTTTCTATGGAAACAGTTACCTATTGCACAGTGTAGAATTGAGTATTGATCAAACCCAGGCCAGCACTATTTCAAAAGGCTCACTACCTATCCATGTGACAATTTATGATAGGAACTCATAATATCACTGTATATTTCATGCCCCAAGGAACCAATTTAGCAGACACTTATAGTAGAATATTAGAAGTCAATAATGAAAGCCTAATTATGAACTCCAGACAATTGTTCCGTATTTTTTGTCTGTCCTTTGAACACTTTTATTAATTTCAATAATAAAAATAATAAATAAATGAATAAATAAAAAGAAAGCCATTGGTACACCAAGTTGTGACTGGAACCCTCAGAACAATATCTAAAAGATTACTTGATATCTGGAGGTATGGAATGTATCAGCTTGAACTTCCTAATTTTACAATAAATCACCTGCTTGGAACTAGCTATATTCTTAGAGGCTATTTTAATAATATTTGGGGTCCTTGGTTAAGACTTGAATTATTAAGTTTCCACCAAACTTAGACTCTAAATCTAATTGTAGATTACCCATGCATAATAATAAATGCCTTTAAAAGGCTATATTCATTTCCTATTTTAAACTTTATTTTTCATTGTTAAGATATCTCTATCCCTAACATTATTCAGCTAAATTAGCCAAGCTCGGAAATAAATAACTATTGATCATGAAGTAAATCTGTTATGCCCAAGTTCCATTACCACATCCACAGATTTCCATTTCCACACTTACAAGCGCAGCAAATAAGCTACATGATACCAAGATAAAGAATAATGCAGGGCTATTTTTACACCCAAGAGTAGTAAACAAAATTGCTAGCTACAGGCAAGGCATAACATCCTTTCCAGTGGCTTTCACAGAGCGATAGTACAAGATGATGGGCCCTATGTCATGACTGAAGCGTCATCTCTTTTGAATGTTTAGCAACACCCAGGAATAAAGAGATCGGAAGAAGGTGGACTTATTAGTGGTGGCTAACCACAAAGGGGATATATTTTGGGCATGATGAGAAAGAAGATGCTCCTTTTCCCTTTGTGGTGAAGGTCCAAGTGGGAGAATGCGAGGGGTTCATTGTTTTTGAGGGTCCTCATTTATAGGACAAGAGAATCACAAAGAAAAGCCCTATTGGAAGGGAAAGTATTTGCTATCTATTATTATAGCTCTCAGAAGGAAAAAAGTAATACTTACAAAAAAGCCATTTATTATTCATAAATGTCTGGTGTGTGCCTTTAAATATGATAAGCTTTTTAATCCCTTCACTTGTGGAAAACTGGTTTTCACTAGAGAAGCATGAGATAAGACTGGGCGGATCCCTAGTGATTGGAAATGAACAATGGAAATTCAGTTGCTTCTTCAATAAAAGACACACTGCAGCCTTTTAAATAAAAATGTAATCACTAGCCCCCTGTCCTTGCCTGGTTATCCTGAAAAAATCTACATCCAAAAGTATTTTCTAGTTGTGTTGCAAATTTATGCTAAATATAATCCCTTACACAGTTCAAAATACAATTTACAGTACATGAGGTTATAATGGTCTGTTAAATTAAACCCTGTCCTGGGAAATGTTATAAAAAGCTTCTGAGCCCAGTTAATATTAACAACAATATTAACACAGTTAATATTAATAATCCAGGATAGATTGGAATATAAACAACCATTCTGACAAGGTAGGCCCCAAGTCAAATATGAATCCATGAAGGAGAGTTTACATGACAAGTAAGAGAGTCAGTTTTGTGGAATGGTGAAGGTGCTGGCCTAGAAACCAGAAGATAGTGAGTTCTAGTCCAGTTTAATCATAAAAGCCAGCTGGGTGACTGGTTCACTCTCTCTCTCTCAGCACAACCCACTTCATAGGATGGTTGTTGTTGTTGTGGGGAAGGGAGGGAGGGAGGGAGGGAGGGAGGGAGGAAGGAAGGAAGGAAGGAAGGAAGGAAGGAAGGAAGGAAGGAAGGAAGGAAGGAAGGAGTATTAGGAATGTTTGCTGCTTTGAGATACCTATAACATAATAAAGGTGGGATAAAAATCTAATAAATATGTACTTCCAGGCAGACCTCAGGTGAGGTGGGTTCAGCCAGTACATTGTTCCGGGCCCCATGAAGGAGAAATTTTTTTAAAAAATTTACAAAACCAAATTTTTAAAAAGAAAAACAGTGGGATGTGTTAAGTTTGCATGAAGAGGCAGACACGGAGTGCTTCAGCTCTTAAGTTTATTGTGACTTTCAGCTCAGAACGGACCCGCTTTGGCTGGGCTGCGGCTGCTATTTATAGCCAGCAGCCACAGTTGACAGCCAATCAGAGTGCAGGGTTTTCCCACACTTTTTAAACCAATCATTTCTAACATTTTACAAGAACAGTTCAAACTAAACCAATGATTTCAAACCTGCATACATAACAGGATGGTGTGTCAATGATGCGTGTCTGTGTGCGCCAGCCATGCCAAAGGATAACTGGCAAGAGGTGGCTTTAAAACGCAGAAGGATAAACCGGAGGGGGTGGGCAAGAGAAGAGTCACTTTTCTTTCATTTGTATAGACTATAGAGTGAATCATTCTTCTCCCAGACAGAAAGAAAAATCTACTTGTGGCCTGTGCGGACTCCAACGCCGCTTCTCCATACTTTGTCCTCATACCACCACCCCTGCTTCCCGATCTGTGCTGCCCTGGCAGGCCTCCCCCCCTTTTTTTTAACGAGCCTCTCACAGGGTAGTGGGGAGGGGGAGGGGAGACCCTCATGGTCGTGTTAACTTAATGTGTAGGTGAGGGGGTCCATCTTAGTCTTGTTCCAGCATTTAATAATCCTCTTGGCGGCCCTGTTTCCAGGGGACAGTAGCAGCTAACAGTTTTGCCTTACCTTTTTCATTCATCCCTCAATTCCTTTGGCTTCAAACCATACTTGGCTGTTTTTTGATGAGATCAGTGGGAACAAGGAAGTCCCACCTTCTCCTGACTTCCTTGTTTTAACTGTGGGTCCAAGTCAAGTATGGAGAAACCAAAACAGAGGAAACGAAAGTTCATTGAAACACAGACTAGTGGGACAGTGTGGGGTTTTTTTGTCATTTCCATGATGATGGATCAAAATTACATAATTTATACCAATTTATGTCATTTCACATCATGGAAATCATAGTGGAAGCTTGGTTTGCTATTCATGAAGTCCACTGTATCAAGGCGACTAAAACAGGTTTAATTGCATCTCCAAAAAAAAGTTGAACAAGGAAAAATAAAAAGTTTGGAGGATGATTTTCTGCAGATGATCCTTGCCATTGTCCACAGACCTAACTGTCACAGCTCTCTAGAGGCTTCCAATTATGCCGTTTCAGAGATACATGTGAATTAGCGGTGCTTCTGATGTTCACTGTACAAACCAACTCAAACAACAGCTCCTTTAAAACAGAAAATAAAATTGAATGCCATTCTGTCATGATGCAGTTACTTCTCTCAAGATCTTTTATAGTTCCAATAATTGGAAAACTACTCCCCTTTATGTTGGTCCCCATAAATTATACTGCCTTCCCCATTGTCTGCAGCCATTCAAAATTATGTCTTCTCTGATTTGTAAACTATTCCATAACTTCCCATGGCTTTCCTGAATGGAAAATTCTTATTTTCATGTGGTTCGAATCAAAGGTGGTTTGTAAAGCCAGGCATTTACCCACATCATAAAACTGAGCTTGCTGACTTTCAGAGAATATTTTGCCAGGCCTATAATTTAGACTTCTCTTTAGGGGCTATTGACGGGCATAAAATATTCAAAATGTTTTAAATGTTGAGCTGTTGTTTTATTTATTACTTAATATTGTTGATTAATGCTAAAGTCGATGTTAATATTTCTCTTTAGTATCAGCCTACAAAACTACCAGTTGTATTTTTTTCAAATTTGGAAATAAATGAAAAAAAAATGTACTTGGTAAATAAAGGACATTATATGAGGGAAGCTGAAATTTTAAAAAAGATATATGCTACTTGTTACCTGAGATTTCTCCTGGAAGGAAGCTATTCATTTCTTGATCAAAGTACTTATTGTCCAATAAACTCCTTGCATAAATGCATTATACAGTGCATTTTTTGTGCTAATGTGTTGGCTTTATTTTCATTCCCAAACTGTATATAAATTACAGGAAAACCTTGTTCTAATAGTCTAAAGGAAGGAAGTGTCCTTAAAATCTGGAAAATTGGGGGATGCATCATTGGGGCAATCCAAATTACAATATACAAATCACTTCATTTTTAATATTTATCTCATTGCCTGATGACAATGTTATGCAAATGATACAAAAGGACAACATTTGCATAATGACATCATTGCGCAAACGACCTAGTACATATATCACTTGCATTATTGGCATTATTTGTGTAATCGTAGTGCTAAGTATGCCAATTACAACAGTTGTAAAATGCTGTTCCTATACAAATGATGTAAGTGGCATTTGGTCCACTGCATGGGAAGCCTGTGGCAATGAGGTATGGAAAATGAAAGTTTTGCTGTATGTGAAAAAATGACTCCTATCATTGCCAGCTATTACATTTCCAGAAGATAGAAAGATGCTGGATTGGACAGCATTTTCTAAACACCTACAAAAATAGTAGTACCTTTTCCCTATGGAACGAGTCAGGGACAGAGATTTCTATAAAGAGATCCATTGAAGGCAGAGAATAACGTTTTTCCCATGGCAAAAACTTGGCTATCTTCCTATTTTTCTCTTGCTATCCCTTTATTTTTCATAGAAATCAATGGGAACAGAGGCAGGCCTATATTTGTACTAGCTGAATTTATCCATTGGAGTCGTTCCACATCCTTTCTGATGTGATGCTGTGACAGGGAACTGAAAAGAGGAACTTTTTTTGGCAGATAGAAGTTTTGGGGGAAATTGAGGAGTAACATGAGCATGCAGGGATATAAAGTGGGCAGCAGAACCTCACCCACAATTTTTTTCCTAATTTGGTGGGGAAGACCTTTATGAGTTTTTCTTTATTTTTCTAAATAAAGATTGATTTAAGGCTTACACTATAGTATACTGTAACCCATAGTTGCCCTGTGATAAGATGGGTGGCCAATAAATTTAATAAACAATAAAATAAAATAAATAATGGCAGAAAAGTGTTCTACTTATTTTCAGCAATCCCAGAGGTTCTGTCTGGGCTTCTGAAAAGTAATTCATGGAATACTCTTGTTTTTGGAGGCCACAAGTCTTAACTCATTTGTTAATACATGATAGAAGTCTGCATTGGCTTCTTAATATACAGGTAGTCCTTGTTTAGTGACTGCCTCATGTAGCGATCGTTCACAGTTATGACAGTGATGAAAAAGTGACTATTTGAACAAACCTCACGTTTACAAACTTTACAGGTCTGTAAAGCAAAGTAAGTAAGCACAGTGACTGATGATCATATTGCCAGTCCCAACTATAGTAATTATTTGTATTTTTGCTGCTGCTGCTGTTGCTGTGGTTATGAGGAGGAGGAGGAGGAGGAGGAGGAGGAGGAAGAGGAGAACTTTTATTGCCATTGCATCCAACTAGTCTGTCACTGAACATACCTCATTTCAGGTTAAAGCTGTAGATAACCCTGATGGATTTCTCCCCTTTATAGATCAGGGAACACCAAGTTTGTTCCCTTTAAGAGCGCAGATTTAAAAAAAAAACTAAACCCTTAATGATATACAAACACATGCTCATGGTGAGCTGATCATGAGATTTTATGAAAATGGTGATAATATATACAGGTTTATGATACTTAAGTGTTTTGGTATACCAATAGTGCATATTTGTTTGCTTCTTCCAATCCTAATCTCTTCTTGACTTATTGGCAGGTAGGTAGTGCATTCCTGGGTTGGGATAAGTGGGTAATCTATGGAAAGTGAAAATTGCAGAAATCATCTATCTTCAAGATGTCACACTTACTACTGGCAAAAAAAAGGCCTTCCTATATGCTGGTGAACTTCCTCTAAGTCCAAGAATGAAAATACAATTATTCCTATTGTCCCTATTTTTGGCATGAAAAATGATTTTGTGACTTATGGTTTTGATGATTAGAAAGAACAGATTGTAGAAAGAAGAAAATTATGATGAATAGCAATAGCACTTAGACCTATATACCGCTTTATAGTGCTTTACAGCCCTCTCTAAGCAGTTTACAGAGTCAGCCTATTGCCCCCAACAATTTGGGTCCTCATTTTACCCACCTCGGAAGGATGGAAAGCTGGGTCAACCTTGAGCCTGATGGGATTCAATCTGCCAAATTGCAAGCAGACGGCTGTCAGCAGAGGTAGCCTGCAATATTGCACTCTAACCACTGTGCCATCAAGGTGCTTTCATTTCTTTCATTTCATTAGAAATGTATGAATAACTGCTGAAAGGCAGATCGGAAGAAGATGATAGATAGATGATAGATAGATAGATAGATAGATAGATAGATAGATAGATAGATAGACAGGGAGGGAGGTAGAGGTAGAGGTAGAGGTAGAGGTAGAGGTAGAGGTAGAAGTATAGGTATGTATTTTTAATTTTTAATTTTTCTACTTTTCTATTTTTCTTTTCTCTTTGTCCTGTTCTTCTCTTTTCCACATTTACTTCAGTATATTTTTCTTTCTCTTTGTCCCTCTTTGAATGGGTTTCTTATTATCCACATAAAATCATTTTACTGTATTCTGTATAATATATAATATATTCTATATAAAATATTCATATTGTCAAAGCATAGCCTAGAATAAAACAGTAGGTCTTCTTTTCTATCAGTTTCTACAGCAATATAATTCAAAACAGTCATGACCCTTTGCCCAATCATACAGTGCAGTCCAAGGGTCTGGATTCTTAAAGAGGTTCCTTATTTAGGGCCCATTTTAACATCTCATCTGCAAGCTGACTCTGTGGAGCTGCCATCATTCTCTGTCTCAAACACGACCATGTATCATTCTTTGCTGCAGCACAGCTACCTGTTCTTTGACTTACAAGAATGCCTGCCAATCATTTTATCTTCCAAGCACTCATCTTGGTTTGTCAGTTGAGAACACGGGGTCTTCCTTTGCAAATTAATTGGAAAGTGTGGCAGAAATAAGCCAAATTCCAGAGCCACGGTCAAGGTAGTGCAGGCTTTTCATCTGAGTAATCATGCTGCTGTCTTCCTAGCAATTTTTTTTTTTTTCATCATAGAGCAACAGATTTCTCTGCAATTTAAATCAGAATGACTGAGACAACTAGAAATTTATGTTGGCAGAGTATAAAAAAAAACATCAGCTAAGCTTTCCTCCACACAATGAATTATAGTTTGACCTGGAAGCAAGCACTCACCTTTAAGGGGGATTTCTTTCAATAAACAGAACCAAATGTATGGGCTATAAAAGAAAGAAGGATAAAAAAACACTTTCACCAAAAGGATCAATGGTTTGCAAACTCTGTGTTTTATATACCTTCAGTATAAGTGTAGATTAAATAAAGACATTTTTACAAATATTGAAAAATAAGGAAAACAATCAGAACATAGTAGAAGCAATAACACAATGTATGTCAAGAAATAAGAGCAAGGCAGTATTGCCTCTCTACTTCTGCTTCAATATATGTCAACAGTTGCTATTAGCCATTCTGTTAATAATGGAGCAGCAGCTTAATAGAAACTTTTTTAAAAAATTACATTTATATGCCGCCCTTCTCCGAAGACTCAGGGCGGCTTACAATTTTTGGGATACAACCCAGTGTGCTCAGCAATAGCCTTCATTCCATTGTATGTTTTCCATTTGTTATTTATTTATTTGGTTTATATGGCTGCTAATCTCACAGGTACATCTCTGAGGGACTAACATTCTATTAACAAAATTAAAATATTAGTTTAAAAAAAGCAATAACAATATTCACAGAGGATGGACCAGATCCAAATCTTCAGCACTGTTCTGACCCAAATCTTTTTTCAATAAGACAAACAATAATCAAAGGGAACAGAAACCTTTTAATGAGTCTTACGAATCCCCGGTTAAAAGGCTGTTGCAAACTAATTAACTTTGATAAGCACAAACCTTGCCAAAACTGTATGAGACTGCCAAAAATCACAGATAAGAAATATTTCACAACACAAGAGTCCAACTTAAGATACTGTAATGTCCACAAGGCTGAGTTTCAAAACGTCTTTGCTTCCTGCAAAGAATGTTCACTTCACAGCTGGCTTTTATCTTCTTGAAGGAGGGGCCATTACCTTGAAGCCTTACTCCTGAGTCACCCATGTTGTTGTAGCTGTTCTTTCCTGTGAGCAATTCTGCGCACACGCGCACTTGGCACAGGCTGCTTGGGAACCTCATCGCTGCTGCCAGCCCCCACAATCTCTGAAGGCAGCAGTCCACTCCCTAATGGTCCTGGCCTCTCATCTGAATCCTCGCTCTCCTCAGCCGTCCACACCTGCTGCCGGCTAACCACAACAAGCACTTTATGGAAAATCCATAGGTCAATCTGATCTCAAGGGGTGGGGTGATACAGTAGGCAGGTGCTGCAGCAGAAAAGGCCCTGTTCCAACCCCCAAAGATGCTGTTTCAAAAGTCAACTGGAGTTTTCTTTTTCTTTGAAAACATTTTGCTTCTCATCCAGAAGAAGAATGTTTCTAAAGGAAAAAGCCAAGAAAGTCTTGCCTTTTGAAAAAAAAACACCTTTGGGACAATCATGACCTTGGATGATTGAGACTCTTCATAGACATGCAGTCTTCTAAGGTTATCCTTTAAGGGAAGAGATCCAGAGCATGTCCTCAGAAAGCAACCTTGTTGCCACATCATCTTCTTCAATGCCACCTTTGGGGACTTGATCAACCACTAACTTTTTTTCTATCTAGGTCTGGATTCCAAGCTCAGCATGGCAAGAGTCACTTGGTAACGGAGTCACACACAAAGTCCAGGAAAGTAGTCCACAATTCAAACAGGTCAGGATACATGGCACAAGCACACATGGCATGGAACTGGAGATGTTGCTCCAGCTACATTCAAGTTCTCGGGGTGGGATTAAGTAGGCAACTGCAGTGTAGTCCTCCATGAGTGATGAGGTTGCCGCGTCATGAGCTGAGCAGCTTTGTGCCTGTCTCCTCTCTGCTCTGTCTGTCCTTGGATCAGGAGGAGGTGTGGACTCCATCTCCTCCTCATTGCTGACTGGCGGCAGCTCCTCCCAGTCCTTGCCTGGAACCTCCTGGTTGCTACAACTGTGGCTCGCCTCCCTCAGCCTGTGGATGGACCCAAGCTGAGGTTGTTCCATCAGGCTAGCACTCTCTGAGCTTTGATCCTGACCGATACTTGATTCCACCCTTTCTTCTGCAGGCTCAAATTCATCTTCCTCCTCTGAACTTGCATCTGGAGAGGGGTCTGAGGGGTGGATCCATGGCAATGCCTCTCCTGTCAGACATAGTGGATAGTAGAAACAACCAGGGAGAGGTGGTTCCATAAATAATCTTATGCCACGGAGGGATTCATAGGTAATTAATTCCAGGGCCTTGAATTCCACCCAGAAGCATATAATGCAGGTCATTGGAGAAGAGGTATAACATGGAAGTGCTGCCCATGTCAATACACTTTGGACCAGCTAAAGCTTCCAAATGGTTCTCACAGACAAGCTCATGTAGAGTGCTTTGCAGTAATCTGATTGGAAGCATAGTGATGATATCTCACCCCTAAGATCATCACATGGCTTTACTCAACAACTTCATATAATGTTGGATGTTCTTTTTGAAAACCATCTCAATCATGAAGTTATTATTTCTTACTATAACTTTTACTCTTTTTTTACTCTGTTTACTTTTGTTTTTCTTCCAAAGAATTTCCATGATGAGATGGAGAATGGATCCGTGAGACTGCATAAACTCTAGTCATCTGTAAAGAATCAGTACAAACTAGAAGGAAATTTTTCAGATATGTCTTTCAGCTAGGTTGACATGTAAAGGTTTGTTTGTTTGCTTGCTTGCTTGTTTGCTTGTTTGTACCATATAGTAACAATTTTTCCCAGTTAAGCTTTCTAGAATCTACGCATATGTATGCCATGTGACTAAAGTAAATGTGTATGCAATAAATCATCCCAGAAAAGCATAGAATCTAGGATTTGCATATGCATTGAGGCCAAAACATCAACAAACTGATTCTTGCAAATTAAGAAAAAAAATAGTTCGGTTTGCAAGGAGAAATCACTTACAGTGTTATATTCATGCTTACTCTTAGATTGTTATTTTTCTAACTTGCAACTCTCCAGTGAGTAGTCTGAAATTTCATGACATTTCACTAAAATTATGGTGAAACATATTGATTTCCTTAGGCTACAACTAATGTGATTATTTGTATGGATTTAAGGATACTGTAATTTGCTATAATAAAAAGTGCTGGTTTGTATGTAGCCATTTTAAGTATTCCTTCCCACCCCCCATTTTCAGAAAAAAGGGAAGAAACATTTCAAATGGCTGAAGGAAAGCTGAGAGAATCTCAAAGTAAGAGATAAGAGGAAAAATAGAGAAGTGAGTAACAATCATAGAAACATAGAATTGGAATCACTGACTCTAGTCTGATCAGCATAGGTGTCCAAATGAGAGCTTACCAGACTGATGGCTCTCTAGTCTCCACCTGAGCACAGTTGATGAACCTCAAAGCTGCACAGTTGAGCTGCTCTTATTAATCCTCAGGTGGAATTTGTCTACTTGTAACTTAAATCCAATTTTCAGCACCTTGCTAAATGAGGACTACCTGTAACTTCAATTGATCCAAATCTGAATGTATGCCTTTGTGGACCACTAGACAATTTCAATGATGCTCAGAGGCAATTCCGTATTTTTTATGGAAAATAAACTGGATTTAAATATAATTAGAAATAGCAATAGGATTGGAGAGATGGATTTCACAATCACAATCCATACTTTCAATATTAATGGATTGCCATGAATGTGTTATACTATACAGGTGAAACTCGAAAAATTAGAAAATCGTGCAAAAGTTCATTTATTTCTGTAATGCAACTTAAAAGGTGAAACTAATATATGAGATAGACTCATTACATGCAAAACAAGATAGTTCAAGCTGTGATTTGTCATAATTGTGATGATTATGGCTTACAGTTCATGAAAACCCCAAATCCACAATCTCAGAAAATTAGAATATTACATGCAATCAATAAAACAAGGATTGTTTTTGTTATGTATGCAGAGTTTGAATTGATTGGTTGTTCTTGTAAAGTGTTTGAAATCATTGGTTAAAAAGTGCGGGAAAACCCTGCACTCTGATTGGCTGTCAGCCGAGGCAGCCGGCTATATATAGCTGCTCGGCTAAGCCAAATTGGGTCTGTTCTGAGCTGAAGTCACAATAAAACTTAAGAGCTGAAGCACTCCATGTCTGCCTCTCTATGCAAACCTAACAGTTTTAGAACAATAGAACAATATCGGACCTCTGAAAAGTATAAGCATGCATATGTGCTCAGTACTTGGTTTGGGCCCCTTTTGCAGAAATTACTGCCTCAATGCGGCGTGGCATGGAAGCTATCAGCCTGTGGCACTGCTGAGGTGTTATGGAAGACCAGGATGCTTCAATAGCGGCCTTCAGCTCTTCTGCATTGTTTGGTCTCATGTCTCTCATCTTTCTCTTGGCAATGCCCCATAGATTCTCCATGGGGTTCAGGTCAGGCGAGTTGCTGGCCAATCAAGCACAGTAATCCCACGGTCATTGAAGCAGGTTTTGGTGCTTTTGGCAGTGTGGGCAGGTGCCAAGTCCTGCTGGAAAATGAAGTCAGCATCCCTATAAAGCTCGTCTGCGGAAGGAAGCATGAAGTGCTCCAAAATCTCCTGGTAGATGGCTGTGTTGACCCTGGACTTAATGAAGCACAGTGGACCAACACTAGCAGATGACATGGCTCCCCAAATCAACACAGACTGTGGAAACTTCACACTGGACTTCAAGCATTTTGCAGTCTGTGCCTCTCCATTCTTCCTCCAGACTCTGGGTCCTTGGTTTCCAAATGAGATGCAAAAGTTGCTCTCATCAGAAAAGAGGACTTTGGACCACTGAGCAACAGACCAGGTCTGTTTTTCTTTAGCCCAGGTAAGATGCTTCTGACGACATTTGAAGCCCATGTCCAGGATGCGTCTGTGTGTGGTGGCTCTTGATGCACTGACTCCAGCCTCCTCGTGAAAGTCCCCAACACTTTTGAATGCCCTTTTTTTAAATTCACATTTATATGCCGCCCTTCTCCGGAGACTCAGGGCGGCTTACAATCTGTGGAGCACAACCCAATGTGCTCAGCAATAACCTTCATTCCATTGTATACGCCTGCTTATTACTAGGGCTTTTTGGCACCCCCCAAGTGGCATTTTTACAAAGTCAGCTTTTGCCCCAATCAATCTTGGGTCCTCAATTTACCTACCCTGAGAGGATGGAAGGCTGAGTCAACCTTGAGCCTGGTGGGATTCAAGCCTGCAGTAATTGCAGGCAGCTGGAGCTAAGTGCTAGGTGTTTAACAGCCCGCACCACCAAGGCTTTTCCTGACAATCCACTCCATGCTGCGGTCATCCCTGCTGCTTCTGCACCTTTTTCTTCCACCTTTTCCCTTCCACATAACTTTCTATTAATGTGCTTTGATACAGCACTTTGGGAACATCCAACTTCTTTTGCAATTACCTTTTGAGGCTTTCCGTCCTTATGGAGGGTGTCAATGATGGTTTTCTGCACAACTGTCAGGTCAGCAGTCTTTCCCATGATTGTGATTCCTACTGAACCAGACTGAGAGACCATTTAAAGGCTCAGAAACCCTTTGCAAGTGTTATGGCTTAATTAGCTGATTAGAGTGGGACACTTTGAGCCTAGAATGTTGCACCTTTTCACAATATTCTAATTTTCTGAGATTGTGGATTTGGGGTTTTCATGAGCTGTAAGCCATAATCATCACAATTATGACAAATCACGGCTTGATCTATCTTGTTTTGCATGTAATGAGTCTATCTCATATATTAGTTTCACCTTCTAAGTTGCATTATGGAAATAAATGAATTTTTGCACAATATTCTAATTTTTTGAGTTTCACCTGTATATATTATTCCTCAATATATTTTCAAAATTTAATGTACTGTTTTGCAGATATAAGAGAGGCAAATTCTCCCCCTTTTTTCCCACTCCAACACCTTCAATTTGGTATAGAAAAAGTAATTTAATCTTCCAGGTTAAGCAAAGCTGTCTCAATCTTTCTTGGGTTAATGAGTGATCATGTTGCCTAATGAAAACTTGCACTCATGGATCAACTTGAAATTGTTTAGCTGGCACATTGTACAAGGTGGAGGGAATTAAGAACCAACTGCTTGGAAAACCTGGAATTCTCCCTTTGCTGTAACAGTTAGAAGGCAAGTACAGCATGCAACACTAGTGAAGTCCAATTTGATTCTGATTATCATTTTAAATAACTCTAAATCAGGGGTGTCAAACTCATGCTGTCACAGCATTGTCATGTGACATATGACTTTTCCCCCTTTTGCTAAACCAGACATGGGTGTGGCCAGCGCATGATGCATCCGGCCCGTGGGCCATGAGTTTGACAGCCCTGCTCTAAATGGTCGCTGACTTGAGTAAGCAACACAATCCATTAGTTAGAGTAATAAGGCCTAGTGTGGATTGTATAACTGAGATTAATTCATAGGATTTGATGATGAATGCTTTTTTGGTGAGAAGCTGACACATAAATATCACTTACTCAAAAATCCAGTGGCAATAGGCCATCATTTAAGATGTCATATTCTGGTATCAAGATATCAGTCCTAAGCCCTAAACTTTTGAAATACCTCTAAATGTGAGAAAGTTTAATTTATTCTGCAAAAATAGCCATTGTAGGTTTATTATTTGGTAATTATTGTTAGAAAGCACTATATTAGAAGAGTCAAGGTAGCGCAGTGGTTAGAATGCAATATTGCAGGCTAACTCTACCTACCCACAGTCAGGAGTTTGATCCTGATTGGTTCAAGGTTGACTCAGTCTTCCATCCTTCTAAGGACAGTAAAATGAGGACCCAGATTGTTGGGAGCAATACGTTGACTCTATAAACTGCTTAGAGAGGGCTGTAAAGCACTATGAAGTGGTACATAAGTCTAAGTGCTATTGCTACTGCTATTAGATGTTAAAGTATACAGACAGATGTTGATTAAGGACTTCGAATATTTGTTTGTGTGCTTGTTTGTTGCCTCCATTTATGTAGCCACCCATCTTTAATCACAACTCTGGACAGTGAAGGAAAATTAAGAACCAAGAGAACCAGAATAAATAAATACAACAATGCAATAAAACCACCATAACAGTACAATAACCTTTGAGGACAATAATAATTAGAAGTGGTATATAAAGTACTTAGTATATGAGCATCAATAAAAGATATCTGTAGGTCACATTTCTATAATTTGATAATAATTTGATAATAATGATTATGCTAACCTAAAATACTATCTCATAAGTTTTTGACTCCTGGGAACCTTTTCAAGAAGAATGTGTAGGTTAAGCTAATAGTTGGAAATGTGGTCCTCAAAAGGCAGCATTAGTTTGCCTGTTTGGAACAAAATTTATTACTGATACTGTCATGATTATTATATTGCTCTGAAAGATTCACTGGCTTTTGTAGATGAATGTGCTATTTCTGGATTATGTACTGCTGGTTTGAAAATAGGTAAACCATGCTTTTCTGATTGTAAAAAAAAATCAAAACTGCAAATTGGAGCTGGAATATACTTAGCTTATATGTTTAATTTCCCATTTGTTTCCTATTATTATGTAAATTGAATTAAATGTTAGTAAAGTCACGGAATAACAATATACCTAATATAAAGTTTCTGGAAGGAGTTTTATTTTTTCCTCTTTTTCTATTTTTGGATATAATATTTTACTATATTTTTAATGATAAGACTTGCCTATTCTGTTCCATTTTCCAAGGGGAAAAATGATAATAAAAAAGTGTACAGTAGGTTGTGATGATGAAGATAGGGTTGAAAAACATTGACCATAATGAAACTGTGTGGATATGGTTGTGCACACTTCTGTATATTTAGCTTTTATTGCAATTAAAATGCAAAATTGTCGTGTTGCTGCTGTTGCACAGAAAAGGAAGAAGGAGGGCTGGTTGTGACAAACGAGACTATTAAAGCAAACAGGACCACAAGAGGAAAACACAAAGAGAATTGTTAGAGCAATATTGTCTGGATATTATTTAGGAATAAATTAGTGAGAATTTGGTTTCATAATGAAACTATAAAGTGTTGAAGTACTCAGAACTGTTCCACTTCAATCATTTTTTTCATTAACATTTTAGTTTGATATACGTTTTAGCTTCTTAACAGCCTGTCCAGAATTTCTGAGCTGGTGATCCAAACTCCAGCAATTGCGGCTAGAAGCAAGTTTGTACAGTATGCCAGATCAACTGCAGTATATCTCAAAATGTGAGTGATTTAAAATGACAAGCAAAAGACTGACTTGAAGAATGTATGGGTCTAATGTGATATATTAAACAAACAGAAGCAATAATTCATGTGCATTGATAACGCATTTGCTTAAATACTACTGGATAAAAATTGAATTTATTTACAGCAAGTTTAAGTTTTCTTCTGAAAACTTGGGAAACCATAACCTGGATGTGTTATAATAACTGTTTGATAGAAATATCTGGAAAGGAAAAAAAATAAAGTGGTCACTTTCTTGTGGAAGTATGTGTTAGCAAATGTCTTGGCAAGCCAATTTGGACTCTTTAAGTAATTTATTTAGTTGCAACCATAAACATCCTTCGCACCTTTATTACTGAATGAGAACATTTTTATTTGCCTAATGCATTAAGCACATAAATTTCCTCCCACTCAGCAAATCAAACTATTGCCTTCCTACAAAGATAACATTTTGAATAGGTTGAAATCACTAGTTTTCTTTCAAGGTAAACAAACCACTTTCCATCTATTTCTAATATATTCACAACTGAAAACAGCAAGCAGATGTTCTTCCAAATGCATTGTGTTATGTATGTAGGTTTGAAGTCATTGGTTTAGTTTGAACTGTTCTTGTAAAATGTTGGAAATGATTGGTTTAAAAAGTGCGGGAAAACCCTGCACTCTGATTGGCTGGCAACTGCAGCTGCTGGCTATAAGTAGCAGCCGCAGCCCAGCCAAATTGGGTCCGTTCAGAGCTGTAGTCACTAATAAACTAAGAGCTTGAAGCACTCCGCGTCTGTCTCTTCATGCAAACTTAACACTGGCGACGAAGGTGGGATTCCCCTGAAGAAGACGGCAACACAGAACAGAAGGAGAGCGAGATGGCTGCACTGAACACCCCCAGCCCGTTTGATCCGACGGCAGAAGACTGGGAGTCGATGCAGATCGTTCCAAATGTATCTGGAGGGAAACGATCTTGCCGACATTTCCGAGAAGTGGAAGAGGGCGGTCTTTCTCACGCACTGCGGTCCGGCAGTTTTCAAGATGGCGAAGGCATTGGCGGGAGCTGCAGACGTGAAGGTAATGGACTGGCCTGACTTAGAAAAACTGTTAAGAGCCCATTACGCACCACAAGTATCGTGCCTCATTAAGAACACAAGTTTTACCGTCGTGATCAAGGGCAAAGCAAAAGCGTAAACGACTTCGTGGCAAGTTTAAGAGACATTGGGGGTGCATGCGAATTTAACAATTTAGAAGAGGCCATGCGCGATCAATTTGTTCTGGGCCTTAAAGACAAGGTGCTACAGAGCAAGTTATTACTGAAACCTAAGATCACGCTGAAGGAAGCAATAGAAGAGGCCTCTTCAGCAGAAGCTACCAAGTCCTCAGCAGCAGCCATGAAGAAAATCAACAAGGCCACAAGCCATCCTGATGTGGAAAAGTCCACAACAACTCATTGTGAGCAAATAGATTCTGAGTCAGACTGTAGTGAGGTGGAGGAAGGAATTTACAGACTCAGAATGGAGAGGAAAAAGAAAGACCTGGGAAGAAAGAGGCCAGATTTCTACTGCAGAGGTTGTGGGGGAAGCCACCAACCACTGAATGCAAGTTTTTAGACACCATTTGCCTCCATTGTGATAAAAGAGGACACCTAGCAAGAGTCTGCAAATCATCCAGAACTCCACCCAACAGAAGAAAGTTTGCTACAAGCAAAGACAAAGAATTCAGGCCCAACAATCTCAGTGAGAAAATGGGGCACAGCACAGAAGCAAATGGGAAGAATGAAACTCATCAAACAGTAACTATTGTTCATTCATCACCTTTAAGAAGCAGAAAAGTGCATGTCAAGGTACTTATTGAAGGAAGGCCTTGCCAAATGGAAGTGGACTCAGGCTCATACCTATCTATGGTGTCATGGGACACTATTCACAGACTTCTTCCCAACATCCAGAAGAAGCACTTCAAGAAGCATTGACTCTTAAAGACTACCAAGGAACAAGATTCCAGTAGTTGGAACAAGAGAATTCAACGTGAAATTCAAGGGCCACACAAACGCCACCACTGACCATCGTGGACAAGGACTGCCCAAGTCTGCTGGGCTTGAGTGGTTCAACCCGTGGGCATCGAGGTGACTGGCATCAATCACGTGAGCAACACTGAGTGGGAAGAGGCCTTGAAGTCTGAGTTTCCAGAGGTCTTCAGCGGAGGATTGAGCAAGTACTTGGGGACCCCCATCACATTTAACCTAGATCCCAAGGCACCAATCATTTAAAACCCAGAAGGGTCCCATTTGCCTTAAAGGAAAAATTGATGCACAATTAGATAAACTAATAGCCCAAGGGTTTTTAGAGCCCACTGATCACTCCAGGTGGGAGACACCCATAGTCACACCAGTCAAGGCTGATGGGTCTGTGAGAATCTGTGGAGACTACAAGGGGACATTGAACATGCTACAACAGAGCATATCCAGTTCCAGTAGTGCATCATTTATTACACATACTCTTGGAGGGGGCAGGTTTTGCCAAGTTGGACCTGGCACAGGCATATCAACAATTAACAGTTGATGATGCAACTGCAGAGCCCAAACCATTGTGACCTATAGAGGTGCCTTCAAATGCAAAAGACTGTTTGGAGTAAGCATGGCACCAGGCATCTTCCAAAGCCTTATGGAAAAGAATGTTACAAGGGTTGCCAGGGGTGGTGCCCTATTTTGATGATGTTTTAATTTCTGCTGAAAATGACATTCAGTTACAAGAACTCAGAGAAGTCCTTACCAGATTCAAAAAAGCGGTTAAAAGTCAAAGAAAATGCACATAGGACAGATAAAGTGGAATTGGGTTATGATTGATAAACATGGCATCCACACAGAGGCAAGGTTCAGGCAATCAAAGCCCCCAGGCCAAAATGCAAAACAGATTTGCAAGCATTCTTGGGACTCATTAACTTCTATCATATGTTTCTACTCAGAGAGCAACCATTGCAGAACCCCATAGGTTTGCTGGACAAAAATCTGCTTGGGTCTGGGGGAGGAAGGAACAAGCTGCATTTAACAATATCAGAGACTAATCACATCTGATGCTGTGCTGATACAGTTCTCTGAGAACTTTCTGTTGTTCCTGACTTGTGA
>CM019148.1:205430981-205478444 GCA_009733165.1 Naja naja | reverse complement strand
CCTAACCTTTAAAACAACGAATTAAAAATTTTAAAATTCGACCCTTCAACATCCAGAGCACTTCAAGAAGCAAGCATTGACTCTTAAAGACTACCAAGGGAACAAGATTCCAGTAGTTGGAACAAGAGAATTCAACGAAATTCAAGGGGCCACACCAAACGCCACCACTGACCATCGGACAAGGACCCAAGTCTGCTGGGTCTTGAGTGGTTCAACCATTGGGCATCGAGGTGACTGGCATCAATCACGTGAGCAACACTGAGTGGGGAAGAGGCCTTGAAGTCTGAGCCAGAGGTCTTAAGCGTGATTAGGCAAGTACTTGGGGACCCCCATCACATTTAACCTAGATCCCAGGTACAACCAATCCATTTAAAACCCAGAAGGGTCCCATTTGCCTTAAAGGAAAAATTGATGCACAATTAGATAAACTAGCTCAAGGGTTTTAGAGCCCCACTGATCACTCCAGGTGGGAGAGACAAGGCCATAGTCACACCAGTCAAGGCTGATGGGTCTGTGAGAATTGCAAGAGACTACAAGGGGACATGGAACCATGCCACAACAGAGCGCATATCCAGTTCCAGTAGTGCATCATTTATTACACTCTCTTGGAGGGGGGCATTTTGCCTGGACCTGGCACAGGCATATCAACAATTAACAGTTGATGATGCAACTGCAGAAGCCCAAACCATTGTGACCCATAGAGGTGCCTTCTGGCGTCTGCTTGGGTGTTTAAACCTCCGAGATTCCAAGTCAGAGACTTATCTTCCAAAGCCTTATGGAAAGAATAATATGGGCGGGTTGCCAGGGGTGGTGCCCTATTTTGATGATGTTTTAATTTCTGCTGAAAATGACATTCAGTTACAAGAGAGACTCAGAGAAGTCCTTACCAGATTCAAAAAAGCTGGGTTAAAAGTCAAAGAAGAAAATGCACACTTAGAACAGATAAAGTGGAATTTTGTTACATGATTGATAAACATGGCATCCACCCCACAGAGGCAAAGGTTCAGGCAATCAAAGAAGCCCCCAGGCCAAAATGCAAAACAGATTTGCAAGCATTCTTGGGACTCATTAACTTCTATCATATGTTTCACTCAGAAGGCAACCATTGCAGAACCCCTACATAGGTTGCTGGACAAAAATCTGCTTGGGTCTGGGGGAGGAAGGAACAAGCTGCATTTAACAATATCAAGAGACTAATCACATCTGATGCTGTGCTGATACAGTTCTCTGAGAACTTTCCTGTTGTTCTGACTTGTGATGCCCCTTTGGAGTGGGGGGGTTTGAGCCACATGCTTCCCAGCGGGAGGGAAGCTCCTATTGCATTTTACTCGCACCTTGACTAAAGCAGAGAGGAACTACAGCCAACTGGACAAGGAAGCCTTGGCAATTGTAGCAGCTGTCAAAAATTCCATGAGTATTTATATGGGAGAACATTTACTGTTGTCACAGATCACAAACCTTTTTAGGCATTGTGGCAGGGGACAAACCAACACCACGATCCTGTCACCAAGAATGCTGAGATGGACTGAATTTCTTGCTGCTTATTCATACAAACTGATCCACAGACCTGGTAAAGACATTGGGCATGCAGATGCTTTGAGTCGCTGCCCACTTCCTTCACACATTGAGGACCCTGTTCCTGAGACTCACACCTTTTTTCTAGAAACTGTTGCCAAACTTCCAGTATATGCTGCTCAAATTGCCAGAGAGACTGCCAAAGACACTTTATTGGCTCCTGTTATAGGCTGGATTAAGAAAGGTTGGCCACTTCAAGATCTACCTCAACTCACCCAACCTTTTAAATCCAGGTAAACTGAATTATCTGTATTAAGAGGATGTATTTTGTGGGGTAACAGGGTGGTTATTCCTGCAAAACTACAAAGAGAGTTTTGGAAATGTTACATGAGGGTCATCCGGGAATTGTCAGAATGAAGGGATTGGCCAGGAGTTATGTATGGTGGCCAGGTATTGACAAAATGGTTGAAAACTGGGTTGCATCTTGTCCCAACTGTCAGGTAGTCAGGCCTGCCCCACCTCTCGCCACACAGGAATGGGAATGTCCTAGGGGCCCATGGTCCAGGATTCACATTGATTTTGCTGGCCCTACCAGAGGGCACACTTTCCTTATTATAGTTGATGCATATTCCAAATGGCTGGAGGTTATCCCTATGGCATCCACCACAACTGAAGCTGTCATCAAACAGCTTAAAAGCTTTTGTAACTCACGGGTTACCTGATGTGCATGTTTCTGACAATGGTCCTCAATTTACATCCAACCTTTTGAATCATATCTAGCACAACAGGGTATCAGACATGCCCTGACAGCCCCTGGGCATCCTTCGCTAACGGCCGGGCTGAACGTATGGTACGATTTACCAGGAAAATCTTCAGCAATTGGGTCCAGGGATATCACTGAGAGAGTTGAAAACTTCTCAGTGTTCAGCATATCACGCCCAACCCCTCAACTAATTTAACCCCAGCTGAATTGTTGATGGGTAGGAAACTCAGGTCTCCCCTTGACCGCCTCCATCTCACTTACGCACCCAATGCACCACTAGATTCCACTAGTAAAATTCGCACTTTCACTGTGGGTGATTCTGTTTATGCTAAGAACCTCATGGGTGAACCATTATGGATTCCTGCTGAGATAACCCAAATCACAGGCCCCAGGTCTTACAGGGTACAAACGGAGGATGGTGTCCTCTGGAGCAGGCACATTGATCAGTTAAGATCCAGATTGCCTCAGGAGCATCGCTTTTGCTCCTCTCTGGTTCCCATACCTACTGCCTCTTCTAGGGGAAGGGGAGGATTATGAGTAATCAGCAAGTAAGAGTCAACCCCATGTGTAACGAGCTAACACGACAGGAACCATCCCAAAACCTGTCACAATACCAACAACCATTTTCACAAATGGAAGATTGCACATCACTACCTGATTTAGGTGCTGACATTGGGTTGGAGATGGATTGGGAGGAGAGACCAGGTTGTAGTAACCAAACAGGTTCTACCATTACTACAAGTCCAAGTAAGGAAATGTCAGCAGACACATTTCCTCTCTCACAAGGTGAGAACCTTAAAACATCTGAACCACGTAGGTCTCACACGTAAGAACCCCACCTATTTAAAAGAATACATTAGATAGGTTGGGGTTTGAGTATGGACTGAACCTAGTGGGGAGGGGTGTTATGTATGTAGGTTTGAAGTCATTGGTTTAGTTTGAACTGTTCTTGTAAAATGTTGGAAATGATTGGTTTAAAAAGTGCGGGAAAACCCTGCACTCTGATTGGCTGGCAACTCCAGCTGCTGGCTATAAGTAGCAGCCACAGCCCAGCCAAATTGGGTCCATTCTGAGCTGTAGTCACTAATAAACTAAGAGCTTGAAGCACTCCGCGTCTGTCTCTTCATGCAAACTTAACACATTGTTTCTTGAAGCAATGCCCGATGCATTGCTTGTTTGTAGAACCATTTGTCTTTCCTCTGCTGACAATGTACTCACATCAAGAGAACATGCTCTAATATGTATTGTCCACAATTACTATCATTGAAATGAATGGTTGCCAAGCCATTCCAATGCCATGGGAACATAGATTCTGCTGAAACTCATTAGCCTGCCACTTAGTTTAAAGTGGAGGTGCATACTACAGAATGAAAACAGAGTTTGTAGCCTTCAAAACCATACAGTTAAAAGAAAAGGAAAACACTGGGCCATGAAATATTCAGCAATTTCTGCAAAATAAGTGGATGGTTGTGTCAGCATTTGTCATTTTAAAGAAAACAGCAACCAACTCAAAGAATATGCGATGGAAAAGGAGGAACTTCCATTTCCTAACTATTTTTAAGATTATAAATGGATTCTTTTAAAAAGGCAGGAAGTAGAGAATGAGAATAAATTGTGAGGTTGACAGAATGAGACCTTGACTACTCTGGCTAAAATGTCTGTGTTATAAACAGGAAATCTTAGGTTTGACTTCCATGGTCCTGTGGGAGAAAGCCCTTTGTTTGGAAGGACCCACGTTCCTGGGGAAAATACTTATTTAAAATGCAGAGGTAAAATCTCAAACATAACGGGTCCAAAAGATTCCAAGTAGCAGAACTGCAATAACTCCATTCAGAAATCTGGAAATCGATATATTCATCAGACTTTCCAGAACAAGCTGGAGATGTAGATTCTCAAAGTTCAGCACAGCTCCTTCCTCACCATAAGGACTTGATTGTTTGAAAAAAGTTGGAGATTAATCTGTAACTTTTGTGAACTACAATTGCCTTCCAATGATGCTGTTCAGTAGCAGAGGTTGTTTATGTGATTCTGTAAACACAGTGCTGTTGTTGGATTGCAGGAAATGGGAGATAGGGTGTGCCAGCTATTATTATTCCCCCCCAGTAAGAAAACCCTGGAAAGTCAAAGTAGTGCTTTGCAGCAATAGTAGACTCTGGAAACAATTTCCTTCTCTGGGATAGAATGCCAGAGTTAATGCAATGCAATATAGTTATTACAGTTACAGCATCATATAATTCAATGCTTCTCAACCTTGGCATTTTTTTGGTAATTTTTATTTTATTTTTTAAAGACAAACATAGACAACACATACATAAAAAACATAAAACATCTTTTTTTGAGAACAGTGTGCTCCCAGGTTATCACTTCTTCATACAGACATAAATTCAATTACATATTCATCTTATGTGTTCTAATCCATATCTTATATCCATTTTCACATTTTTTTCCATAGCTTTTCCCTTTCTCTACTTTCTATAATCTTATTTTTAATTATTCCATTCCTTTCTAATTTCAATTACATTTCTTTTTCTAATATTCCATATCTTTCCATTTAATATTTTAACACTTTGATCTGTCCTGTTTACAATTTCATACTCTTTTTTTTCCTTAAACATTTTTTGGCCTATAGTTGCTAAGGCTGGAGTTATAATACCTTTATATCTTTTAAGTATTATCTATTCAATCATTACTCAACACTTAAAGTACACCTTCACAAATATGACATTCATTTTCTAACATAGCTATCAACCGAATTCTGCTTAGTATACTCCCTTACAAATACACATTAAATTCTTTAATAAAAAACAAAAAAAGAAGATATACATATATATAAAATACATATTTCTATTTCAAATTCAGCTCACCTTTAATATTAATATCCCTCTTATTAGCAAATAACATCAATTATCATTCATTTTAATCATCTGTATTTCATGTTAACTTATTACTATATTTAGAAAACAGCATTAAAGCCTTTCATGTTTCTTTTAAACTTTTAAATTTTAAAACATTAAAAACCTTATTCTCTTATCCTCTTTACATCATTTAATTACTAAAAAAGAATATTTCATTACACATAACACATTTTCTAATAATATAACAATATTATCTCATGTACCCTTGCAGAATTCTTTTTAAATTAAACTTCTAAGCATTATCTCTGTGTCTCTCAAATAAATTTATCCCTTTAATCCGTATACGCTTTTCCTGTCTCTTTCTATCTTGCTCCAATCCGTAGCTTCTTTTCTTTTCCATCCCCCCTCTCTTTTTTTTCCCCTCTCTTTTTTGTTCCCCTTTCTGTCCAAATCTCCCTTTTGAGATCCCCCTTTCTGTTTCTTTCTAACATTATAATTACTTTTCAAATTGCACTTTTTTTGGTTGTTGCTTCAGATCTTAACTTTTTAACTCCCTTTCCCCCCTTCCTCCTTTTTACCACACTTAAAACTGCTTGCTCATTAAAGATGGCTTCTTTGTCCCGCCCTTCTTGTTCAGCAAGTGTCTCTTGTTTTTGATATTTCAAAATCTCCATTTCAATAAATTGGAATGCGGGGCAAAAAGTCTTTCCTTTCATTTGTGCTTCTTTATATTCTTTAAGTATTGTCTTTAATTCTTCCAGGAGTGATGGCACTTTGAAAAGTTTTTTTATTTTTTAAACAATCCCCAATTAATTTTAGTCTGTTTCCCTAGGATCCACTGTCAAAATTCCAGGAATCATACAATAGTCTATAGTTGTTTCTTGCTTCTCTTCTCACTTTCTCTTTCAAGAGGCTTTGTTATCTTGTAATAGGATTGCAGCTAGAATGTATCCTTCTCAAGTCTTGTTAAAATTCACTCTCAATACTTTTTAACTACAGGTGGTATCCTCCATTTTTCCAGATTCCACCATCTTTTTGTTTTCCTCCTCTGCTTTCTTTCTCTCTTTGCAGAAGGCTTTTTAATTATTCAGAAATCTTTATCCCTTTGACACTTTATTTTCTGCTAAGAATAGCCTATTAATGTTAAAGAGGATTAATATCAATTCTTATTCAAATCTCTTCTTCTTAACATTTAAAGTCTATTAGAACTGTCAATTTTAAAGAGGAAGAAAAACAATTCTTTTTCTTTTCACTTTTCTTTCGCTGCTTTAAAAAGTCTTTTTTAAAGATAGTATTATTCTTTGTTGCTTAAATTCCAGGTACCTTAAATGGGTGTTTTCTCTGTTCAGCCCGGTTAGTCAAACTTTCTCTTTCCAACTTCCTCCTGCACGATCTTGTCTGGTCGGGTTCTTTTTTGAGGTGGCCATTTCTGACCACCACTGCAGCCGCCTTCAGGAAAGGGAGTAAAAGCCAGCTGGGGAGGAGAGATGCAGATCTCCTTGACCCTGCTAGTGGTCTCCCATCTCTTCACCACCTCTATGGGATGGCTTACACCCGAAGCCAGCTGGCTTGGGGCGCTCCGGTGATGAGCACAGATCGAAACCACGCACAGTTGCAGATTTTGATCTGTCTCTGAAGAGTCCCAAACCGGAAGTCTCAACCTTAGCAATTTTATGATGTGTGGACTTCAACTCCCCAGCCAACATGCCAAGGTTGAGAAACACTGATATAATTTGTGATTGGCTTATCTTGCCCCACTATCAAGACTGCAACAGCCAATACTATTTCTGCCTACAAATAGAAAATGCAAACACTTTGGGAGTTGTACTTCCTGAGGACCATGTCACATATACCTCTTTCTTTATGCTACAGCCTTAGGGTTTCCAAAGTAAATGTTCTTTGCTCTGTTCAAGGATTACTTCACAATAGCTCCAGAAAAATCACATGAGATTTTGCAAAATCTGAAGATTCCATATCAGGAAAAAAAACTTATATTAATATTCTCTAACGCGAGCAATATTTTTGCCTCATTTCTTTCAATATAGCAAGGGATTTACAGACCTAGAAAGTATCCTTCCTGTCCATATTAGTTCCATAGGTATTTTATCAGGCTGCTATATTAATTTACAATTTAAAATAAAATGGATATTTAAATGTATTTAAATATGTTTAGAATCTACTCATCAGAAGACTTATTTATGAGCATATTTTATTTAATTGTATGCATTTTTAAATGCCTTTTATTCTATAACATTCATTTTACATATATTTTAATATGTTTTGGAGGGTATGACCTGCATCATGAAACTTGGAGCAATTTATAATTTAAAGGATATTCATTGGAAAATAGTCATCAAGTCATCCCAAAGGACAGGATGTTCTGAACTGAAGAAGCTTCAAACACCTTCAAGGAAAAACAATGTCCAGCTGCCTTTTGAACAAATATTTGGGACAACCATGTCCTGGATTATTGAGAATCTCCAGAGACACTAATCAGGTCAGTTGACCCCGGAATTAGCAATTGCCAAATTGCCTGTTTTATTTTTGTTTTATTTATTTATTTATTTATTTTATTTATTTGATTTGTCAATCGCTTACAAGATAATAAGTATAAGGATAAATATAGTTATGAATACATGAAATGAATACATATAAGAAAAATAAAAAACAATAGGACAGGGATGGTATGCACTTTGGTGCACTTATGCATGCCCCCTACAGACCTCTTAGGAAAGGGGTGAGGTCAATAGTAGACAGTCTAAGGTTAAAGTTTTTGGGGTTTGGGGAAGAAACCACAGTAAGGTAGAATATTCCAGGCATTGACCACTCTGTTGCTGAAGCCGTATTTCCTGCAATCAAGTTTGGTGCGGTTAACCTTGAGTTTGTATCTATTGTGTGCTCTTGTATTGTTATGGTTGAAGCTGAAGTATTCATTGACCGGAAGGACATTGCAATGTATGATTTTATATACTATACTTAGATCGGACCGAAGGCAGCATAGTTCTAGGTTTTCTAGGTCTAGAATTTCAAGTCTGGTATACAAACTTCAGATTGTATCGCTTATTATCTTTACTATTGATTCAAAGAAGTAGATATCGTATAATGATTAGATTTTCCATCTGATTTAGACAGACCACTTTGTGGTATTCCTGCTATTTAATTAGTATGAATCAACTATTTTTAACTAACAGTGGAGGCCTTTACTGGGTTGTTATCTTCCTAAGATTTGTTGTGAATAGGGTCATTTCTGCATAACTCATCTAAAGTACACCATTCCTCAAGCAGGTCTATTAAATATTTGTACCTTATCCCTTTGCTGCCTAGAGGTTTAACACTGATGAAATTTCTGGAGGATTATCTATAAAAACACCAGCTTGGAGAGCGTGATGTGAATTTTAATGATCCTGCAGATCTAAATGCTGCCTTGGCTTCTGTGAGCTGCAAAATGAAAAGGAATTTTCCATTCAAAACAAGCTATGCAGCAGATAAAGGCGGCACTAGATCCCAAATTCACACTGGGTTGGGAAGCTCAACAGCTCTTACACTCTTGGTTTGCCTTAAAAAACCCAGAGTTATTAGCTTCATTGCCTCTTCTTTTTGAAACCCGAGGGTGAAAGAATATTGCTTTAATATGCCGCAGTCAGACATTGTTCATCGCTCTCATAAACATGCATACCGGTACTTTTTATCTGCAGTAGGCTTTCCAGTTACGTTTTATAGAAGTGGCTTTCAACCAGATTGCATGTAAGGACACTATTTAGCACTGCAGTCCGTTACACATCTACTTAAATGTAAACTTTATTGAGTTCAACAGACTTACATCTCTAAGCATAAGAATGTAATCTAAATGGTGGGGTTTTTTTAACAAATCTTCATAACATACACAGGTAGTTTCATTTAACAACCACTCATTCAGTAACCACTTGAAGTTACAATAGCATTGCAGAAATGCTACTTATGACCAGTCCTTGAACTTTCAGAAGTTCCAACATCCCACAGTCACATGATCTCCATAGGTGACCTTTCCTGCTGGCTTCCCAT
The DNA here is from genome assembly GCA_009733165.1 of Naja naja. Lineage (NCBI taxonomy): Eukaryota > Metazoa > Chordata > Lepidosauria > Squamata > Elapidae > Naja > Naja naja. The sequence goes on along the minus strand of CM019148.1, from coordinate 205,469,270 downwards.
AAACAATGTCAATAGGAAAGCCAGCAGGAAAGGTCGGAAGTCTCTATGTTAAATCACTCACACCCTTTCCTGCCTGACAACAGTCAACCCTGGCCCAACACCTCACAAACTCTCTTCCTCTGGAAGTAGCCACTTACCTGCCTGCCAGCCTGCTTGTGAGCCACATGGGACTCATTGATTAACACCACCACCAGGGAGTTTCCAAGTGTCACTAAGCGATGTAGTCACTTAACATTTTATTTTATGACTGCATTGCTTAGCAATATTCCAATCCCAATTACCACCATTAACCAAGGACTACTTGTACACACAAAAATCTTCTTGTGTTCAAAACCCCAAGCATTTCAGAATTCTCTTTTGCCCCATTCTTCTCTACTTATTTGAATAAACTTATTTCTAAAACTGATCTTAGAATTGTATAATATATAACTAAACTTATTTTTAAAAAATTAGTCTATGCTGAGCTATTGCTCCCTACTTTATATCAGGATCATAAAAAAATGGATACAATATTTTCTTTAAAAATCTTGATATGATTGTAAGGAAGATCCCACTGTAGTTATTTTTGCACATTATTTCACTGATGCATTAATTACTTTAGTAATCTACATTTTTTTCTTGCAAATAATTAAAATTGGCTACCAAATTATTACAGCAATTAAAAAATACAAAAGTCAATTAGTAAGAAACACATGGTAGCAAATCATTTATATAGAATAAATCCAGCAGAGTTATTGCTATTATGAGTCATTCAGCCAGATGTTTAGACTAGATTTGGTATTTTATCCAGCTATCAAATCCTTCCCAACGACATGGGATAAACAGATGTTGTTTGATGGTGTTGAAGGTATCATCTCAGGATGTAATCCGTTCCAAGCAAAGCTGCCTTTTGCCATTGACTCATGATGTTTTTGTCAATGCCGATGGTATTCAAGTGGTGATGTTTTGGGATTGCTCCCAACATGCCTATTATTATTGGTACTACCTTTGCTTTTTTTGCCACAGTTGTTCTACTCTATTTGCAGGTGTTTGTATTTTGTATTATGTGGCAGGTGCTTGTCTGCTTGAATTCTAAAATCCCAGACAGCTTTAGCTTCTTCATTTTCTATTACTTTGTCTATTATGTAGGCCCACCAGTTCTTGCTTGTAGGTAGATGGTATTTATTGCAGATATTCCAATGCACCATTGCTGCTACTTTGTCACGCCAATGTTTGTAGTCAATCTGTACAGTTTTCTTGAGGCAGTTAGCTGGGTAATCCATTGTTTCTTCAGCTTCTTTGCAGAGGCAGCATTTGCTGTCTATTGCTATCTTCTCAATTCTGACTTTCTTTGCATTTGCTTATTACTTGGTCTTGCACAGCCAGAATTACCTTCTCTGTCTTTTTAACTTCCCAGCTGTTAGCTATTGCCAGGTCTTGTTATTATCTGTTTTACCTCCTAGTTTTTATGTATTGGCCACGTAATACCTTGCCTTGTCTCTTCTAATTCTTCATTTGGTCTTTCTTGTAGGCTAGTTTGGTCTTTCTGGTATTCAGTAAGCCTCCATGATGTAATTATTATTATTACATACATAAACATGAGAAATCACAGCTGCCTGTTCTTTAGCTGGCGTTGGCCTTTATATGCATTGAATTCTCCCAAGAACCCAGGATATTGTAATATAGCAGCATAGATACTGTATGTGCTAATCCAAATAGCATGGCCATTTGTAACTGACAGATGGACATTTTGTTAATGAGCAGATTTTATAAATGTCATCCAAAAATTTTTAGTATGGCACCCAGTGTGCCAATAATCACTGGGACTACCCATGGCTAGTTTATGATATATAATCTTTCAATTTCAGCTTTAAGAACTTCCTAATTCATGATTTTCTCCAATTCTTTGTCTCATTATTATCATTATCTAAAAATATTTCTGGATTCACCGAGTCTACAGTTGGCCTATTGTCCAATCCTTGTTTATAGGGCTAGAAACCATATGCTTTCAGCATTTACAAATTACCAAGTATTTGAATATTAGGATGCCAAGTCTATCTCTGTACTCCTTTAGTCTGGAGAGATCTCTAGTGAGTTCATCAAACATAATTGGAAAACAAATGCGATAGTTGTATCATCAGTAGCTAATTGTATATGCTCAATTTCATGTGCCAAGAGTCATTGCACCATTATGCCATTACTGTTCTGAAAGCAAATTACCACCTATTTTGGCTCATTGATGAGGTAACTGTCTGATCCAGCTAGCAAGTATTGTGAGGAAAATTCTGACAAAACTTCAAGTTTTAATATATTTCAAATCTTCCCCTGAAGATATTTATTAATTTTATGTGGTATTCTAAAAGTGTCATAGCAGGTTGTGGAGCAAGGAGGACAAAGATGGATTTGTTGTAATCTACTAACTAGATACAAATCTGCTGAATGTTATTATTGTTCTGGTATATGGAGAAGAAGCATAACATAGCCTCTCAGGAGTTACTGGTAGTTGCCCATCAAGGTTTTATGACAAAGCAACCTGTTGAGAAAGAAAAACTGGGGTGGGTAGAATCAGAGGGCAGATAATAAGAGCTTGTATAAGGACTTCGATATATGTGTTGCTAACCTCACTCTTTTTATCTCCCAACCATCTTTTAAGCATACCAGTAATTGCAAAAACATGCAAGAAAGAGCAAAGTATTTACTGTTCTTGTTACCTCCTTCTGTCATGCTATCTGTATCATACCACCGTATTTTAGATTCACTAAACCTCCAGCAAACACTTGAACTGCCATGTTAGTCGTCCCCTATGGTAGCAACTACTATATGAAAGGAACCTTTATATAGATAGAGATGACTTAGGTAGATTAATGTAAATTAATTGTCACTTGGAGGCAGGGGCATTTGTAGCAGAGGGCGAAAAGCTAAGACGCAACCCCACAATTAAAGATCCACCCTTTTGAGGGTCCAAACTCCAAAGAAGTAGGTCTTCAATTGCACAGATGATACCAGTACTGAGTTTGTTGACATTGCTCCCAACAGACACCCTTGCCTTAAGCTTAATTGTTTTGTCTACCTTTCCTCTTTAGAAGCAGAGCAGAGTGGTCATGCAGAAATATTTCCTAATATATGGCCACCTCTTTGTTCAATAGAAGACTCATATAGTTGCTCCTGTACTTTGCTCTTCATAGCAGAGAAAATCTTTATCTCATCCTCTGACCAAGAGTAAAATAAGCTTAAGTCACCCTTAGCCTTAGTTGTATCACTGCTAAACTAATCATTCCATCTTACTCCAGAACTCACCAAGAGGACAGCCTTAATGTGTTTATAACCTCATTGTCTATGTCATCCAGCTTCTTGGAAGGAAGTCAAGTGATTCCAATGACTTGAAACAGATACATGGGCTACCATATCAGGATTCAAAAATGCACACTATTAGGTGGGAGCAGAGATGTAGGAATTTCTAGTATCTTTTTGCTACCATCTGTTAACTATCCAAATTTCTGGAGCCCAGATTTGGTGACCCTATGATAGAGGCAGGATATAAATCAGCATGCTAGCACACTTTCCTGTCAGATCAACAATGCCTGAAGAGTCCTGCTCAGCAGGCTCCATGTGTACAGGTGCTCCTTAGTTAACAACAGTAATTTCTGTCCCTAAGTGATCGGGTCATCAAGCATGATGTCAGGTTATTGTGTTAGTGGTGACAGTTATGGCCAATACCCAATTACTTTTATTAAACAAGGACTGCATAGGTCATTAAGCAAGGACTTCATGTGATTGTGGTTTCCAACTTCCTGCCGGATTCCCCATTCACGTTGCTTATGGTAAGCCAGCAGGGAAGGTCAAAATCATGATTATGTGACTGCAGGATGCTGCAATGGTCAGAAATTCATATTGGTTGCCAAGTGGTGGATGAAACTTTGAGACTTGATTGCATCTACCACTCATTCAGCACTGTCACAAGTTCAAATCATTGCTGAACAAGTTGTTTTTAAACAAGGACTGCCCGTACTTCCAGCAAGAGAAGATACCCAAAGCTCCATTTCTCAGACATTTAACACTAGATACATATAACAGAGAAAACAGAATTATAAATATTAAGAACACCAACAAAGCCAACAAGAACATTAGCTAGAACAAAATAAGCCTTTCAATTTAGGCATAGTTGCATATCCCTGAGCTTCTTTATTTTTAGTGGGAAGATAGAAATGGAAGAGACTTCAGTGACATTTTGCTTTTAAATACTAAAGACATCAAAACAAGGCAGAAATGAGCTTCTTCCCTCTTAAACAGAAGTCATTCTTGACTGAGGAAAAGAACCTGAAACTGAGGTAAATGAAATAGCCCTGCAGCCAGAAATGCAGAACCCAGGAGACTGAATAGGAGGCACTTCCAAATCATCTTTCCTTCCCAGGCACAATTCGCTCTACTGTGCCTGAACGGCACTTTCAAAATATTTGCTGTAGTATGTCCCTTTTTATTTTACCTAATGAATGTTTTGCAGTGAGAGGGAAAAAAGAAAAATGGAAGCTACAGTGAGAAACCACTGGGGGAATAAAATCGGTGATGTTTTGAAGGTGATTCAGAAGTGCTTCGGCCTTCACACAGCACAAGCACAGCATTTGCTGTTCATTCTAGCAGCCTTTATTTTTAAGCTTACTTGTGAAAGATGGTGTGGCTGTTTTAAGGAGCTGATTCACACTTAAAACAATCATGTGGTTTTTGTTTTTTTTCAGGCTCCTATCCACTGATTGCATTGTCATTATTGTCACTTGTCCCTGGTGAAACTGAAATGATACCACTTAAAAAAAATACATAGATGAAACGAGAAAAAAAATATTTATTTCAAGATGTTTTTGTACTGCACTAACAATTAAGTAACTCTAGACTCTCCTGTGGATAGTTGTAAACATTTTTTGTCAGACTTTTTTTTTTAAGTTTTTTTTCCTTTTTTTACATTTTCTTTAATGATTTAAAGATGACATTGGTTTGCTGGAAAAAAATTCTCCCAAAAATGTCTTTATATTCAAAAGCCCTCTTGGTGACTTCATACATATATTCATCCCTGTGGGTTCTTGTATGGAAATAGTTGGCCATTACTATCTCCAGGGATAATGATAAAGATTAATTAATAACATATGGTAAATGATCAGCAGGCTTATTCCAGGATTATTTTTTACTCCCAAAACTAATCAATAGTCTTTCCAAAACCCAGCTCTGCTTAGCTTTCCATTCTACCTCACCATTATGTTAAACATAGCAACGTCTGTTTTTACTATTTAGTTTACATTGTTGCATTGTCAATGTTTTCATTTTGGTAACCCATTATCATATAGCAATAGTGTAAAAATCTAATCATATATACATAAATAATCCCTTGCCATTTGTAATAAGTAAGGTAAGCCCATTCTATACTGCAAATAAGACGGTGATTCACATTTCTCATTCATTACATCTCCAATGCTTTTTAGTTGGATAGTGCAGGAAAAGGAGAGGATAATATACAAAGGAAATACATCATCTATGGATGGAAAGCTTACACACAATTTGTGAGAACAGAAACTGGAAACTGCTTGTAGATTTCTGGATCCAAGCCAGAGTACTGAAGATCTATGGAATACAGAATAAACAGAATTGGAAGGGACTTTGGAAGCTGGAGACCCCTGTCCTTCCAGACAAATGGCTGTTAATGTTTGATATCAGAAGCTATCAGATGAACCACTTCTCCCATGAGGTGGCAAAAGATTCAACATGTACTGCTCCCTGACTGCTTCTCACATTCCCAACCTTAAACATAGCTAAACTATCCATCACAACACCTTAGATTCTTATTAGCTCACAAGAAATAGGTCTTGTTATTGCTCTGCCAACTCCCTATGCTATACTAAAGATACTAATCTTCCTAAACAAGGAAATGTTGAGTACTCTGGCATGTTTTTCCTTTCCTGAGTACTGCAGTCAACTGTTTAATGTAAACAGACACTAGCAATTTCTAAGTGTGAAGAATGACAACCAAAGGTTTTCATTACGAGAGTTAATCCATACATATCTATTACTACCTTAATGTTTTATACCAAATGGATTTGTATTGAAGGAAACAATGAATTCAGTGAAGTTTAATTTAAATTGACAGGTCTGGCAGTGTACCATAAATCTCTCACTATGCATTGTAATAGAAAAGTTGGCCTTCTCTTTTGTATCTGTAAGAACATGGAGTTTATTTATTTCATTTTGTCATTAGTTTATATGAATTCACAAAATTCCTGTGTTTGAGGACAGTATCCTGGTAACTCAATACAAATGTTCCTGCTAGATATGGAATATGCTATGGCTATTCTAGCTACAGCTTCTACAATATGTACTATTGTATCAGGTGCTACAACGTGTAGTTAAATAATATAAATTTGTTTTGTGGTCTTTACTTTGGATACTATCCTTAGAAGCCCCATAGTTTTGCAAAATTTTATGCTCTACCTGGATTGAAGCTGAAAATATTGTTTTTCCATGGGTAAATTATTTACAGTGTATGATTAATATGACTAATTACAGAAATTGAGAAGATGGAACTCTGAAATCTAAATGGATGTACAGACAGCTGACAGATAGACAGATAGGGATAAACAGATATAGAGACAGATGCTATAGATGATGATAATGATGATATAGATATATGGATGGATGGATGGATGGATGGATGGATGGATGGATGGATGGATACTGTAGATAGATAATAGATAATATAGATGAAGATGATGAAGAAATAGATATAAACAGATTAGATAGGTAGGTAGGTAGGTAGGTAGGTAGATAATGATGATGATGATGAAGATGACAAAGATGATTGATAGACATAGATATACTGTAGATCAGAGGTCTCCAAACTTGGCAGCTTTAAGACTTGTGGACTTCAATTCCCAGAATTCTCCAGCCAGCATAGCTGTCTGAGGAATTCTGGGAGTTGAAGTCCACAAATCTTAAAGTTGCCAAATTTGGGGACCCCTGCTGTAGATAGATAGAGATAATAGATGGTAGATGGTGATAGTGAAGATAGATGATAGATAGAGATGAAGAGAGAGGGAGGGAGGGAGGGAGAGAGAGAGAGAGAGAGAGCAGATCCCTTTCATTCCAACACTATGTTTGAAGTGCAGAGAATACTATGGGATACAATCCCAGAAAGTGCTACTGAACAACAACAAAGCAGTGTTGGGATTGTGGAATGATATTCCAAATGAATATAATATCCATAGCCAATTATCAAAGCTTTTGTTTCTCTGTTCCCATCTGTATTGTTCTTCTGTAATCCTTATGACTGCATAAACTAGACAATCAATCTTTTTCAGCCAAATGGTTCCAATTCTTCCCTGTCTTGCAACTTACTTTGTTACAGGCACAGAGTTTCCACAATGCAACATTTGGAAGATGAATCTTGGGACTCCTCTGATTAGCCCCAGGAGGCTTTTAATCTCACAGCACTTGGGTGCATTTGCTATACTAACAGCTACTTTGCATCTGCTGAGTCATGTTTTTAGAAAGCCACATTTCCATAGCCATTAAAATGTACAGATTAACAGCTGTTTTGTCTAATGGTGTGGCAAAATACAGAAATTTGAAATGTACACCCTAACTATAGATTTTGCCACAATAACATTTTGATCTTTCTGTGGATGCAGAAAGATGCACAATAAGTGACCTTCATTATTTGTGGTTTTATTATCCATATTTGTTTTTCTAAACGTAAGATTTTATCTTAGAATAAATAGTAGATTTGTAGTGGGTGCGTATCCAATTCTCGTCTTATTTCTCTGTTAATTAATAGATAAAAATATCAGGTTTTTTTCTGCATATACTCCAACATTTAAGTGTCATTTATATGCAGCTTTGTTACTTTAAACCCTACAATGTAGCTCGCATCAGGTAATCAACTCCACAGAAAGACTAAAGCGCATTTATTGAAACTGGCTATTAATGCAGAATTTTGCAAGCCTGATTTTGCTGTAACCTCCTCCTCTTTCGTATAGTTCAGTGAATTAGGGAGGTATCAGCTTGAGCTGCTTCCAAATGTTGCCCCATTGTATGCCTATAAAATGCTTCAGCCCCTTTTGCCATGGCAATGGATCCTGCGTATCTGAAGGAGGTCATCTTCTTTACTCCTTACACCCAACAGAATAAAACCTCTGCAGATAATGTGAACCACTGTACAGCATAGATTGAGTCAGTCCTTCAGGCCTGCTTCAGGCCTCCATAAGATCCTTTGTCTAAAATTTTAACACTGGCCTTTAAATATATTTCTTACGCTGTTGCACACAGGAGGCTATCAAGGGCAGAACCCTCAAAGCCTCCACTCACCTGGAAGAAGCATGATGCGCAAATTGAACTTTTGTTTAAATGGTCCAGCACAGTGGTGGGTTTCAAAAAATTTTTACTACCGGTTCTGTGGGTATGGCTTGGTGGGCATGGCAGGGAAAGGATACTGCAAAATCTTCATTCTCTCCCCACTCCAGGGGAAGGTTACTGTAAAATCCCATTCCTTCCCCTTCCCACTTACCTGCTTTCCAGCTCCGTTCTCCTGTGCAGGGCAACAAAAGAAGACCCAGCCGATCATCTAGGACTCGAGAGGCAAAGAATAGATGGGGGTGGGGCCAGTCAGAGGTAGTATTTGCCGGTTCTCTGAACTACCCAAAATTTCTGCTACCGGTTCTCCAGAACTGGTCAGAACCTGCCGGATACAACCTCTGGTCCAGCTTTAGTTTTATACAGAGATGTCTGCCTTCTTACTTCCTTCTGAAATCTCCCGCTTATTGATCTTTTCATCCAAATATGGATCTGACCTGTCACAGCAGTGGCTATCTGCTCTCTAGTTATTTCCACAAAACATACAAATTCTACCTCTGTTGATTCTAGACTAGTTGAGGGCTGGCTTTTGCTTGCTGGTTAACCGTGGTGCTTATAATCAATGCCTTGACTTCTCTGTAAGGGTTTCCAAATGCACAGTTCATTGCTAGTTGCTGTGGCCTGATATCAGATCCCTTGTTTCTATAGTGTATTGCTTTACTTGCCTAAAAATTAGTTTTCAAAATATGTCCCATGATTACTTTCCCCACGTGCTCACAGAGCTATGTTTCACAACATAACACAATATAGTCTTGATTTATTGTAATTGTTGGTATCACATCTTTTGTGAAACCTTGAAGTTCCCTTACATAGAAGAAACAGAAGACAAGTCATAGAAGTTCCTAAGAAATATTTAATATGGGGAAAATGTGGTCATCCAGAGAATTTAATGAGGCATTCAAGATACCTTTCTTTCAGTCTCTGGCACAAAGTCGCACCTGTTGGCACTTTTCACAATGCAGAATGCTTCCTGTATCTAACATGATATGCCCTCTACCTTGATGTGGCATTTTCTCACATGGTGAGAAAATGTTTTCTTTTGAAATGCACAATTCTATTGATGTAATTCAAAATAACTAAAATCATATTCTTTCTTTCTTTCTTTCTTTCTTTCTTTCTTTCTTTCTTTCTTTCTTTCTTTCTTTCTTTATTGGCCAAGTGTAATTGGACACATTAAAAACAATAACAAATATTAAAAACATAATCTGCAAAAGTGCAATAGAATAGACATTTAGCAAGCTCCACATAGCCACTGCCAGATTCTCAGGCAAAATGATAAAGCCAAGTCTTCAAGTCCTTCCTAAAGGCCAGAAGGGTAAGGCCAATGAGAAAAATGGGAGAAAGAATAAATTGCTTTATACAGGAAATTGCTTCAACCTTGATTGATTATGTGCCATCATCAGTGTTGACTCTTAGTGGCTGCATAGATTTTCTCCATAATGATCTGTTGAACTCACACTGATTGTTACCTAGTTGGGTAATGAAATGTCTGTAAGCAAACAACCAAGCTCAGAAAGTACCAAAAACCCCACAGAGAAACCACCTGGGAGCAATCATAACAAAAGCTTGGGTCATCTCTCTCGCCACTGAAACATTTGCTGTGTACCTCAGGCAGCTACATTTCTTCCTCTGTTTCTCAGAATCTACAAATGAGTGGTCTTCCTCCATTCAATTTATGATTGTCTGAAACCCTTCACAAATGCTTGCAACTGTACCATCTGCTGACTGAACAGTATAAGCCAACAGATGGGATGCAGGACTTCAAAGCCTAGAAAGGACAAAATGCATTGGTATTTGTAGCATTCATATGTCTGAAAACTTAAAACATATGCTGAAAAGAAAGGAGTTGGGAAAAGGTACCCATTTCTAACGCTTATAAATAGCTGTTGAACTCCTAATGTATAGTAAATACCTCCATTCATTTTTTAAAAGTTTCCACAAGAATAGTAAGTAGATCAATTAAAGAGACTACAAGTTCAGCATCTTTTTATGTACCATTAGTTGTTTAGTTTAGCTGCCAAAGGTTCCTACACTATCTTTAATCTCTTTTCTCTCTTTTTTTTCCTTTTTTTCCTTTTTCTTGTGTGGCTTCCCTCCCCTTCTTCTCATCCTGGAAATCCTCTCATTAAAACTAACTCCTCTGAAATATGCACCACTGGCTAGCTAGCCTCAATTACTAATGGCCCCAAATTGATTCTTAATTACTTGAAATTTTGGTTAGTATCCAATTAAAATAACTGAGGTTTCTGCTACAATGTGTATTGCTATGTGACCTTAACAGAGTAATGGTTGCTATGTATAATCCCACAGGGTTACGATCATAGCCTCTTCAGCATCAGGATTTGGGTGGTAAGAAAAAAATATCTGTGGTAATTTGTCATCAGGCAGCCAAATACTGTGAAGGAAAATTATGTTCTTGCAGTGTTTCTTTTTTAAGAAAAAGGAAGGAATCGATTATATGAATTTAGGGGAGTAGCAAGAAAATGTTTTTGATAATTCACTGCACTGTTCACATTGAACCGGAAGAGTCCATTTTTAACTTTTCTACTTCTGCTTTTATCTTCCCACTCAATAAGTAAATAGCTTAAATGAGAAGCCTTGCCTTTTTGTTTACAAGAGCAATCAGGACTAAAGATGCTGGTTATGCATCCAGCTCAAGAGCCAAAAAGCAGAGATTATCAAAACAACATTGTCCAATATACTGGCAGGTGATAGCACCATGGTTCATGTGAGCTGGGTCTCTTTTGTATTCAGCATCAATAATTCATTGCCTGCATGTGGGAATTGATCCCAGCTAGGATATCCCCCAGAGGAGTCCACATGGAGTGTGGTCACACTTTTTTAAAAAAAATCTGCAGATTAATTTAGCAAGATCAAAAGCCTCTGTCTGCAATAAACATGTTTTGCCCCTTCATTTGTATCCAGCAAAAAAGCTAAGTTCTGCATTTGTTTGGATAACAAATTGCAGTAATTAATGCATGCATTGATTCCTTTCCCCAAGTTTCCCTTAAAGGTCATTTCCATATTTAATTCATTTTTTAAAAAAACCCTATATACTTCCTTTTCATCAGCACATCCTCCCTGGATTCAATGCTTGCTCAGTAAAAAAAAGAGAGAGAGTAATTAAAGTGGCAAATTATGAGGGACAAAATATTAAATTTCTATCATATTAAAATGTATTGAAATACAATGTGTAAAATAATTCATTTTTCTAATATGTGAAATGAAGTTATTAGTCCTTCCAGACAATTACAGCATATTTATTTTGTTAGCAATGACATTACTTCCTTAAATCAGAACCACACTTTGGGAGATCTATAAATAATCTAATGGTAACCTTACATTGTTTTGGGTGCATATCTATCTATACATACACATACACAAACACATATACACTGAAATTCTCCCTTGCACTTCATTACAAAACGTGTTCTTGTCAATGCAATTTCAACATGTGCATGGGGGGGAGAGAGAGAGAGATGGGAAAGAAGGAAAACAGCAGAGAAAAGTAAGAAAAGAATATGCTATATCCTACAAAGAGATTTATTCAAAGATAGTAAAGAAAATATGTAGATGTTGCCAAGGAATGTATTCCAATATAGAAGTGAAATGTGAAGATTCATGTCCATCCATCCTCCCAGTTCTTCCCAACCTGGTACATAAGCTCATATAAGGAGCTTTTTATACTATGTACTAATATAATACTATTATATAAATATGCAAAAACATAGATTTGGAAACCCTTGCTAGCTAAAAGAGTTCCTGATTAACCTTTCACTGACTCCTGGAATCACATGATACAAAGCTTGCCTTCTTCCCAGAGTGATGGCTTTAGAAGAAGATGTTAAATTTAACCTCTGGTGCAATGATAAATTGACAATAAAAAATTCAATGGCTTGGTAATTACCAATCACATTGGCCATCGGCAACATTTTTCAGTTCTGTCAGCACTTATTGGCACAAAAGCTTCAGCAGAAATTCTCCCAGTTCCCCTTCTTTCTAACTTTGTTTTCATGATGCAGATTAAATCTGCCACCCAATTACGGATTCATTTTCCTAATTTTTCATGTCTGTACCATGCCCCAGCTGCACAAGCCTGATAATTGTGGAATCCAGCCCTGATGATTAACATCAGAAGAATTAATTATGCCTGCTATTAAAATTCCAAGTTGCACATGGTGATCAAGAAAAATTAAGCTTCTCCTGGCCTCTAAATCATCTCACCTTTCATGGGAGTGATAATGCCTTGACAGCTAAACTGCAGTCCGTGTTGAGTAGAGGTCTCAACTGGCTATTCTTTGCAAATTGTGCTACATGGTTTATTGGCAATCCCTGAAATTCATATGACTGACTTGAAAATGGATATAAAGAAAAAGTATTCCTACTTTAATATTATCCTTGTGGATGTATATGAGGCAATGAGAAGAGAAAGCTACAATTTTTTCTGAAGACACAGTGGCAGCATGTCCAAAATTTCAACTTCCTCCTCTCTCATCCAACATTTAGTATAACTTTACAAATACAATCCAGGAAATACTCAGAGTGTATGTTGGAAGGCAAAAACTGTGAACAGTTTAGTTCTTTATCCATTCTAGGCACAATGGGCACAACTAACAGAGCCTTGGTGGTGCAGGCTGTTAAACGCCTAGCACTTAGTTCCAGCTGCCTGCAATTAGTGCAGGCTCGAATCCCACCAGGCTCAAGGTTGACTCAGCCTTAAATTGAGGACCCAAGATTGTTGGGGGCAATAAGCTGACTTTGTAAAAATGCCGCTTGGGGGCCAAAAAGCCCTAGTAATAAGCAGGCATATACAATGGAATGAAGGCTATTGCTGAGCGCATTGGGTTGCACTCCAAAAAATAAAAAAAATTGTAAACCGCCCTGAGTCTCCGGAGAAGGGCAGGATATAAATATGAATTTTAAAAAAAAAACTAACAGAAAGGCAGAATCCAGATCAATGTTCCAGAAAATGTCTACTGTAATCAGTAAGAGCAGTTTGAAATGGAACCATTTACTGAGGAAGACCATAAGACCTAGCTACTATTGCCTGGCAGGAAGGGGACGGTAGGGAAGGATAAAAAGGACAGTAGAAGAATTAAGAACGCAAAGTGTCTAACTTCTCAACATTTTGTTCAGATAGCGTTGAATCCTCTATTGTTCTATTTTGTAGGGACAGACAAGATAGCAATAGGTCTTAGACTTACATACCGCTTCACAGTGCTTTTACAGCCCTCCCTAAGCACTTTACAGAGTCAGCATATTGCCCCCAACAATTTGGATCCTCATTTTACCCACCTCAGAAGGATGGAAGGTTCAGTCAACATTGAGCCTGGTGGGATCTGAACTGCCAAATTGCAGGCAGCTGGCAGTCAGCAGAAGTAGCCTGTAGTACTGCATTCTAACCACTGCGCCACGGTGGCTCGTATGAAAGATTATAAGGCCATTGGAATTGATATGACTATTATATAGATGCCATCACAATATAAAAAAGATGTTGAGACTCTGAAAAGAGTGCAGAGAAGAGCAACAGCAATCGTTAGGGGGCTGGAAGCTAAAATATACAAAGGACAGTTACAGGAATTGGCGGGGCTTGTGTCCCAGTGATACTACGTGCGATGGGAAGCCCCTGGATCGCTGTAGATATCTTCTCAGCTGGACAGTCCATTTGGACCTAAACCGTCCCGAAGAGATGGTGAAGGGAAAAAGCACGTCCTGTTGATCCCAGGGACATCGCAAAGTCCCTGGTTGATCCAGGAGAAGCTCTTTTGCCGGCGAAAAGAGGCAGCCATCAAGCTGCTGAAGCTGGGACAGCTCCGAAAGAAAGGCAAGATCGGATGAAGGTGTGTCGGTTTGGTGAGAGGTTCTTTCTTATTTACTTATTTCTGAAGAGAACACCCTAATAACTGGAAAGTGGACTTAAAAAGTAAAGAGAACAGTTTATAAGCGGTGAGATTAAGCTTTTCTTAAGATTGACGGCTTTTTCTTCCTTTTATCTCTTCTGGAACTATTTGATTTTAAAAGGGACTGGCTTTTCCTCTATGTAAAATAATCTTTTGTTCTGATGGTCTTTTCCCCTTTTTTTCCACCAATATTTTTTTGGATTAAACGCTGTTTATGATTTTAAGAACTTTTAGAAAAGAGAGCAATACCAATGTGCCTTTTCTCTTTTTTTCCTTTTTCTTGCTCTTGAGGGGAGGAGGAAATGAAAGCACTGCCATTTAGAGGCTTGGATATACTGTATTCCTTTCTTCTTCGTTTGTTTATCTATGTGAGCTGCATTCAAGGACATAGAGTTCCTCCTTGAAAGAGATAGTGGGGTGAGCATGACGGATTGTATACACAGGTGCCCATCTGTGAACTATTGATAGCAGAACCCAGAGTTGGAACTGAAAGAAAGAAGACTAAAGTGACCTTGAAAATATATTCTACTGGAAATTTGACTTGATATTCTAAAAAAGCCTTGGACATCTGGTGGCAGTAGTTTTCTTTTTTCTCCTTGGCTGGATTTGTGGCTGCTCTATCTTTTCCACCCCACCCCCATTGATTGAATTTTTATTGTTTGGATTATCCCTTTTTCAATTTTTAGCCAGGAATTTTTCTTTTTCCCTTTTCTCTGCCTATGATTTGCTCCCCTTTTTGCTTTTTTTTCTTTTTTTCATCTTGTTGATTCACCATTGGATTAGGGTATATAAATACCTGAAGTCTCTTCCCCTTTTTTCCTTTTTATTTTTTAACTGGTAACCACCTGTTGTTGCTTTTTGAGACCTTCCTTTTCTTCTTTACTTTTTTTTCTATTTTTGTATACAAGTGGAACCAACTGGATTAAGGTGTACAAGAACCTGAAGAATTTTTTTGTTTCTTTAATTTTTTTTATATTCCTTAATATTTTTAATTTTTTACTTTTTTCCCTTTTTGTCTACTTATTTTATTATTTTTGAGGGCCCCTGCTTTTTGGGGCCCTACTAGGAAATAACTATAAAATGAGTAGAAAAGCAATAGCTCCAAGCTCTCAATCAACAACTCCTGCTTCTTCACCATCTGGAGGTCAGCGATCAATACAGGCAATGTTGCAACAGGAAAAGGAAAAAGAGAAGGAGGATACATTACAGAAGATTTTGCAAGGAATTCAAATTCTACAGACAAAAGTAGAAAATGTTGAAAAGAGTAATGAGAATATCTCCCAAAAATTGAACAGACAAATCAAAAGGTGGAGAAGATTCAGCAGAAAATAGATAAGACGGATGAAAAAGTTGAAAATATTCAACAGAAAATTGGAAAGACAGATGAGAAAGTGGAAAATATCCAAGAGATGATGACCAAATATGATGAAAAGATTAAGAAAATTGAAGAGCAGGACGAACAAAGAGATAAGGAAATTGGAAATATCAATATCAGATTGAGTGAAGTTGAAAAGACAGGATTGAATCATTGAGAGGAGAGATGGATAGATCAGAATTTTACTTGAGATTTCAAAATGTGGAGGAAGAAAAGGGTGAAAACCTCGTTGGAAAAATGATAGAAATATTGGCGGAAGCACTAGAAATAACGAAAGAGAAAATGATGGATGGAATGGATGAAGTGTTTCATGTACATACAAGATATGCAATGAGGAATAAGCTACCAAGAGAAGTCCATATTAGATTTACTAAGAAAATTATTAAAACACAAATTTTGCAAATGACAAGAGAAAAGACATTAAAGTATAAAGACAAAGAAATTGTGGTGCTGAAACAGGTACCAAGAAGAGTAAGGGAGACGAGGAGAGAGTACCTCTTTCTAACCAAAGAACTGCTTAGAAAAGGAATAAATTATAGATGGCTGATACCAGAAGGCCTTCTGTTTACATGGCGGGAACAAAGACATAGAATTGACACGGTTGAAAAGGTGGAATCATTTTATTATGAATATATTAGAGGAAAGGAGGAAGATACAAGAAAAGAAGAGCCCCTGATTGAACCTCAAAAGGAGTTGATAGCAGTAATTGAAAAGAAAAGGAAAAAGAAGGTGCAGTAGGCAGGGCACCCAGAGAACGAAGAGAAATAAGATCCCTCTTACAAAATCTAAAATGGAGGAAAGAAAACTGGTTACGATGAATATAAATGGACTCAATTCAATCATTAAAAGAAGGAAAGTATTTCACAAATTGGAGAAATTAAAATTTGATATAATTTGCCTACAAGAGGTACATATTAAAAAACAACATGAACACGTACTGAAACAAAAAAAATAGGAAAATTGTTTACTTCATTGGCACAATGTAAAAAAAGAGGCGTGGTTTTATATATTAAAGAAACAATTTCAGCTGAATTAATTTATACAGATGATGATGGAAGAATCTTAATGGTAGAAATAATGGACAATAATACTAAAATACTTTTAATAGCAATATATGCTCCAAATGACCACCAAGAGGAATTTTATAATAAACTCCATAAAAAAATAATTGAACTGGACTACGTTAATTTATGCATGATGGGAGATTTTAATGGAATAATTAATGAGCAGCTGGATTATAAATCACAAAAAGCCACAAAGAAAGCTAGAAAGAAACTACCAAAACCCTTTTTCAAATGATAGAAGAAATAAATTTAAAAGATGCATGGAGAGAGAGAAATATAGGAAATAAACAATATACATTTTACTCAAACAGGCATGAATCATGGTCAAGAATAGATATGATATGGACATCAGCTGATCTATTTTTAATATACAAAAATTGAAATAGAAGCAAGTATTTGGGCTGATCATAATCCAATGATTATTATTTGGAAAGGACAAAAGATGAGATCTAGATGGACATTAAACAATAAGATATTAAAGGAAGAAGATTTTAAACAGAAAATGGAGAGAGAACTGGTATTCTTTTTAAAGAAAATAAGAAAGAGGATACATCGTTACAGAATCTCTGGGACACGATGAAGGCCTATACAAGAGGCTTGATAATTGATTATACAAGGAAAAGAAATATCAAACAAAAAAAGACTTTTAAAACATTAGAAGAAGAATATAAAAACTGGAAAAAGAACTACAGAAATTTCCACAAAAAGATGTTAAAATCAAAATGGATATAACCAAACATAAAATGAATTAATGGAAAAACAAGAGCTAGCCCGAAAGATTAAAAATGCTAAACAGAATTATTTTGAGGACCAAACAAACCAGGAAGATGGTTAGCCTATAAATTAAGAAAGGAAAGAGAATCAAGGAAAATTAGCCATTTAATAGATGAAGAAGGACATCCTTGTTATGAAATGAAGGGAAAAAAAGAATTATACAAGACTATTATGGAAAATTGTACTATCAAGAGAGTATTCAAGAAGAAAAATTAAACAATATATACAAAAGGCAAAGTTACCACAGATACCTAAAGATATCGAAATAATGTTAGAAGAGAATATAACAATGATGGAGTTAACAGAAGCCTTAAAGAAACAAAATACAGGAAAGCCAGGCCGGATGGTTTACCAGTGGAATTTTTAAGACTTTTCAGGAGGTAAGACTTTGGAGGTGTTAATCCTAATTATTAGAAGTTATGAATGAAGTCATGCAGAGAAGAGAATACCAAAGACTTGGTCAGAAGCTTATATCACACTTATACCGAAGGAAGACACAGACTTACAACAAGTTAAAAATTATAGGCCTATTTCCCTATTAAATTCAGACTATAAAATTTTTGCTTCAATTTTGGCAGAAAGACTGAAAAGATACTTAAACAACTTTATACATGTTGACCAAAATGGGTTTCTGCCAAAAAGGCACATCCTGAAAAGCAAATGGCCTTGATGTTTCTGGATGCTCAAAAAGCCTTTGATAACGTGAGTTGGCGCTTCATGCTACTACAATTGACACAAATGGGCTTTGGCAAAAATTTTATATGTGCTATTGAGACTATATATTCTGAACAAACCGCAAGGGTTTTGATAAATGGAGAATTGACAGAGCCTATAAATATAAGAAAAGGGACTAGACAAGGCTGCCCACTGTCGCCCCTGCTGTTTGTGTTAACCTTAGAAGTGTTAAACAGGTGTATTAGAGAAGATAAACAAATAAAAGGAATGAAAATTAAAAGAGAAGAATATAAGTTACAAGCCTTTGCAGATGACCTGGTATTTATATTAGAGGACCCACTGGAATCAGCTTAAGCTAATTGAAAGAATAGAAGAGTATGGAGAAGTAGCAGGATTGAAAATTAATAAAGACAAAACAAAGATATTAACAAAGAATATGTTAGCGAGACGGAAGAAAGAATTGGAAGAAGCTTTAGAAATACAGGTCACAAGTAAGGTTAAGTATCTAGGGATATATATTACAGCAAGATGTAGTACACTGAAGGAGGATAATTACATTAAACTTAAACAGCAGATAGCGACAGACTTGGAAAAATGGAAAAACTTACAACTATCGTTGATTGGGAGAATATCAACAATCAAGATGAATGTATTGCCTAGAATTCTATACTTATTCCAGACAATTCCAATCAGATTAGGGAAAGAGTTTTTCAAAGACCTAAATCGAATGATGTTGAAATATATATGGCAAGGCAAAAAAGCAAGAATAAAACTTAAGTTATTGCAGGATGCAAGATTAAGAGGAGTGTTTGCTTTGCCCAATTGGGAACTATACTACCAGGCGGCAAATTTGATGTGGGTAGAAGATTGGATAACACTAAGGAATACTAGATTATTGACTCTAGAAGGACATGACTTGTTATTGGGGTGGCATGCATTCCTTTGGTATAAGGGAACTAAAACACAAGGGTATTTTAGAAGACATTATATTCGAGAAGCTTTGTTTTTAAACTGGGAGAAGTTTAAAAAACAACATTACTTGAAAATTCCAATATGGATATCTACTATTGAAGCCTTTTCATATCCAGTAATATATAAAAAGAACAAACAGTTAGATATGGTGAGATATTGAATGAAAGGGTGAACTTAAATCTATGCAAGCGTTGGAAGAACAAGGTATAAAAATGAATTGGTTTTCATATTTGCAAGTACAATCTAGATTTGATAAGGATATTAAAGTAGAAGGTATTTATAACAAGCAGATTGGGCTAGACAAAATATTGATGGTACTGATGAAAAGGTGATTAAAAACTTTATGGATATTTTTAGAAATTAAAATGGAAGAGGAACAAGTTAAAGAAACAATGATTGCTTGGGGAAAAATTTTGGATATGAGATTGATCTAGAGAAATGGGAAAAATTATGGTCCCAGAATTATAAAATGAATTTGCTTATAAAGAAAATGTTTTGTGGCACTTACCCCGACGAGAAGTGCAAGAATGTTTAAGAATAAATCGGATAAATGTTGGAAATGTCATCAGATACCTGGATCATATTACCATATGTGGTGGGCTTGTTCGGATGCAAAAAGATATTGGACTAAAATCCACATATGGTTGGAAAAATGATACAACAACACATAGACTTGAAACCAGAAATATTTTTATTGGGAATTATACCAGATATCTACAATAAAGAGTTGAAATATTTGATTGTAAATGTTTTAACAGCAGCTAGAATTGTATTTGCCAAAAATTGGAAGAATGATAAAATACCTATGCAGGAGGAAGTGATTAGGAAAATTATGGACTGTGCTGAAATGAGTAAATTGACATTTGAAATTAGAGAGCAAGAAGATAAACAATTTTACAAGATATGGGATTTGTTTTATCAATGGTTGGATAAAAAGACTTGGTAATGCAATAGACTATATAATTTTGTAATAGAAATATAATAGGCTGATATAAAATATAATGTTGATATATATAACCATTGGATAAAAGTATAACATAAATTTTAGATTAAAAATATATCTCGTATATATGATGAAATAAATAGTTTAATTGTACACAAGTAATAATTGATAAATACATAATGTTTTATTGATAATATGAGAAATTTTCTTTCTGATAAATTGTGAGTGATGAATATGAAAGGATGACACAAAGGATTTGTAACCAACTGACATACTGTATGTATATATGGAAGATGGTTTTTATGTTTTGTATGCTGTTTGTATGTTTGTATCAAAAATAAAAAACTTTTTTATTAAAAAAAAGGAATTGGGTACATCTAGTCTAATGACAAGAAGGTCTAGGGGAGACATGATAGCAGTGTTTCGATATCTGAAGAGCTCCTACAAAGATGAGGAGGTCAAGCTATTTTCCAAAGCATGAAAAGGATAGATGAGAAACAGCGGATGGAAACTAACCAAAGAGAGAAACAACTTAGAATTAAGAAGAAATTTCCTAACAGTGAGCACAAACCAATGGAATCTCTTGCCTTCAGAAGTTGTGGGTGCTCAATCACTGGAGGCTCTCAAGAAAAGACCGGACAACCATTTCTTTTAGAAATGGTATAGCATCTCCTGCTTGAGCAGAGTGTTGGGACTAGAACAACTCCAAGCTCCCTTCCATTTTATTAGTACTGTATTCTACTCTATTCTACTCCTGCTCTACTCTATTCTACTTGCTGCCACATAGTTATTTCAAGGTCACCTGTGTAATCCTTTATAATAAATAACTATATTCAATGCACACTTTTTAAAATGTCTCCCCATTTTAACTCTGGGTCAATTTTTTCAGATAATAACACTGTGGCACCTATCCTCCTCCTAAGATATGCCTAAAATATCAGTGAATATTATAAAGGAGTTGGCAGAGCTCTGAGAATGACAAAGCAACAGGTGTCCTATGAACCAAATACAAGTTGCAAATGGCAACCTGTACACTGATGGTTTTCTTCAAATAGTAAAGAGCAACAATTGTATTAATTGAAGTCTTACTATAGTTCCAGAAAGATGGCTTCAGAAAAGGAAATGATAAATGGGCCAGGTAAATATAATTAGGGGAGAGATGGTGTTTCAAATAACCTGGCCCCAAGCCATGTAGAGATAACCAGGATGCTGGTTATCTCTACAGCCAAGAAACACCATCTCTCCCAATTATATTTACCTGGTAGGATTGTTGTCTTGGGCCACCATGAAATGACCCTTCTGGGTAGTGGCCCAGAGGTGGTATTCAGCAGGTTCTGACCAGTTCTAGAGAACCGGTTGCAGAAATTTTGAGTAGTTCAGAGAACCGACAAATACCACCTCTAACTGGCCCTGCCCCCATCTGTTTTCTGCCTCCCGAGCCCCAGATGATCGGCTGGGTCTTCTTTTGTTGCTCTGCACAGAAGAACAGAGCTGGAAAGCAGGTTAGTGGGGTGGTGAGAGAATTGGGATTTTGCAGTATCCTTCCCCTGGAGTAGGGTGGGAATGGAGATTTTACACGCCCACAAAGGCACACCCACAAAGCCACACTCACAGAACTGGTAGTAAAAAAAAAATCACACCACTGTAATGGCCCCTTCTTTATGGAACATAATTCTCTTGGAGATACCGTTGCTATTTCTCTGAAAGGCCCTACTACTACATTCATGTTGGAAACACCTACCAGGTACTTCTGGGTTGAAAGGATTGGCCAGTGACATCCCTGTTGCCCAGGGGATGCCCGAGGTGGCTCCTTTCATGTTTCTGTTATTTTCCCACCAAAGTGGTACCTATTTATCAACTTGCATTTACATGCTTTCAAACTCTAGGTTGACAGGAGCTGGGACAAATTGACAGGAGTTCATTCAAAACTGGTTTTCTTTGATATACTTTTTTATACTTCAAAATGATGCACCAATATTGGCAGAATTTTTGACCGAGAGCAAAGAGCAGAATCTTTCAACTACATTGTTGCAAGAATCCAAGAAAGGATATTTTAATTATTCCCCTACCAATAAAGGCTACATGCACATAGCAATTAAGCATACCAAACCTAAGTCTATGTTGAACATTTTATGCAGTAAAATATGGTAAAATAATAGATAGTTCCATCTAAGAATCATTTTGTGGAGGCAGTGGATGTTTTTCAGTGTTTCCCCATGTTGTTTTTTAAAAGAGAGAAAAGGTTTGGAAATCACAGGGAAAGATTTTTAAAAGGAGAAGGGGAAGTCATCATTTACATAGTAAATTTGAAACATAGGTTATTTGAAAACACTACAAGCAAAAAATTGTACGTACTCCTTAAAAATAGAGCACCTTGAAAAGCTGATCTATAGTATTGTTATTGATTTGTTTACCAATACAAATCACTTTTAGCTGATTTTATTTCTTCCTCACAATCTATTTGGTAGCCAGTGTAGAAGAAGAAAGGCTGTGCTTACAAATACTATCTTCTCTTTACCCCAGGGCATGCATTATGTCTTTAGGATAGCAATACAATATATGTACCAGCTCATATACCAGCCCTTATTTCCTGAAAAACCATACTACCAGTACTATGATCCATGCAAATCAATTTGGCTTTATGAATTTGATGGGACCAAATAATTCCAGATCCACCCAAAGTATTCACTACAGATCAAAGGCTGTTAGCAAAGTTGTTCCTTTTTTAAACCAATGCAACACATACTGGTATCTTCGCTGACATTCTTCTATTGAGAGAAAAGGCTTTATTTTTACCAGTCACATAGCTCGGATAAAATTAAATATCCCTCTACAAAATAAGATGGTTTTAATGTTGTAGGGAACTTTTCTAGTTTTGTAGCTTTAATTTTGAAAAGAAATAGCCATTTCTTATAGCCTTTTGAAAAGAAATAGCCATTTCAGAGCTATTCCATTATTACTTGGAATTACTGTAAAATGTTAGCGGAATAAAAACAGATTTATAACATTTTAAAGTGGCATAATAGTAAGTATGGGAAATTATACTTACTGATTTATTTCCCAAATATGTAAAGGATACTCATAAACTATGCAAAGTAAGCTATGATGGGAATAGCCATATAACCTAATATTTAATAGTTCAGAAATAAATTCTATAAAATTAAACAAAGTATTGCTACGGTATAAATATCTTCTGTTAAAAAAGTAAATTACAGAATTTAAGGACTTTTGAGTTTATTTTCATCTGGAACACTGTATCAAATTATACATAAATAGCTACTTTTAAATGTCTTAATGTAAAGGAAGGTGAATCCTAACATGCCACAAACTTAAAGAAAAGAATATTATATTCTATATAAAATAGGCCAATTAGTACTTGCAATTGTTTTACTGCCTCATCTTACAAATAACAACTAGTAAAATGTTCAAGATTAAATGAGCATTTATTGTATGTGTAACAGATTTCCATAATTCAATAAAATGAAGGAGTTAAGTCATAGTTTAAACCAATATAGCTTAAGTACAATGATTAGAGGAGTCCAGTTTGCCATTTTCACTTTGCTTCTTAGTTATGCAACTATATCTTCCTCTTTCTCAGTTTTCTTTGAGCATCTGTAAAAGTTCTCATAAATTTAAAACTAGTTTGTCATGAAGAATTCAAAAAGACAATGTTCCAAAGTTTATATTTAAAACTCCATTGAATCTTGCCAAACATTTCCAAAATTAATAGTAATTTTATTTATCTGTATTTCAAAATATTTGCCTAAACACCCAGTAGAGTTTGAAGGTGCAGCTACACTAAAGTAGAATTGACATAAATGTCTTTTTGAAAGTCTCCATAAAATTGGAAGAGGAGGCTTTTAACAGGTTCTCACAGTTGAGGGATTCTGCCCAGTGGTGGGATTCACATTTTTTTACTACCGGTTCTGTGGGCGTGGCTTGGTGGGCATGGCAGGGGAAGGATACTGTAAAATCTCCAGTCAGAGATGGTATTTGCCAGTTCTTCAAACTAATCAAAATTTCCGCTACCGGTTCTCCAGAACTGGTCAGAACCTGCTGAATACCACCTCTGATTCTGCCTCAACAGAGGTGTGTAGACACAACAGTAACACAACTTTAATTACGACACATTCTAGTTAGAGAAATGCCATTATGCCTTCTTTGTTATTATTTATTTATAAATAATTAAGTAATTAAGTAAAGCTAGAAAAACCACTGACTGCCAGAGAAAGGACTGTACAATGAAAGCCAAGTCATTCTCAGACAGCTTTTGACTATATTGTAACTAAATAACTTCAAGAACACCAGAGACCAACAAAGATAATTTTTCCTTTTCTCCTTAGCAAATTCCTGGTAGAAAAAAAATGCAGGAAAATTTCTTTGCTTAGCCCTTATCTAAAGCAAATACACTATAGTTTACACTGATAAAAGTACAATTCACAATTACTCAGGTAAAAAGAGAACATCTGTCCACAGATTGGATGTGTACTGGTCAGGAGGGATAGTGGTACTGCAATACTGTTCTAATTTAAACCCCATCATAAATGAATGCATGTGGCTGGTTGCAGAAGATTTATAAAGGGAGATTAATTAAATATGTGCATTATCATTAACTGGATACAACTCAGGGTTCCTCTTTAATGTGGCAGTTTACATGGTAACAAAAGGGTAGAGAGTGGAAAGGTTAGGCAGAAATGAATTCTTGTCAGCATACAATTGACCTTATTTCTTATCACTAATCACTGAATTAATCCAATTCCACAACTCATCTAAAGTTAGGGTTTGTGATCCTCAACTTGCTTGTTTTAAATGGGAGACAATTATCAAGAAAGGCTTGTCAATGACAAAAGTACATTTGCTCATCTGTTATTATTGTGACTCATCATCATTCATTCCATTTTGGAATAACTTCATCATTCACAGCCAGATATCCAAACCTAAATACCTAACTGAAATAGAAGCAGTATGTTTAGATTCCTGGGGTTAGAAAGTATTTAAGATCTTCCCATTCTAGCAAAGAAGATGATGTCATTCACTAATTTAGGTAATAAGCCCTTCCAATTGTCTCTCCTTAATGGGTGACTCTCTTGTTTTTGGCATTGAATATAAAAACATGGATGGATGGATGGAGGAACAGACAGACGGATGCTTCATGCTTACTTCTAAACAGACTTGGTATATTTTGCTAGGAAAGAGCTAACCAGAGTTAACAACGTAACAAAAATATTAAATAGGTTTTGTCATAGATATGTCTGAAAGCAAATGACACATGCTGTACTTGGAATTAATACCTTTAATTTGTTTAGAAGTTTTCATATGATTTCTATCAAGCCCTGAAATTTATTTATTTAGAAAATTTATATTGCCATCCATTCACACATGGTGACTCAAGGCAGCTTACAGGAGATAAAAACAAAATATAAAAAACATAAAATAAATTATCATTAATAATCATAATAATAACCCCCATCCCTCCACCCTGGAGACAGCACCCATTCATAGCAGCCATTTAATGGGCTATCCATCCCACTCTGGGTTCCCAAGGCCTGCTGGCAGAATCACATCTTCAGGACCTTCCGAAAGAGTGTTAGAGTGGAGGCCAGTCTAATTTCTGAAGGGATGATGTTCAAGAGGAAGGAAGCCACCCAGGGGTGGGATGCTACCAGTTCGGCCCGGTTCTATAGAACCTGTAGCTGTGAAGAGCAGCTGACACTGAACCAGTTCGGTGTTTGGCCCACCCGCCTGCCCGGGCTCTAGGCTGTCCTTTATTCCCTGCTTTTCTCTCCTCAGCTACTTTGTGCAGCACATTTGAGGTTGAAAAAGCAGGAAACAAGAGGATTTTCAAATTGCGCACCCGAGCACAGCACTTCTCAGCTGTCCAGGTGGCACAGCTGATGATTCCTTGCCAACATTGCACACATGATTGTCCCCAGTTCGGAGAACCGGCAAATCGCTCCACTGGCTGGCCCTGCCCCTCCCCGCCCACTCACTCCTTACCTGGCATACGAGCCATCCAACTTGCCTGGTTTGGTAAGTTACTATTTTTCCTTTTTTTCCCCCCGACTATTAGTTGTTCTGCTCTGCCTGGAGATTTAAATTAGCTTAGAAAGCAGGAAATCCTTGGATTTCTTGCTTTCTAGCTAATCTAAAAGCAGAACCAAACCTTCCTTAGGACTGAAGCTTTTCAGTGCAGACACAGGTAGCCAATTGCAGATAGATAGATCTCTAAGTTAATCTGTGATTCTGTGAGCAACTCAAACTGCCTGCCTGCTTTGCCTGCTTTGGGGTAAAACTTGCTCTTTTTATTAAAAAAAATCAATATTTACATAAATATTTATAATATTTACATACAAGCCATGCCCACCCAGTCACATGACCACCAAACCATGCCCAGTCAGCAAGCCATGCCCACCCAGTCACATGACCACCAAGCCATGCCCACAAATTAGGCCACACCCACAGAACCGGTTGTTAAGAAATTTGAATCCCACCCCTGATCTTGAAGGACTGATCAGACTGCTAGATCAGACTGCTCAAAGTACACTCAGATGCTACTGTGGTTTTCTTAGGATTACAGAAAGAATCTGTCAGAAATGGCACATTTAACATAAACAATTTAACCACTTCATTGCATTATTTCTTGAAATAAAGATCTTCTGTATCATATAAGGTAGTTTTTTCTACCTTGATGTCCTCTGAATGTGTTAATACAGTCCCTGGCTAGGAACTCTGACAATTGACAATCTCTCAATTCATTTTGAGGGCACCAGGTTGGAGCAGGCAATACAGTATAAGCAATCTATAATATGAGTTTGCCAGTGATGGAATGTATCTCTCTTAACTATGGTCCCATATGATTTAAATGATCAGAATAACAAATATCTCTTTTAATTATGTTTATTTTAGGTAAACAATATTTAATAAAGTTATTTCCTTATTACCAATATTGCTTAGGGTTGTTTTTTTTTAAAAAAATCAAAGTACACATGGGAAATAGTGATTAATAATGTTCCACTTTGTTAGACTCTCCATTGATGAGGACCTGCTAGTTAGTTCAATAGTTCATCCCTGGAGGTTTGTTTAAAGAAAAGAACCTCTAATGCTAACTCCTGCTTCTA
This sequence comes from Naja naja, assembly GCA_009733165.1. NCBI lineage: Eukaryota > Metazoa > Chordata > Lepidosauria > Squamata > Elapidae > Naja > Naja naja. The sequence goes on along the minus strand of CM019148.1, from coordinate 205,442,082 downwards.
GTCTGGTAAACAGACCACAAAGTCTCTAATTTCATTATTTCACATGCCAAGCATATTTCGGGGGGGGGAGGGAATTACTCTCTGTGGGCCATAAAAATAATGGAACTAAGCAGATTGCTGGCAATTGTAAATTAACTGCTTTAAATCGATAACATAAAAGAAAAATCCAACCAACCAAGTTATGGTTCAGTGTTACATAAAGAACAAGGCTCTTTGTTCAATCTTGCAGTGAACAGTCTGTTACTTCATTTAGCTTCTAGAGCAGAACATGGAAAGTGGGGGAAATTTCTATCATTACAAAATAACAAGTAGGTACACAGTTCATGGTCTAAATGGGAGACAATTATCAAGAAAGGCTAGTCAATGACAAAAGTACATTTGTATGAATTTGAGGAAGCTGAAGAAGAGGGCTTTCAAAATATCCCCCCTTGTCATTTGAAAACAGTAGCGCATTCTGCTCTCAGGTGCCAAATCTTAGTTAACATAGGCTAATTGAGAAAATACAATGTCATGATGTCTCTTTGTGAGGTATTAGAAGGTCAGTTCCTTGAAATAGTTACTTGTGGGGAAGAGGAGCATAAAGCTGGCAATGAGGAACAACAGGAAGTTTGCAGAAGCAACTTGAGAATACTCACTGCACTGGATGCACTTTGATAAGTCGTTCTGAGGCTAGACTTGGAGACCCTCACCCTTGCTGTTCCATAAAAATTTGAATGTCCCATAATTATTTATTTATTTGTTCATTTGTTTGTTTATTTTGTCAAGCATGTATTAGATATAAGTATAAACATGATTATGAATACATGAAATGGATACGAATAAAAGGAAACATTAGGACAGGGACGGTAGGCATGCTGGTGCACTTATGCACGCCCCTTACAGACCTCTTAGAAATGGGGTGAGGTCAACAGTAGACAGTCTAAGGTTAAAGTTTTTGGGGTTTGGGGAAGAAACTACAGAGTCAGGTAGTGTATTCCAGGCATTGACCACTCTGTTGCTGAAGTCGTATTTCCTGCAATCAAGTTTGGTGCGGTTAACCATGAGTTTGTATCTAGTGTGTGCTCTTTTATTGTTATGGTTGAAGCTGAAGTAATCATTGATGGGTAGGACATTGCAATGGATAATTTTATGTACTATGCTTAGGTCGGATTGAAAGTGGCGTACTTCTAAGTTGTCTAAGCCTAAAATTTCAAATCTGGTGGCATAAGGTGTTCTGTTGCAAGTAGAGGAGTGCAGGACTTTCTCGTGAAATATCTCTGGACTCTCTTGATTGTATTAATATCCGATATGCAATGCGGGTTCCAGGCAGATGAGCTGTATTTGAGAATTGGTCTACCAAATGTTTTGTATGCTCTAGTTAGTAATACAATATTGCCGGAGAAAAGCTGTGCAGGATTAGGTTAACAACTCTTAATGCCTTTTGGGCAATATTGTTACAGTGGGCTCTAGCATTTAGATAATCAGAGATGAGTACTCCAAGGTCCTTGACAGATTTGACCAAGATGTTTTGTAAGCAAGACTTCTAGAAAATCAGCCTTTCCCAACCTTGGCACTTTCCATAAGATTGAATTTCAATTCAAAATCAAATGTCAATATTAAGCCATGGCCATGCTACTGAGGGAATTGGGGGAGAAGATACCCATTACACTTGGTGGCACCCAGGTTGAAGAAGGCTGTCACAAATGTCCAATATCTAGCAGGAAGTCCTCAGATAGTTGTGCTAAATATCTATATGAGAAAAGAACTAGGTTCAAGTACTTCATGAACACTTCTCAAGAAAGTTACCTGGGCTCTGGTAACTAACACTTCTTCCCTGTGGAAAGCAATGTAGATGGTGATCACTATATAAGTCCTGTCACTGTTAGAAGACTTTCTAGATTCATGACAGATTGTTTCTTTATTGCATACATTGTATGTAACATAAATTTTATATAATCGTTTTTTTTTAAATTACAATCTTAAAATGTTTGCTTGAGTGATTGTTTTGTAAATCACTTTGAAAATATGAGGTAAATAAGGGTAGGTAAATCAATTAAGTAAATAAATTATGTCCTGGCAAATGAAAAAAAATCAATAAAATGGGTACCAAGTTCATCTCCCTAGAAGGGATCTCCCAAAAGTGCAACATTGAAAAAAAATCATCCCTCTTTTGAAGAACAAGGGAACAGTTGAAGTTATTGTAACTATTGTATTGTTTTAAGATATAAGTAGATACACTTATGAGAAGAAGCATGTCATCAAAACTTGAGGTTCCAAACTCTGTTGACTTTTCTGGGTCAAAACCACAACTGAGAATTGGATGCAGAAGTATCTAGGGTTTAATGATATTGTAATGCCTTGTTTTACTTTATAGATTTATTCAACATTACCTGAATAAATCCATCTTTATAATGATTCAACATACAACATTACCCAAACATCAGCTTGCTATGCAGCTAAATTAGTCAACTCCAGAAAGAGTCATAGCTGATAGCATTCCACACAATAAAGGTCTCTTGAGTTTCCAATGACAATTATGAAACCATGATCAGGGAAAATACAATTGTTTCCATTAGAGGAAGAGTGGAATCTTTTCTAGTATAAGTGGAATCTCCCTCATCTAGCCTGAGGACCTACTCATTATTGATGCCTCTCTTTGACTGGATTAATTTTTAATTACCCCTCATCTGTAACTAGCTTTCAAGAACTGGAACTGCTATGTTTACCCTGATGTACAAAAACAAGGATGTTAATCTTGTTTACCGTGATATTTGATGAAGAGGGAATGCAATCATGCTGATTCGCTTCATCCTCATGGTAATCTTCAGTATTATAAATCATGGTAGCATTTTGGATAAATTATCTGAATTGGAAAGAAGAGACACTGCATTGTTACTGGTTCTGCTTTTATTTGGATGATTGATTCCAGATGACTGTGCCAGAGACTGCTGTTCAATCTCTTGGCTCTTGCACTGTGGGATTGTTTAGGACTTCATAATCTGTCCCTTCTATCATGCTTTTTAAATGACTGTTGGGTGAAATCATCCAGAGATTTGACCAAAGGGATCATTAATATGCCGATGACACCCAACTTGATTTGTCTTTTTCTTCTAATTCAAGTGAAACAGCAGCAGAGCCACTAAATCAATGTCTTCCACCATATGTTCATCAATAAACTGAGTTTAGTCAGCATTGGTAGGTTTGTCCTAGACAAATGATGTTTCTTCTTTTATGGGTGTGCTGCAGAATAATCCTGGATCAATCTTCATCACTGCAAATGGGGGATTCCGCAGAGTACCTTGTATTACCTTGTATTACCCTTAATAAGAATGCCAGCTGCAGAAGTATTTAGACAGAGAGCCATGGGCTTTCATTCCCAAATATGTTCCATGTGCTAGGAACATGGTCATGTAGAAGTATGAAGAATCATTGATTTAGATGAGTAGATATAGAAATTGAATGAATGAATGAATGAACCCAGACTGTCACTTTTGATTTTGAAGATTGTCTTTTAAATTTTTCTCTGGCTTCAGATTAACTAATGTCTTTCTTTGCAAATACCTCATTAGAAGCCATTGTTGACAGATCCCATCCCAAGGGTATAACAACTAGATGTAAAGTTTTTTTCAGTAGTGGTTCCCCAACTTTGGAATATTTTCCTCTTCAGCAGGGATGGTCAGTTTATGCAGTCACCCCAAAGCAGTGCTGAGAGGAGGGAGACAGGCCACAACTCCTCCTGTTTCTAGGACTCTAGTTCTTGAGAATTGGCAGTTCTGTTTCCTTCTACTTTGAGGTGGAATTGATAAGGTTTCTCCTCCCAATCTTGAAAATAGGAAGAAAGCACATCAACAGATGTGGAGAAAGATCTCTGAATCTATATGATTATATTGTCACAAATAAGCTAGAAAAGTTTACTCTGCCTGCAATTTGGGCCTTGGTGGTGCAGGCTGTTAATAGCCTAGCACTTAGTTCCAGCTGCCTGTAATTATTGTAGGCTCGAATCCCACCAGGCTCAAGGTTGACTCAGCCTTCCATCCTCTCGGGGTAGGTAAACTGAGGACCCAAGATTGTTGGGGGCAATAAGCTGACTTTGTAAAAATGCCGCTTAGTAATAAGCAGGCATATACAATGGAAGGAAGGCTATTGCTGAGCACATTGGGTTGTATCCCAAAAATTGTAAGCCGCCCTGAGTCTCCGGAGAAGGGCGGGATATAAATATGAATTAAAAAAAATTTCAATTATTCCTAAAAAAAAACCCCAATGAGAACCTTTCAATTATCTGATGGACCCTGAGAGGTTTCAGACAGTGTTGGGTTATTTCCCACTTCCCTTACCCACAGCTTGGCTGAGGCCTTGGTGGCCGCCTGGCAACAGGCAGCCTCGGAGGCTCTTGACCGGGTTGTCCCCTTGCGGCCCCTGACTCACCGGATCCCAGTTAGCTCCTTGGTTTTCGGAGGGAGATGAAGCGTCGTAGGAGGGCCTAGAGAGCAGGTGGAGGATGAGCCATGCCAAATCTGACTGTGCCCAGCTTATATTAGAACTTATCTGGTGGCAATGGGGGCGGCGAGGCGTGCTTACTTCTCCTCTCTCATTGCATCCGCAGATGATCGCCCGGCCGCCTTGTTTAGGGTCACTCATTCCCTCCTACATTGGGAGGTGAGGGAGGACCCTTTACAGGGTAGGGCTGCGGAATTTAGTCAGCATCTGTTGGATAAGGTCACTCAGATTCAGGCCAACTGGCAGGAGTTAGAGGAAGGAGTGATGATGAGTCTGGCCAATACCATCTGGGCTGAGTTTGAACCTGTGTCCTTAGATGAAGTGGACAGGATCATGCGGAGGCTGAGTTCCACCACATGTTTATTGGACCCGTGTCCCTCCTGGTTGGTCTATGCCTTCAGGGAGGTTACACGTGGCTGGCTCCAGGCAGTAGTCAATGCTTCTTTGAGGGAGGGCTTCTTTCCCACTGCCTTGAAAGAGGTGGTGGTGAGGCCCCTCCTCAAGAAGCCTGCCTTGGACCCAGCCATCTTGAACAACTTCTGTCCTGTCTCCAACCTTTGCTTTTTGGTGAAGGTTGTTGAGACCGTGGTGGTTCAGCGGCTTCTGATGTTCCTGGAGGAAGCCGATTACCTAGATCCATACCGATTGGGCTTCCGGCCCGGGCACAGGACAGGGGTTTTTCCTCTGTCCTAGTCCTATTAGATCTCTCAGCGGCTTTTGATACCATTGACCATGGTATCCTATTGCAGTATCTCGGGGGTTGGGGGTGGGAGGCACCGTTTTACGGTGGTTCTCCTCCTACCTCTCGGGTCGCTCGCAATCGGTGTTGGCGGGAGAGCAGAGGTCGAGCCCGAGGCCCCTCACTTGTGGGGTGCCCCAGGGGTCAGTCCTCTTGCCTCTCCTGTTCAACATCTACATGAAGCTGCTGGGCGAGATCATCCGTGGTTTCCGGGTGAGGTATCATCAATATGCGGATGATACCCAGCTTTTCATCTCCACCTCGGACCGTATCAGTGGTTCCCTCTCCGTGATGTCCCGCTGTCTGGATGCGGTGCAGATCTGGATGGGGAGGAACAGGCTTCGACTCAACCTGGCCAAGACTGAGTGGCTGTATGTACCAGCATCTCGGAGTATCCAGGGTATTCCATCCTTGGTCATGGGTGGAGAGGTGTTGCCCCCTGTGGATAGGGTGCGCAGCCTGGGTGTCCTCCTGGATACACAGCTCAATTTGGAGGAGCAGGTGGGAGCTGTGACCAGGTGGGCATTTGCCCAGGTGCACCTGGTATGCCAGTTGTGCCCCTAACTGGATCGAGATGCCCTACAGACAGTTACCCATGCACTTGTCACTTCCTGAATTGACTACTGCAACGCTCTCTACATGGGACTGTCCTTGCAGACCATCCAAAGGCTACAGTTGGTGCAGAATGTGGCTGTGCGGGTTGTGATGGGAGTGTCCCGATACTCCCATGTTATACCCCTCCTGTGCAACCTGCATTGGTTACCAGTTGCCTTTCAGGTGAGATTCAAGGTACTAGTAACAACATACAAAGTCCTACATGGCTTGGGTCCGGGGTACTTGTGGGAACGTCTTCTGCCTGCATCACATTCCGATGCCGCTCCCACAGGCAGGGCCTCCTTGGGGTGCCGCTGACCAGACATTGTCGGCTGGCGGTACCCAGGGGTAGGGCCTTCTCTGTGGGAGCACCCACCCTGTGGAACCAGCTCCCCTTAGGTCTTTGTTTGGCCCCTGATCTCCGCTCCTTCTGCTGCGACCTGAAGACCTGGCTGTTTCAGCAGGCCGGCCTGGACTGAAATGAGGGGGTGGGGTTAAGGAATTTAATTTTATTTTATTAGTTTGATTATTAGGCTTGTGATTTAATTATTTAATTATTTTTAATTAACTTATTGCATTGTGATTTTATATTGTGAGCTGCCCTGAGTCCTCAGGGAGAGAGGGCAGCATACAAGTCTAATAAAATAAAATAAATAAAATAAAATAAATCTGTTGGTGATAATATTAATGTTTCTTTGAAAATTGCAAAAGGTCTAAATAATATTTTTAATATAATACCACAGGTATCGTTCCATAATATTGTTTTAATGTATAGTGTGGTCATCTGCATTTAGCATTATAAAGACATTCTTCTAATTGAAAGCTCAATATAATGAAGGTAGTTGTTGACAGGGAGCAAATTTGACAAGAAATTTGCTTTAAATGTAATTTTCTTCACTCTCCCAGGTGGGAAGCAGAACTAGTTTGGTTCTGAGATTAAGGCATTGGGTTGGAAACAGAGGGCTGTGAGCTCTCTAGTCTTACCTCAGTCACAAAGCCAGCTGGGTAAACTTGGCCAGTCACTCTCTCCTGGGAAGCAGGCAATGGCAGAACATTTCCCAAAAAAACTTGCTATGGTATTTGCAGGGACTTCTCCAGGCAGAAGGAAGGAAGGAAGGAAGGAGGGAGGGAGGGAGGGAGGAGAAGAAGAAATAACCCTTAGATTTATATATCGCTTCACAGTGCTTTACAGCCCTCTCTAAGTGGTTTACAGAGTTAGCATATTGCCCCCAACAATCTGGGAAAGAAAGAAAGAAAGAAAGAAAGAAAGAAGGAAAGAAGGAAGGAAGGAAGGAAGGGAAGGAGGGAGGAAACTAAATAAGGACACTGTATATAGGACTGGCCTAGATGTCAGTTTCAAATTCAAATAATTCAAAATCACCAGTGAATTAAAATTGAACTGAGAAGGAAAGCCCATTTCACCACCCATGGTTCCTTCCCCATTATCCCTGAGAATTCTGCCTCAGGGTGAAAAGCAGTATTCTAAGAAAACTGATGATTCACAAGGAATTTAGAGTGAAACTTTTTGTTGGATAATGCAAACCATATCTTTAGTGGCAGATGCCAACTATCTAATAAGGATAAAGGATTTTAAATAAAAATGCTTATCTGCTGGGGGTGGAAGTGTCATCATCTTTTCTTAATTTAGGTCAGGGTTAATAATTAATTCTTTTTTAATTTGTATAACTTTGCCTACACCAATAAATCTGAGAGAGGTTTCTGTCAGGTATGGTATGATACTAAATAAATGTGAAAGAAACTAGTCAATGGAGGCTAAAAGAACATGCCAAGGTAACATGTATCTAGATACTTCACCACCTAGTTTTATTTCAATATAATAGTCTCTTTAGCATAGGTACCAAGAACCACTGAAGCATTTCAGGATTGGTTATAAAGCAAAACCTTTGTTGGCCTAGTCTTGTAAATTTTTCCTTCAGTGGCATGTTTTATCACCTGGGAGATTTGGGTGACAGCTATTTATTTAATGGCTTGGAACCGCCAGCCAAACTGGGGTGTCTCCATTTGGAATCCTGGTCATTTCCTGCCTTTTGATTTACAAGTTAAGAGCATTCAGATGATCAAGTGTTTTATGCCTAAGGGCTATAACATGAAGCACAACAGCTGGACCCATCTCCTCCCTATTGCCAATAGCCTGACCCACACAGATGCAAAACACCCACTCAGATACAAGACATAAAACGCTGAAATCCACAATGTGCAGGGTCTGATGTTTGTCATTAATACTTGGTCTGATCCCCATGTAGATTCACGTTCTGTAGATGGACGGCTGTCCCATCCAATCAAAATATTACCTTCTTAGCTGAGAATGTCTTTACTTACAAAATATAAGGGAATGGTACGTGCCTGATTTATCTGTAAACTTGGCTTGCGGTCTGTTCCAGATTGGGGCAACTTCTAAATCTGTCAGAACAACTTCTTCTAGAGACACAACATTTGACATTACTCATATTAACTACAATTTAAACCCATCCCCCTCCCAAAGGAGGGTCACAGCCAGTTTGGTCAAACAACCAAGTTTTAATTGTGGCGGAAGATGGGAGATCAGGGGCCAGGCGGAGCTCCAGAGGCAGTTGATTCCAGAGGTCGGGGCCGCAACAGAGAAGGCTTCGTCGTCGAAGTACCAACGGCATTGGACGCCGATGGCCCGAGGAGTCCTTGCCTATGAGCCCGCACAGGGGCGGCGAACTAGCTATTGGAAGAAGGCGCTCCCTCAGAATGTGGGGACCCATGCGTGTAGGACTTTGAATGTTAAAACTAAAACCTTGAATCTCACCGGGCGCATGTCGGCAACCAATGCAGGCCACGCAGGGGGGTAACATGGGAGAACCGGGTAACTCCCATCACCACCCAGCGGCGCATTCTGCACCAACTGCAATCTCGGATGGTATGCAAGGGCAGTCCTAGATAGAGAGCGTTGCAGTAGTCGAGTCTCGAGGTGACAAGGGCATGAGTAACCGTCGCGTGGGGCGTCTCGATCCAGAAAGGCGAAGTTGTCGAACAAGGCGAGCTGGGCAAAGGCCCCCTGGCGGCGGCCCCCACCTGCTCCTCCACCGGGCCGTACATCCAGGAGGACCCCCAGATTCCGTGCCCTATCCACAGGGGTAACACCTCCCCTATGGCCAAGGATAAACAATCCTGGCTGGGCGAGGCATGACAAAAGCCACTCAGTCTTGGCGGGTTGAGTGAACATGTTCCTACTCATCCAGGTCCGTACCGCATCAAGCACGGGGACATCAGGGAAGGGCATCGCTGATCTGGCCAGGGGTGGAAAAGTACAGCTGAGTGTCATCAGCGTACTGATGGAATTTCACCCCAAAGCCCGGATGATCTCACCCAGCGGTTTCATGTAGATATTAAATAAGAGAGGGAAAGGACCGACCCCTGCGGGACCCCACAAGAGAGCCCTGGGGGTCGGCCGAACCCCTCCCACTAACACCGATTGCGACGCCCGAGAGGTAGGAGAACCACTGAAGAACAGTGCCCCCACTCCCAACCCGGAGGCGCCAAGGATACCATGGTCGATGGTATGAAAGCAGCCGAGAGGTCCAATAGGACCAGGACAGAGGAAAACCCCTGTCGGGCCCTCCAAAGATCATCCATCAAGCGACCAATGCCGTCTCCGTGCTGTAACGGGTGGAAGCCCGATTGATGCGGATCCAGGTAGTCCGCTTCATCCAGGAAGCGGAACCTGCTGAGCCACCACACTCTCAACAACCTTAGCCGCGAAGGTTGGAACAGACGAGTTGTCTAACTGCAGTGGTGGGGTCCAGGCAGGCTTCTTCAGGAGGGCCTCACCACGCCTCCTTCAAGGGCGGAGGAAACACCCTCCCTCAATGGCGTTGACAACTGCCGGAGCCAACGCAGGTGACCTCCCTGGCGGCATAAGTCAGCCAGGAGGACACGGGTCCAACAAACATGTGGTGGAACTCAGTGGCATAATCCTGTCCACTTCATCCTGGGAGACAGGATCAAACTCATCCCAGATAACATGGCCAGACTACCCACAACTCGTTCCTCCGACCACTGCAAATCAGAGGACAACCCGTCCCGAATCGCGGCGATCTTATCCGCCAGATATTGACCAAACTCCTCAGCCCTGCCCGCGGTGGGTCGGCCCCCCTCAAGCGAAGGAGAGCGGGTAACCCGAAACAGAGCGGCTGGGCGGTTATCTCTTGGCGCTATGAGTGGAGAGATAAGACCTTCGCCTCTCCCATAGCTACCAGGTAAGTCCTAATGTAGGCTCTTAGCTGGGCACGATCGGATTGAGCGGGTAGACCTCCACCTGCTCTCTAAACCCCTCGACGGCGTTTCATCTCCGGGCTCCTCAGTATACCAGGGAGCAAGCCGGGATCCCGGACGTGTAAGGGGCGCATGGGGACAACCCTGTCGAGGGCCTCCGGCGCAGCCCGTTGCCAGGCCACTGCCAGATCCTCGGCAGAGTGGTGAGCAAGGGAAGAGGAAAAAACCCCAGTTCTGCCTGGAACCTTTCAGGGTCCATCAGGCCTGAAGTGGAACCACCTAAGTGGCTCCTCCTCCCAGCAGTGGGGGCGGCCTGTTGGAAGACCAGCCGTAGGAGATAGTGATCAGACCATGGAGCGGGCAAGGCTGTCAAAGTAGCCTGCCCTCTGTCACTCCGCCACTCAGAGACAAAAACTAGGTCAAGAGTATTCCCCCTCATGAGTGGGACCTTGAATCAACTGGGTCAGGCCCATAGCCTCCATAGAAGCCATGAACTCCTGGGCCAAACCCGATGCCCCCAGGAAGGCAGATTAAAGTCCCCAGAACCATAAGATCCGGGAGCTCCACTGCCACCCCAGAGAGGAGGTGAAAGCCCAGGTAGGGCAGCTGCCACGCTGGGGAAAGGTATGTAAGCAGCAGGCCCACCTGACCACTAGGCCCCACCTCACAAGGAGGGTCTCACTCCCACCTATCTCTGCAACAGTGACCTCCCTTGGAAACAGGGTCTCCCTAATACCGGCCACCCCACCACTACCCTGAGCCCGTGGTGGTGCAAAACCCGGAAACCTGGAGGGCATAAATCAACCAGGGGACACCTCCCTCCGGGCCCAACCAGGTCGGTGATACAAGCCAGGTCCATAGCCTCCTCCTCAATGATCTCACGGAGGAGGAAGATTTATTAGCCACCGGACCTGGCATTAAAATACACCAACCTAAGGCCAGGGATCCCAATTCCGATGCTCCCAGGGAGGAGGCCACAGGAGTGGGGCGGGCCACCCCAAAAGATGGCAGTCGTGCTCCCAACACATGATA
>CM019148.1:205250310-205405898 GCA_009733165.1 Naja naja | reverse complement strand
CTCTGGGTTTAGCCATATTGTTTTTCATCATTCTGCAATGATATAGATCTGCCCCCACTGAAAACAAATTAAGACTTTTAATGAGAATTAGACTGAGCCTTCTCTTCATTAATTTTCAGTATTACTAAGTTTCCCAGTTATGTTTCTTAGTCCTTGTAGAGAAGTTAAGGGCTTTTTAAAAAATTAAAATCACACATAATTAGGCAAGTCTTAATAATGGTGAAAATATCAAAAGAAAAAACAATTTAAGTTTTAAGATGTACAAAATTCAACTGCAATGTATCCTCCCTACACACGCTGCTCAAAGAAGGTACTTAGTATGAACATGGAAAATAAGGCAATCTGATACATGTTTACTTAGGAAAAAAACCTTTGAGTTCTATTTAAGTTATTCTGAGCCATGGTGGTGCAGTGGTTAAAGTGCAGTATTGCAGGTTGATTCTGCTCACTGCCAGGAGTTCGATCCTGACTGGCTCAAGATTGACTCTCAGCTTTCCATCCTTCTGAGGTTGGTAAAATGAGGACCCAGATTGTTGGGGGCAATATGCTGATATTTGTAAATCACTCAAAGAGTGCTGTAAAAGCACTATGAAGCAGAATATCAGTCTAATTGCTATTGCTATTCTCAGAAAACTGGATGTAACATAACATCTGCTCTTGCCCATCATGTTGAAGTTTTGTATGTTTCTTTTCATTGACTGAATAAACCAAGGGCAGACAGTGAGAGAAGCAGGGTGAGGCTCACCAGCAAGAAAGGATTACCAACTACTGCACAGATAGCAGTTAAGAAAACATGTGCATGGTGGTACAATTGGTTTGCGGGGGTGAAACCAACAGCAGTGTGAATTGGCTTCTATGTAGAGAAGAACTGAAAAACTGGAATATTTATATATGATCTTCCTAGATCTAAATCCTCAGCCAGCTCTACTACATTTCAATGCTATTATCTCTTGATCCAACTTATTTCACAGAATTTACTGGCAGTAAGCATGGGACCCAAAAATAATTAAATAATAAAGAGCCTTGGTGGTGCAGGCTGTTAAATGCCTAGCACTTAAGTTCCAGCTGCCTGCAATTAGTGCAGGCTCAAATCCCACCAGGCTCAAGGTTGACTCAGCCTTCCATCCTCTCGGGGTAGGTAAATTGAGGACCCAAGATTGTTGGGGGCAATAAGCTGACTTTGTAAAAATGCCGCTTAGTAATAAGCAGGCATATACAATGGAATGAAGGCTATTGCTGAGTGCATTGGGTTGTGCTCCAAACATTGTAAGCTGCCCTAAGTCTTCGGAGAAGGGCGGCATATAAATGTAATTTTTAAAAAAATTAACATCCCTAAATGCAAATACTGTACAGGGAAACTTCACTTTGGCAAACCCCACCGAATGGGCTTGGATAACAAAAGAACAACTGTGCATTTGGACTTTATTCCCAAAGTCTGTAGTTTCCAAAGCCTGCCCCGATTATTGATGTGGTAGATATTTTTGGCATCATTTCATGTCAACATAAATAGAATCATCCATTTTGTAATAGTAGACATTAATTACAAAATTATATGAATGTGGATTTTATGGTAACATTTCCCACATTCTCACTGGTCTGTTAAATTGAGGTTTTCCTAAATCATAACACTCATACTCTGGATTCCATTGTGCTGAATCTGGGCCTTTGCAGAATTCCTGATGATTGCTAACAAATCAAAGTGGAAGATGCTGAAAGTACAGAAGGACTGTAAACTGAACTAATTATCTAACTAATGCCTCCTGATGCCCAAGTCAGCCATGGTCACAGCAAGTTGAATAGCCTGTGAAGCAGCCCAGTGAAAATGCAGATGTACATATTTGAAGGATTAGATGCTAAGAGCATTTCTGATTGGCTCAGGTTTCCCACTCATGTGCTTGAGCAAGCAAGCATTTGCTCTCACAGTGTTAATCCTTCCTTTGGAACCCCTTCGCTCATGATCATGATACAAAACATTCTCCATTCCATTTTAAAACAGTGCTAATATTCAAAAAAGAAATCAGTTGATTTCTGCAATTTGTTGAAAAGACAGGTGTGTGGTATAACTACTACTACTTCTAAAGGTAAAGGTTTCCCTGTCCAGTTGTGCCTGATTCTAGGGCACAATGCTCATCTCTGTTCCTTGGCGGAGGAAGCCAATGTTAGCCAAAAACATTTCCTGTGGTCATGTGGCCAGCATGACTATATGTCAAAGGCGCATGGAACACTGCTATCTCCCCCCAAAGTGGTACCTATTTATCTACTCGCATTTGCATGCTGTCGAACTGCTAGGTGGGCGGGTACTAGGGCAAGGAACAGGAGCTCACCCCATTGCATGGCGCTCAAGTCTCAAACCCAGGGTGTCCCTCTGCAGCTGATAAGTTCAGTGTCTTTAATCACTGAGCCATTGCATCCCATACTGTTACTTCTACTAAAGGGCAATTAGAGTTAGAGACAGTTATATGCAAGCAAACATATCCTTTCTAAGAACTCTTCTTGCAAATGCTTTTTACACTGTACCCCAAACTTAGACAAAAGAGCTCTAGAAAGGGGAAGAAACATATGGCTTGAATCACTGGGGCAGGAGCACATTTTCCAGATGTGTACCTGCTTCTTTCTTTCTCTGAGAAAGAAATTACATTAATTACATTAATTAAATTAATTACATTAATTTGCCACTGATATTATAAAGCAAGGTGTGTTTGTATATGAGTGTACTTTGGCACACAGGTATCTGTAAGAGCAAATACATGTTCCTCTCTGTGTGTCTCCTGCTGAAATAGAAAATATATCTATGACTCTATACCTCCTCCCTGAATAAGGTTTATTGTGTAAACATCTTGTCTTACTTGTGGTATTTTAATCAGTCAGTATAAGTCAATAAATATGTTATTCTTGCAAACACATTAATCCATCTAATTCACAGTGCACAAATCAATAGACAAATTATTTATTTTATTTATTTATTTTATTTTATTTTGGGATTTCTATGCCGCCCTATCTCCCAAAGGACTCAGGGCAGCTCACAACAATAAAAAGATACAATACAAATATTATTTATTTATTTATTTATTTATTTATTTATTTATTTATTTATTTATTTATTTATTTTGACTTGTATGCCACCACTCTCCAGAAAGGACTCGGGGCGGCTCACAGATAAAAACACAGAACAATAAATTAGTTAAAAAGAAATTAAACTAAACAAGCCAAAATACAAGTATAAAACCAAATTAAAATCAAATTTAAAACCCACCCTCTCCCTAGGAGATCAATCCAGCCCAGCCTGTAAAACAACCAGGTTTTAGATCGCGCGGAAAGAGGAGAGGGAGCCAGCGAGACTCAGCGGGTAGCTGGTTCCATAAGGCGGGGCGATGCAGAATAGGCCCTTCCCCGGGTCACTGCAAGCCGACATTGTGCGGACGGCAACCCGAGGAGTCCCAACCTATGTGCTCGCACAGGGTGACCGGTATTTGATATCGGCAGGAGACGTTCCCGCAAGTATTAAAAAACAATTAAATGAAAATCCCAATAAACCAATTAAAACTAATAAAACTACCGCTAAAAACCCCATCCCCCCCATCAGTCCAGGTCGGCAAGCTGGAAAAGCCATGTTTTCAGGCCATGATGGAAGGATTGAAGGTCAGGGGTCACCAGCTCAGGGAAGCTGATTCCACAGGGTGGGTGCTCCCACTGAAAAGGCCCTGTCGCTAGGGGTCGCCAGCCAACATTGTCTGGCCGACGGCACCCCAAGGAGGCTCCGTCTATGGGACTGCACGGGATTTCGGGAAGTCGTTGCTGGCAGCAGGGCTTTCTGCAAATACCCCGGTCCTAAGCCAAATTAAAATTACAGATATACTTTGATCATTTGCAACTTTCCAAATTTCACAATGAAGTTTCCTAATCAAACATGTAGAAGAATGGACACATAAACACATGCAGGCAGTTCTCAACTTACACCAAATGAGACCAGAATTTCTGTTGCTAAGCAAGTGAATTGCACCTGATTTTATGACATTTTTGCCATGGTCGTTAAGCAAATCAATGCAGTTAAGTGAATGCCATGGTCATTAAATGAGTCTGGCTTCTCCCATTGATTTTGCTTGTCAGAAACCAACTGGGGAAGTTGCAAATGGTGATCATGTGACCACTGGATACTGCAACTGTCATAAATACTGTACATGTTGGTTGCCAAGCACCTGAATTCTGATCATGTGCCCATGGGTATGCTATGATAGTTGCAGGTGCAAGGACACAAATGAATATAATTAATATTAAAATGAAGTGCTCGTAAAAAACCACCCTATTCTGCTGGGAAAAGTGAGAGATAGGATATGCATATTAAAATGATTAAATCTGAAGAAATATAAACAAAAATGCATGCCAACCATTCTGTGGTTCTTCACATGGTGACATTAAAGAAATAAGGAATTAAAGGAAAATGAACTTCGATAGTGTCTTCCATTTGTCTGTTTGAAGTTTTCCTGTAATAGCTCATCACTCCTTCACACTTTTTTTTAACAGAAAACCCATTCAGGGAAGAAAGACAGAATCGTTGCGTAACATCTTTTGACTGGTAGCGCTGGCAGCCATCTGTCTCAAAGCAACAATTGTGTGGGAGGCTGTGCACTTATGTGTGACAGAAAGAAATAAGAAAGGAGATGGAGAAAGGAAGAGTTGCAAGTGAAAAATGCACTTGCCTACACAGCCATTTCCTATCAAA
Source organism: Naja naja (assembly GCA_009733165.1). NCBI lineage: Eukaryota > Metazoa > Chordata > Lepidosauria > Squamata > Elapidae > Naja > Naja naja. The sequence continues at coordinate 205,401,178 of CM019148.1, read as the reverse complement.
ACATTTGATTTGCTGTAACATACAAAACACAATGTTTTCAGGGAGTGAATATAGATGACAAGCAATTACGGAGTGTAAAAGTTTGCATTTCTGCCTAGGCAATTACTATTGGTAAATTAATCATAAGGCAAATACAGTTCTATAGCTCTTTTTGCTATTTGTAAAAATGAGTTTTTAATGGCCATTATTGGACTAAACTTTTCTATGTGCGTATCATTCTTCCTAATTTTTTATTGTTACAATAAAGATCACAGAAAAAATACATCAACTCAAAATAGAAACAAAGGATATTTAAAAAAAACCAAAAGCAATATATTTAAATATGCTTACAATAAAAACATAAAAGCAATTCAGTTTTTAAATAAATTGAAAGCTGACCTATATGTTTCCAATTTTATATAGTAAGTTCATTCTATTATAAAGTATAAGCTGATTTTTTTTATTTTATTGTTTTAACGAGGTTAGTGGTTGTGCATTGCTATAATGTATGGGAAAAGGTATTATATACAGCAGCTTTAAGTACAAAGCAGAATGGAAAGGGAAGTATAAAGGGAATAAATAATAACAAACTTAAAATCCTCATTGGACAGAGAAGCAATTCATAAATTCTTTTAAGAAATGAAGAAACATGTTTTAGAGGCGGAAAGCAGCCCCCACTTTCCTTAATAGCCCACAGCAGATGTTGGCACTTAAGTGATAAAGAGCTTATTGAAAGAGGAAGACAAGTATATAGATAGCTCTATTCATAGGCAAAGCAAATACTGCAGGCAGAAACCCATTCAAGACAGGATATTTTGAAACCTTCTGCAGCAAAGTCTGAACAAAGGCAGAATGGTAGGATTAGAAGCAGCCCCCACACTCAGGATCCAAAACAGGATGAAAGTCATTAAGCCACAATAGAAATTGCCCAACACCCTTTCAGAACACAAGCCCCTTCCCAGAGCAGTCCAAACTGTTATCTGGGAGCTCAGATAACAGTAAGCTAGAGGCTGACCAGATTAGCTCAGACAAACACCTAGGATTTGCATTTCTTCTTTTGCCTATAGAGTCAGCTATGACCCTACATGACCCCTACATGACCCGTATGAATCTGACAACAGCCAATAAAATACATGTTCTTGCACAGGAACAGGAAGCTCAAATACAAAGCCCAAAGAAGATATAAACCCCCTCCCACTCTCAACTCCATTTTTTGTCAGCTGCACCAGAACTATAAACGCTGGTGGTTCTATTCCTCATTAAACTACCTATCCAATCAGCCTCCATGTTTCCAGTGTCTTATCTTCAACTTCTCCTTTACCACATATACATACCCATTCTGCTATTGGTATTTTCTTATACCTGCCCTGAAGGCATGCTGATGGTAAAATATTAAATCTGGCTCTGAAGAACGCTATTCTTTGTTTTGGGAAGATCAGATCATTTAGATATCTTGCTGACTCCCACACTCCCTGTTTAATTCTGTCCCTGCTGTGGCGAGCCAACCTATTTAGTTCTTCTTGGAACTCCATGTCCTTCATTCTATTGATTACTACTTGCTTTACTTGGTTAAAGCCTAGGGACATTAAGAATACTGGTGAGAGCCCATAAAAGCCCAGCTTGTGGTCTATTGCCTGTTTCCAGGAGGAGGGGTAGTAATCAGTCCCTCTGGGAAGAAATGCATTTTTAGCCAATGAATGATCATCATCTTCCAGGATCTTACCTGAATTTGAGGCATGCCTGTCTCGATTCTTACCTGGGCATTTGGAATTCCTTTGGGTGCAGCTAAGATGGCTCGCAGGAATTTGGTTTGTATAGGTTCTAGCAAGTCTTTTTTTGCAAGGATTCCTGTTTGTGCCCCATATAGAATTTGTGCCAATGTTTGGGCCTCAAAAAGTTTTAAGGCCGCAGGTACTAATTGCCCTCCACCAGTGTAAAAATAGTGTTTAATTGCATTTGAGGACCTATAGGCTGTTTGCACTGTGTGATCCAGGTGTGCCTTCCATGTCCCTTGTGAGTGGAAAACTACCCCAAGATATCTGAATGTCCTGACCTGTTCTAAACTATACCCTTCTATTTTCCAGGAGTATTGTCTAGGTCTTTTAACAAAAACTAAAACTGTTGATTTATCAAAGTTAAGGACCAGCTTATTCTGTTTACAAAATTCAAGTGTTGCCGTAATTGCTCCTATTGGTCCTATTGGAGTTTGTGAGATTATAGCAGCATCGTCGGCATATGGGAGAATTGGGATTTTACGTTGTGCTACGTTTAGAGGATGTAAATCAGGGTTCTGTAAGAGGCTGATCAGAGGTTAATGTAAAAGTTAAAAGGGAGGGGATGGGATGCAACCCTGCGTCCCTTTTTGTACCCTTACTGGGCCAGTTAAAGTCCCTTGAGGATTACACCTCACTTTCAAGGTGGAATTATCATACAATTTTTGTATGAGGAAAAGGAGGCGTTTATCGATGGTAGTGCATTTTAATTTCTCCCAGAGAGTGTTCCTGGATATTGAATTGAAGGCCTGTTTAAAATCAAGGAAGGCCAAAAACAAACAGAAAAATTGACTGGCATATTTGCTACTATTTGCTACTGATTTCCTCTATTTGGTTTCAGGCCAATAAATGGTGCTGTCCTTCCAGTTTTCCTTTTTTATAAAATTCTCCCCCTAGAAAAAGTCTTATCTGTAATTTTCCATTTAGGATTATTCCAAAATATTAATTGTTTGTGTAAACAAGCATCAAATTTGTCTTGCAGTACTCCACAAAAACAATTTTTAAGTGTATTTTTGTAGGGTTGTTTTTTTTTACATTAAGTGCCTGATCAGAAGCAGTTTGTGGTTGCTATGGAACTTGATATTTAGTAGTAAGAATTTGGTTGGAACTAGAATTCTACTAAATTCTACTAAAACATATTTTGACCGTTCAAGTTTGATTTGATGAAGCTTCTGAATCCTGAGGTTATTTGTACATTTCTAGTTATAGTCATAATGATTGAGATAAATCATTTGGGTTCCTCAAAGAAACAAAGTCAAAATATACATTTTGAAAATCAGAAAAACTAAAGTCCTTATCTTTAAGTGAAACTGAAGTTTAATTTTTAAAAAACATATGGATCTATATGTGCACCCAAAATTTACTCAATATTTTATCAATCATTTCAAATAATTCCTTTTTAACAATATGCATTATTTCCCATAATACATATTGTAACATTTTCAGTTTATTTATACTAACATTAAACTGTGTTAAATAGCTTAAAATAATTCCATCAATACATGAATTATTTTCCACAGGAACAATTATCCCAAGCCATATAAAGAAAAAGAACTCCAACAGTAAACAAAATCCAGTTTTAATCAATTTTCATACAGACATTAGACCCAATTGAAACTATATTGGACTTATTCCAGTTAATTGAATGTTGAAATATTACTAAACAGTTCTGTAATGTACATATATTATTGCACAGAATTTTGATAATTATTCAAGTCCCAAAATTTTATTGGCTTAAAATTAAAATTTGCTATACAGCCAAAAATATATCTTTCTCTTGGTATTAATACTTCCAACATCAAATTAAATAAAAGAAGAGATAAAGGATATTCCTGTCAAGTTCCAGAAACATCATAACAGATGGAGATATCATTCCATTCCTAGTGACTGATTAAAATATCACATTTACTCCACCTGATGAAAGCATAAGAGAATCAATTTTTCGCCAAACATGTTCCAGAAATTTAACCAGCACATTCTAAAATTAAACTTAATCAATCCCATTGATTTAAATTCCAAAACTCAATCCTGTTATATTTGACTGGCCCTAGTGAACTCAATGGAAGTCAGTTGGCAACAAAGCTTAGTCCCTTTGGCATTTGTCTTCTCTCAGACTCCTTGTTTCACCTTAGAGCAGTCTGGAAAGAGAAATTAAGTTGCTTGCCAAATCTTCTAGCTGCATGAAACATTGCCACCATGTTTGTTAATATTTTTGTGGCTTCACAGAACTTGGCTAACCAATCTTTGAAAGTTAAGCCAAGTTTTAGTGGTGTTTCTCCATGACTAGAAGCACCAGGCAATTAGGAACACTGACAAATTACACACCACTACACATTTTATTTTCTTTAGAGCAGGGATGAGCAATCTGCAGACCAAGACCACCGTGGGACTTTGGTTAACTCTTAGAAGCCCTTTTCAAGCAATTGTTTCAGATCCATTCTTGTGCAAGAACAGTCTGCCCACGTTGGATTAGGAGACCGCCCCCCCCCCAAAAAAAACAGACCTAGAGGGAGATAAGGGGGGTAAATGAGCTGGCTTTGCTCCCATAGGTGTCTGTTCTAACCCAAACAAACACATGAAAGCCCAAAATAACTATTCCTTGTTTCCAGAAATAATAGAAGCAGAGAGTGATTCCTACCTTCAAGAAAGATACAAGGTGATCCTTACCTTCATTGGAAAGTATTTTTAGCCAGCAGTTGTGAAGCTACATATGGTAATGCCCAAACCCACTCCAGACTTCTAATAGGGAGCTACAATTTACTGAGCCCATAGAAGGAATGAATTGTGGCAAACAAAATTCAAGTCTGCATACTTCTCCGCTCTCATTGTCTGCAGATAATCGCCTGGCCGCTCTGTTTTGGGTCACCCCCCTCCTCAACCAGAGGACGGGGGGACCTTTTGCAGGGATGGGCTGAGGAGTTTAGTCAACATCTGCTGGACAAGATCGCTCAGATCCAGGCCGGTCTGGACTCCGACTGGGCAGAGTCTGATGGGGGGGATGCAACGGGTCTTGGGGATACCATCTGGGAAGAGTTTGAGCCTGTGACTTTGAATGAAATGGATGGGATCATGAGGAAGCTGAGTGCCACCACGTGTTTATTGGACCCGTGTCCCTCCTGGCTGGTTTATGCCGCTCGGGAGGTCACACGAGGATGGCTCCAGGCAGTGGTCAATGCTTCATTGAGTGAGGGATGCTTCCCCTCCTCCTTGAAGGAGGCGGTGGTGAGTCCCCTCCTCAAGAAGCCTGCCTTGGACCCAGCTATTTTGAACAACTTTCACCCCGTCTCCAACCTTCACTTTGTGGCGAAGGTTGTTGAGAGCGTGGTGGCCCAGCAGCTCCCGTTGTTCCTAGAGGAAGCTGACTACCTGGATCCACATCAATCGGGTTTCAGGCCCGGACACAGCACGGAGATGGCATTGGTTGTGCTGGTGGATGATCTCTGGCGGGCTCGGAATAGAGGTTACTCCTCCATCCTGGTCCTATTAGATCTCTCAGTGGCTTTCGATACCATCAACCATGGTATCTTACTGCGGCATCTCCGGGGGTTGGGAGTGGGAGGCAGTGTTTTATGGTGGTTCTCCTCCTACCTCTCAGGTCATTCACAGTTGGTGTTGGCAGGAGGATTGAGGTCGACCCCGAAGCCCCTCACTTGTGGGGTACCTCAGGGGTCAGTCCTCTCTCCCCTCCTGTTCAACATCTATATGAAGCTGCTGGGTGAGATTATCCATGGTTTTGGGGTGAGGTATCATCAGTATGCTGATGATACCCAGCTTTTTATCTCTACCCCAAACCAACCCAGTGATGCCCTCGATGCCTGGATGCCCCGGTGCCTGGAAGCGGTATGGGTCTGGATAGGAAGGAATAGGCTTCAGCTCAACCCGGCCAAGACTGAGTGGCTGTACGTACTGGCATCTCGGATTGTCCAGGATGTTCCATCTTTGGTCATGGGGGGAGAGATGTTACCCCCCCGTGGAAAGGGTATGCAATCTAGGCATCCTCCTGGACACACAGCTCAATTTGGAAGATCAGGTAGGAGCTGTGGCCAGGGGGGCATTTGCACAGCTTTGCCTGGTGCACCAGTTGTGTCCCTATTTGGACTGAGATGCCCTGCGTACTGTTACTCATGCACTCGTTACCTCCCGTGTAGACTACTGCAATGCTCTCTACATGGGACTTCCCTTGAGGACCACTCGGAGGCTTCAGCTGGTGCAGAATGCAGCCACGCGGGTTGTGATGGGAGTGTCCCGATACTCCCATATTACACTCCTCCTGCGTGAGTTGCACTGGTTACTGGTTGCCCTCCAAGTGAGATTCAAGGTGTTAGTAATCATCTATAAGTCACTTCATGGCTTAGGTCCTGGGTATTTGCGGGAGCACCTGCTGCCGGCATCGTTTCCCATCGCCCCGTGTGCTCCCACAGACAGGGTCTCCTCAGGGTGCCGTCGGCCAGACAGTGTTGGCTGGCGACCCCCAGGGAGAGCCTTTTCTGTGGTGCACCCCTGGAACCAACTACCCGTGGAGCTTCGATTGGCTCCTGACCTTTGATCCTTCCGTCGTGACTTAAAAACATGGCTTTTTTGATCAGCCAATCTGGACTGAAGGGTTTTAATTATTTTAATTGTTTGTGGGTTTTAATTATTTTAATGTGTAATTGGGGTTTCGTTCTTGTTTAATAGTTTTTTTTAAATTTTGTACCCTGATGTTTTATTGTTGTAAGCCACCCTGAGTCCTTCGGGAGATAGGGTGGCATAGAAATCCCATAATTAAATTAAATTAAATTAAATTAAATTAAATTCAGAAGGGATTCAGTTGCTGGGGCTGCAAAGGCAACTGGGGAGAAATATACCTTCAGACTTCCAAGATTCAGTTAATTTGACAGTAGTAATACATCTAGGTGTGCTTGTTTGCTTGCTTGCTTATTTATTTATTTGTTTATTTCTATTTCATGTATCTAGACTGCCTTTCTCCCTGAAGGAGGGACTCTGGGCAGTGTCTTCTTGTCTGGACTCCCTCACAAAGCTGATAGTATCTAGATTAAGTATTTCAGCTAAACTATGGCTGCAGTTCTGGGCTCATTTTGTATTCAGATCTATGTGTTACAGGCCTGGAAATATTGACTTTCATCCTTTATCTTTCAGACTTTTAACCATGAATTTTGTAAGACTTGTTTGTTGACAAACCTACTGAAAAACCTACTGAAAGTATCTCTCAGGCAACCAGAGACAGAAACCTGATGCACACACTTTCCAGAGAACTTCACTTGGTGCCTGTTTGTTTGATTGTCCTCCCATAATTAAAGACTTTAGTGCTGAAAGGTTAGGTGAAACTATTTTAATTTTCTTGACCCCTCTTGTGCTACTTTTGTGACTTGGTATCATTAAGTAATATTTCCATTCCCGGTTCTTTTTTCCCCTTCTCTACACTACAAAATGCATTAAGATCATTTATTTAAACATACAGTATAATGTGTGGAAAATAATAGGAAGAAGTTACATTAATAAGGCTATAGCTGCACACTTACTTTAAAGCAGGGTGTAACCTTTTTGGACCTCAGGGACCACTCCTCCTTCCTTTCGGGCGCTCCAGTCGGTGTTGGCAGGGGCAGAGGTCGGCCCGAGACCCCTCACTTGTGGGGTGCCGCGTCTGTCCTTTCGCCTCTCCTGTTCAATATCACATGAAACAGCTGGGTGAGATCATCCGAGGTTTGGGGTGAGTATCATCAGTATGCTGATGATACCCAGCTTTATATCTCCCCAGGCCAGATCAGAAAGACGCTGCTCCGTGATGTCCCGGTGCCTGGAAGGCGGTGGCACCACGGGTCTGGATGGGTAGTAACAGGCTTCAGCTCAACCCCACCTCGGAGTGGCTGTTCTTACCGGCATCTCGGTCTTTATTGGATGTACCATCTTTGGTCATGGGGGAGATTTGTTGCCCCCGTGGATGGGCGAGAAACCTGGGTGTCCTCCTGGACTCACAGCATTCGGTTTGAGGAGCATGTGGGAGCTGTGGCCAGGGGCTTTTGCCCAGGTTCAGGCTGGCAGCCAGCTTCCAGAAACTTATTTGGACCGAGATGTAAGGTAAAGGTTACTCATAGCTCGCTTGTCACCTCTAGGATTGACTACTGCAATGCTCTCTACATTTCCCTTGCGGACGGTCCGGATTTGGCTTCAGCTGGTGCAGAATGCAGCCGCTAATCTGTGATGGGGGTATCCCGATACTCCCATGTTACACCCTCAGGAATCATTCAGCTTGCATTGGTTGCCGGTTGCCTACTTTCCGGGTAGCCTTCAAGGTATTAGTTACAACTTATAAAGCCCTTAATGGCTTGGGTCCAGGGTACTTTGGGAAGCCTCCTGCCAGCATCACTCTCCGATCGCCCTGTTCAGACATAGGAGGGGCCTCCTTGGGGTGCCGTCAAATATTGTAGGCTGGCACCCCAGGGCTAGGGCCTTCTCTGGGAGCACCTGCCCATTCATTGGAATCAGCTCCCCGTCGATCTCCGTTTGGCTGACCTCGCTCCTTAGTTTCCGGGACCTGAAGACTTGGTTGTTCCAACAGGCCGGCCTTGAATGAGGTTGACCCCTCTTTATTTTAATTTTATTTGGCTTGTTTACTGTTTAATTTTGTTTTATTGTAAATTTTTCTCTGTTTTATGCCTCCAGCCCTGAGTCCTTAGGGAATCTGCACTCTTTCTAGAATAAATAAATATAAATGGCATAAAACTGGATGCAATATTCCAAATGTGGTGTGGGACCAGGCTTAAGTAAGTTCCAGCTAACCAAAAGGGTGCCATCTGTTTCTTCTTCCCAGTTTTCCATAAGAAGATGGATGAATGGGATTACAACATGCCTACTTGGTTCAGCTTTCTGTTTATTGCCCATTATTGCTCTTGATTCTGATACAAGCTTTGGGGCTCCTTTGGTGACTCTTTCTATGCCATGTGCATCAAATTGTTGGATATGTACACAATACATGCATCTAGCCAAGCCAGCCAGCACACAAAGGGAACCATATTTGGTCAATTCTGATTGTTCCCTTCCTCTCCTCTTTCCCCTTGCACCAAATTCTAAAATTATAATGGCCAGGAGCAGCTGGAGAGACTGCCAATTGCCTTCCTAACACTAACAGACTGTCAGTAGACAACACATCTTCTAAATTTGTTTTTAATTTAGAAGCAGAATAGATCAAGGATACTCCAGCTGTTAACACTAGCAGCTTGGTGAAGCCAACAACAGACATAAAGCAGACATTAGGAAACACTTAAAACAAAAAACAAAACCTGTAGCTTTTAATGATTTAACAGCAGAGATTCCTGGCTTGGAATGAGCCCTGAAATAACTCTGTAGACCAAGATAAATTATAGCCTACTACTATTAATTTTAGGCCATAATGCCCAAAATGCTATTTCAAAAATACATGCAGTATTTCTACTTGATTTTGTCAGGTAAATACTTTTTTTGTCATAATAACTTTACAACACTATGTTTCACCTTGTCTTTTTTTGCCTGCCAAAAATAATAGGCCTTGTTTTATTATGCCCATAAATTGACTCAACAAACTTATTCTGTTTCTTGAACTTCACAAGAAATTCTGCATTTATTAAAGGTAACTCATTATCTATGCTAGAATCAAAACTTTTCACATTTTAGATTTAGAACAAACACAGCATGTTTCACAATAACTGGTTTCTAATTAACCTGCATTTATATTAGATGTACATGTCAAGCTCTAAAAAGCCCCTTTTTTGTGTAATTCCTAGAATGTACAACATACCTTTGCGTAAGCTTGTCAGGGAGGCAATGCACCACATATATTTCATAGCTATAAATATTTATTCAGAGCTGCAAATATTTAGAAGAATCTAAAAAGATGGAAGTCCAAGCCAAATTTTAAAAAAAAGGAGAATGCTGTTTGCAATTATATTGCCCAGAGCAGAAGACTATTTTAGGAGCAAGAAATATTCTTACAGCACAATAGAGCAAGACAGAGTCATGGCTTTAATGCTGCATGAAGAAGGTTCAGGCAGGAAGATGGAGATGCCTGCTCACCATACAATAACTTCGCTATCCAGACTCACATGGCATGTTGGATAGCCCTCAACTTAAAACCACTGCAAAAATAGCAGAGCTCCCACTCTGCTACTGTTCAGAGGGGTGAAGGCATGGCTTCATTCCATCGGGTTGGTCATGCTTGTCTTTTATGTTTTATTGATTTTATTGTAATTTATTTAATTGTTGTGAGTTACCCAGTCATTGAGAGTTGGGTGGCATACAAGCTTAATAAAACTGTTGAATATTATATATTATATTATAGTGTATTGTCTTGTCTTGTATTAATTATATTATATTAATTATATCATATTTTTATGTTGTGTTATATTTTGCATTGCATTGCATTACACTACATATTATAAATTCCTGATGGTGTTACTTCTAACATGCTTCCACTGCATACCAGGCCACCCTAGGAGGGAAAGCAAAAACCTAGAAGAAATCAAAGTCAGAATGCAAGTTATGGCTTATCCATTAATGTAGCATTTGTCATGCATGAGCAGAGTAAGTCTGTTCAATTCTATGCCTGTCATGAGCCCAGTCAGACAATATGTGAGTTTGCCCTATTTCACCTGTTAAGTTTATTAGCAGCTGTCCTTTCACCATCATCACTTACATCATCACCAGCTTTCTTCTAAAGTGGGAGCTACATGTACAAGGAAACAACCAGGGAAGAAAACCATAAACCTTGCTTCAGCAGTGTGCCAAATATACATAAATCAAGTTCTTCTTTTTCCCAAAGACTAACCTTATTTTATTATCCTTTCACCCATCTTTTTTAACCCTTAAAATATGTTTAAAGGAAGTTGAGATAAGGGAAGGAGAAAAACTTTTGCATTTGTGACAGCAGTTAAAAACATTTAAAATTGTGAAAGAGTCCAGTATATGCAATTGAACCATTTTAACCTGTCACATTGATATTCTAGTTATCCTGGTATACTAGAATACCAATACCAGGTGTACCATCAACGTGATTTTAATCATTTTAGGACTAGTTAGAAAAACAAATCACAATATCTGCATTTCTTTCTTCCTTTTCCTATAACAGCCAGGCCATTGTTTATCTCTCAGCAATTAAGGATCTCATTCTGTTTTGAACGGATGAAAATTTCTTTCAGTTCCTTTCAAAGGGTTATTGAATGGTTCAGACTATTTTATAAATGACCTTGAAATTAATAACATTTAAATGTGGGGGGGGGAGAAAAAGATTCATCCCTAACTTTCTTGCACCTAAATATAATAATCTTACATCTATTCCATACCTTTTTTTTCCAAAGTTTTTTATTTTTTATATTTCATAAATTGTCTCTTTTAGTGAACAGTTTGGTTCCAGATTTTTACATTTCCATACAAACATGACCTTAGTTACATCTTCGCCTTTCATATTCAGTTTCATATCATATCATTACATGTATTTTCTATTCATATCTTAATTTTTCCATTTTTCCTTCAAATATTCTCTTATCTTCTTAATACAAATTCCTTATACAATATTTAAAGTTATATATTCATTTCATATCATATCATTACATTTATGAATTCTATAAATTTTCTCTAATATTCTTCACATTTATTCCATATATTTCTATTCGTGTCTTAAACTTTTTCTATTTTTCTTCAATTATTCTCTTATCTTTTTAATACAAATTTCTTTATATAATTTTTAAATTTCTTATTTCTAATTCAATACTCCTTATACTTATACTTGTATCTGTCATATTTGTAAATTCATCGCATATTCTTGGTTCATTATTCAAAAAATTCCATTATAACTCCAATAATTAATAAATTTAAAAGCCTCCCCCTTTAATTACTAATTTGAGTGTGCCACCCCTTTATTTTATACATCATTCAGTTAGTTCCCCTTGTTCATAATAATATTTAACATGATATAGTCATTATTTTAATTATTACTTTAAATTAATAATAATAATCTCTTAGCTACTACATGATTTATATATACTTTAAAAAGATTCCACATATTTACCTTAATTATCTTCAGTTATTCTTCCAAATATATCATAGAAACTGATGTTAGTTTAGTTTTTATAACAATCTTCATAGTACTTTCATATCTCCCCCTTCTCATTTTTATTCCAATTATATCTATGTATAATTTAAAATAGCAAATAATCCAATAACAGTACAAAAAAAGAACAATCAGTATGGCTACTTTCTAAATCATTTAACATTTCAAATATATTAATATTACTACCCATTATCTTGCAGAATCCCTTTTTAAATCCATAGCTACCCATTATCTTTGTGTCTCGTGACTAAGCAATTTCTTTTCATTTTTATTCCCATATCCTCTTTCTCTCTGGTTCTTTTTCTTATTACCTCTTTTCCCCCTTGTTTTTCCCTCCCATTTCTTACTCTGACTTTTATCTCCCTCCCTCTTTAATGCTTTCTTCTGTAATTTCCTTTTTTGCTGTTTCCTTTTTCTTTGTTTGGCTTTCCAAGTCTTTCCCTTTTTAATTGTCTCCTCAAACCTCCAGGGTATACTTTCCATTTTTTTCCCTTCCACTTCAATGTTTGTTGTTGCATTTGTTGATTAAAGCTGGCATTTTCTGTGACCGACTCCTCCCCTTCTGGCACTTCTTGTTGTTCTTTATTCTCCAAAATCACCATATCTATAAATTGTAAGGCAATGTAGCACATTTCTTCTCTTTCCCGTAGTATTTCCTTTATATTTCTTAGTTCTGTTTTTACTTCTGAAAAAAGTTCTGCCATTTTGTACACTTCTTTAAAATCTTCTTCCTTTCTTTAGTGGTTAGGTTGAACTCAATTGTCCAGTAATTTAATTCCACCAGCATCTTTAATGTTTATTTCCAACAGTCTACTATTATTAGATCCTTTTTTAAAAACAAAAAATTTCCTCAGGTTGTTAAATAGTCCAATGTCCATAAATTCAATTTTAATTGTAATTACCAAACAGTCCTAAAGTATTTTTTCCACTCTGTCTTCTTTAAACTTAATATTCTTATTTCCACTTTCACTTTGCAGGATCTCTATTTTATTGCAACAAAGTTCCTCTTGTTTTATAACAAGTTTCACTTTTTCAAGAACCAGACCGCCCCCCTTTTTTAAAGAGTCACTAATTTTCCTTTTACCATTAGATGGCGCTCTACGTTATGTCCAATTTCCACCCTTTTTTTCCTGCTTTCTTTTCTCTATTTAGGGCCTTTAGGTTTCAAAAGTCCAATAAGTCCAAAATTTCATTTTTTTAGCACGTTCAAGTTCAGCTTTTATGCCTATTTGTGCCAATTCATATATTATCCAATTTAAACAAATATTTTCTGACTTCCTCCTTGAGTATAACTCCTTTCAAGGTTCAAAGCCACTTTCAGCTGTCAATTTTTTTTTCACTTTCTCTGGTCACCACTTTGACTCTATTTCTTAAAACATTCTTAAACTCTTAATTCCTGGGTACCTTATGTCCATTTATTGCGATTCTTTGATCCAGTCTCTATACTGTCCTCTCCTTCACCCCTTCTGCACAATCTTTGTCCCGGTCAACTCTTCCTCTTCAGGGTGGCCATTTTACCACCACTACAGCCATCTTTGGAAGGGAGTAAAATACCTAGCCATGGAGGGGAGATGCGGCTCCCCTCGACCCAGCAGGCGGTCTCCCCCTTCTTTGCCACCACTACCGGATGCTTCCAAAACAGGTGGACGGGGCTCTCTGGCAGTGCAGCACGGATTGAAGTTGCGTATGATCGCGGTCTTCAGTGCGTCTTTGAGGGGGCACTACCGGAAGTCCCTATCTATTCCATACCTGTTGACACATTATTTTTATTTGAGTAAACCTGTCAAGTTATTTCTGACATAGTTCATGATTTTCTCCCCAGTATCACCAGCAGTAAAGGATGTTTTCAAGTAATTTTGGCTTGAGAGACTATGATAACAAAAATATAAACATTTAAGATATTCAAAGCTTTCCAAAATGAAAACCTGTGTGTTTTGAAGTGCTAGGCTGCCCATCAAGAATGTATTTGTAAGCAACTCCACAACGTGACTTTGGCAGTCTACCTCTTACTGAGTTAATAATCATCAGTTAAATTATAAGCAAGTGCCCAAATTCATGAATTGTGAGGATAGATGCTTTATATACTGTAAAGGAAATGCTTGATATACTATACTTTTGTTGGAAAAATTGATCTGGTTCAGATCAACATAGTCCTAGGCCCTCCCTACTCAGCATCAGCTGTATTTAGAGTATAAAGCAGGGGTGTCAAACTTGATGTCATTGAGGGCTGCATCAGGGCTGTGTTTGACCTCAGGAGGCTGGGGTGGGCGTGGCCAGGATAGATGTGGCCAGCTCAACTTCACTCATGTAGAGGATGCCTGTGGTGGCCTGAGTGCTCTGTCAGCTAAAATGGCCTCCTGCAACCCTCTGCCAGTGAATACAGAGCCCAGGAGAGCCATGTGCAACCCTCCTGAGCTTTGTTTTCACTGGCAGAGGGTTGCAGGAGGCATTGCAGCTGAAAATGGAGCCTGGGAGGGCCGCATGCAGCCCTCACAAGCTCCATTTTTGCTGGCAGAGGCACTGCAGGCCTGTGGGCCAGATCTAAGCACCCCGGGCTGGATCGGGCCCCAGGCCTTGAGTTTGACACCCTTGCTATAAAGCATCTAGCCCCACAATGCATGTGTTTATCAATAGGTTCACAGACCTTGATAGTAGAAAGGAAACATGGACTAAGCCCAGGTTTTGAGGCTCCAATTGGACTTCCTTGTAGTTCAATCTACGAAAGTCATCTATGAAAGGAACTTTGGGCAATATTCAAGGCAAATATATAACCATACAATCACCAATAAGATCTGTAGCAAATATAGCATGAGGAAAAGGAAGATGACCAAGGAAGCACCACTTTGCAATCATGTAAGAACTCATAAAAACTTGTATCAAGGATTAGTCAGCTTCTCTGGCTCAGATTTAAAATAGAACCAAAAAAAAGTGTTTCACCTTCTCTTTGACAATAACTAAATCCAAAATAGACAGGCTTTCTGTGGTGGGGGGAGCTTTCTGAGATGTCTACAGGCAACACAGAGTTGTCAAAGATAGCAAGAATCATGGGATTTTACAAGCCTGCCATAGTACCAAGGTCCCCTAAATCAGGATTTTTGAAATGGTCTTTTACGGAACCTATGATTTCTGGGAAATCTTCATGAGATTCCATAAGAGATTAAAAGTGGGGGAGAGAAAGTTCACACAGACCCAGTCATGGACCATCTTTCTAAGCTGCAGGTGACACATTCAGACACTCACACATTCAGGAGATTTGTGCTCATTGCAAAGGTGGTATTCAGCAGGTTCTGACCAGTTCTGGAGAACTGGTGGCGGAAATTTTGAGTAGTTTGGAGAACCAGCAAGTACCACCTCTGGTTGACCCCACCCCCATCTATTCTCTGCCTCCCAAGTCCCAGCTGATCAGCTGAGTCTTCTTTTGTTGCCCTGCACAGGAGAACGGAGCTGGAAAGCAGGTTAGTGGGGTGGGGAGGGAATGGAATTTTGCAATAACCTTCGCCTGCCATACTCACCAAGCCACACCCACCAAGCCACGCCCACAAAGCCAGTAGTAAAAAGATTTGAATCCCTCCACTGGCTCATGGCAACATCACCCACTTAGCAAAGATTCCGGGAATGCCTTTAAAAAAAGAAAAACTAACCATTTCTGGGGCCTGAAAAAGTTTGAAACCCCTTGCCCTAGACAGCTCCATCTACAAAATGGTGGGGGAGAGCAGACAGCTTTTATGGCACTGTGGGAATCGGCCTTTCTTTGAATCAGCAATTTTCCCAGATGGAGTTTCTTTTACCTTCTCTGTGACCATCCAATCCAGTCATTCTGTTCTTTTAAATCCAATAAGAAAGAACATTTCGCAGGGGAAGAACAAGGCAGAAGAGGAAATGTTGAACTGTTATGCTTGATTGCGGCGAATCTCTACAGTACGTTTTGTTTGCTGCTATTCATTTACTCAGAGTTACTGTTTCTTGCTTTTTGAAATATATATTGAAATTTGTCTTTTTCACACTGTGAGGCCAGACAGAACAGCCAGTACCAGAAACAGGAGAACATTCATAATAAATTAGTTCCTGCTTCATATACATTTTTATTTACTAGCTCTTTTTTATTGAAAAGTTTGTTAAAAAATGTTTTTAGTTACATATGCTTTTTTGTCTTTCATCAGTCATTTGTAAAACTCGGAAGAGACAGGACTGATTTACATGTGTTTTGGTTACTAGATGTGATAAATGCCTGACAGCTGGCTATTTTGGCCGGATTTACAGACCCAGCATTGGCAGTATTCATGGAACCCCCTGTTTGGAGGAGGGGTAAGAGTTCAGAGTTCAGCTGGTTGTTATTCCAGAATGTTTCAATTAGATTTTGCTAATTCTGTCTTCTAAAGACGTCTAGCAGCCAAATGGAGTTTATGACCATTAAGGCCTTTTAGGTGGAATTCACATGAGAAAAAGCAAACAGTTTAGGCCGTATGCTATAAGGATTGCCTAGAAACAAGCTATTTTCTTCACTTTTAACCCACAAAATCGATTCAAGATTTTGTAAATAAAGACGGGCATAGTATACACAGAGTATATGTGTATATTAAAGCAAATATCTGATCTTTCTTACATAAATTCTACCTTACATATTCTGCTTAGAAAACAATATCCTTCATTCACTACTCCACTGATATATATTCTATATCAACATGAAAAATGTCCCCTTGTATAAAATAGGTCCAGATATACAAAACCTGGCATCTTTTCTCAAATCCATTAAAAATTCTAAGTTTACTTAATAACCCAGCAGAAAAATTGCAGGTTTTTTTTAAAATAAAAATAATCTGTAATGTGTATTAGTTGTTTCTTTCTCCTATGGATGTCATGAAGCTCATTATTGGAGAAACTGAAACTGAAACTAAAGCTCTCTGAAATTTCCCAATGTGGCTTTATATCTTCAGGCAATCTTAACATCTGCATTTTTCAAAGGATAGGGTAATAGCTGTGGAATGATTATTAGTGAGATTCAAGACTATATTGTTATACATAATTTTTGGCCCAAATAAATTACCTTAAGTGTTGAAATGTGGAAGGCAAACTTTCAGAAACAAGGATAGCTGTCTCTTATTTCTAATTTTTGTCATTATAAAACTACTAGCTCTATACCCATGCTTCGCTATGAAACTATGTGATCAGGCTTAGTTTTTGGGGAGGAAATAAGGGGGGAAATTGTGCCTCTGCCTACCAGCATCCATCGGTATTCATTTGGCTAGCATCCTATCAGTGTGTTAGAGAGTTGAGGGCTGTTTGGAAACTGAAACATGGAAACTGAAACAGTATTTGCTGTATGAGCAAGGAGACAGCAAGGAGCCTCCGCATGGCTTAGCTCAACTGTTCTGTACTAAAGCTGCTTGGTGCTGTGAAAGTAAAACTGAAACTGAAACTCCTCTCCTCTGCTTGTGTTTTGCATTTGGAACAGATTTCTTTTCAGGTGGGGAGGGGGAATAGAACTCCTTAGCATCAGAGCGTGTTAATTATAATATAGGAAATACTAATGCTCTGATGGTCATTTCGAAAAATCTTTTCTTAGTGAGCACCTAGAAACCAAGAGGAACATGCCAAATTTCAAGTTTGTAGGCTTTTACGGTTCTGGAGATTTTGTGATGATGCATGAATGGTATTTCACTTTTATATATATAGATAGATAGATTTGATGAGACATTATAAATTCTGGCTGGAATAAATCCTGGCCTCTCCAGTTACTATATTTTCATATCCTTTCACTAAGACTGTATATCTCAATCTGAGCTTATTTTTCAGATCATCAATTTTAATTGAGCTGTGTCCATCAAGTTACATCCAAGTTCTTTTGCCCTGTCTCCACACACAAAATCTTGTGGATTTGAGCCAAAATTTCTAAGCTTTGATCCTTTGCAGCCATTCTAGCTTGAATTCAGTCCAACCTTTACTAACATCTGCCAAGTTCATATTTGTAGTGCTCAACTAAGCAGGCTAGAAAATAATAACAGATGGCAGTGGATTAACTCTTAAGAGTTCCTTATCTAACAGCAGATATTACAGATTTCACAATTATATTTGCACTGTATCTTAATGTACATACTATCTATGTACATTGAGATACAGTGCAAATATAATGTTACAAGAACTGATTATTATCATTTGTGAATGCATCAAAATGTTTTATTCATTGTAAATTCATTCCTCAAATTTTCTTGACAATTTCCCCATGTAACTCAAAAATTAAGACACAATCCTCTCTTCTACGATGGACATGCAATGGTGAGGACATGGAAACTCCTGATATAATATGTATTTGAAAAGAATTCTAAAAAGGGGGTGTTTTCTAAATGTTTATGTTATTTTATGTTATTGGCAAAAGAAAAAAAAGGAGAATTTATAGTAATGAATGTTACCAGCAGACTATTCATTTAGTCTGAACTATATGCTCATATCATCTATAATTGGGGGAGAGAATATCTCAATTCACCTAATTTTAAAAATGAAATTGGGAAGTAAGCAAATAAGGTAGAATATGTAAAACAAAATTGAAGTAGGTCTCTAGTCTCAAGATTCCTAATTAGAGAATTCTTGTTCAAGTGCAGGAAGAGAAATAGGTTGTTCAGACAACTGTGTGTGTGTGTGTGTCATGAAATGGATTTCCTTCCATTCTCACAATATTAACTAAGAATTTGCAATATCCATTTCTTTTGTCCTTTCGTTAGGTTCCCCACAAGGCAGACTTGCACTTCCTGCTTGGCCCATTGCCAGCATGGGCCAATCACCATTTTCTCAATGTAGGAACAGATTACATGGGCATACTTCCACTCCCAGGCCACTATACCTATGATTTCTTAGATTCAAACCTTTTCTTGCTGAGCTGTCCCAGGGTTCTCCAGGGTTTCCTCCTGATCTCATGGCAGGCTCAGCTATGGTGCCTGGCACAGTAGCTCCCCTCCAGCAGCTGGTCACTGGCCTGTGCAGCTCTTTCATTCTGCTCTGTTCTCTGAAGGTCAGCAGCTGCAAGTTGCTCTGTTAAGTTGATGGACTGCGCACAAGCCTAGAGGCTCATTCTGCAGTCAACCTCTCTTAGTGGGCATCCTTTGGGCTTCTGCCCAGGCTCTCCCTTCTCCTGCCCACAGTACTGCAAATCTTCCCTTCCCTTCCACCCCATTTTAAGCTATGAAATTGAACTCTCAGTTCTTCCTTGCTTTCAAGTTTCCTTGGACCTGCAAAGGAATATAGGAGCAAAAAACCAATCTGTTCCCTACAGCTCTGATTCTTGCAGCATCAGCGGTATAATGGTACTGTAAAGAAGAGGAAAAGAAAAGAAAGATTCTAGGTTAGTATAGATGTGGGAAGGGGTGTTAAAATTTTCATGTGTGCAAACAACTGGAAAAGAAAACTAGCTAGGAGGGAACAGTCCCTAAAAGGAAAAGGCAGTTACTGATGCTCTATTCCATAGTTAGAGCCAGCCAGCAAGGGTTGCCTTTCCTGTAAGAAGCAGAGGAATAACCATTCAGGCCTGAATTAAGACCAACTCATACTTGTTGCCAAGGATGTTCAGGCTCTGGTCTGAACTGGGATTTCTGACATTGGATTAAGAAACAGAAAGAAACCACATGGAAGGGAAGCAGCTGAAGTGGCAGCATGGAATCACCCGCAGCTCATGTCCCAAACTAGCATGAGAACCTTGAAAAAAAACAGCCTTCTACAACAAAGCTAATGTGTGAAACAATTTCTAGATAAAAAGACCCACTGTGGCATAAGACTGCAACTTTGTTGTGGAATTTTGATCAGGACCAGTTTTCTCATTAGACAAAAGTGAAGCGGTTACTCTGGTGAGCAGTAATACTTGCAGCTGACTATGGTTCATAACTTCTTCATTGGGCTCTTCCACTTGTTCCATACTGCCTCAAGTAGCGGCTGTCTGAGGTCTGGAGCTAAAAGGATTCAGATGCTAGTTCACTTGACATATTTTTGTATGTCATGTAGAGAACAGAGGGGAGAAACAGGGTTGCTGTCAAAATGCACCCTTCTCTTTGTTACTTTTTTTTAAATAAATTTTATTAAGTTTTGAAATTTTAAAAACATAAAATAAAAACTTTATACATTATAATCAACATCAAGACCTCTTTTATATCTCTTTGCATTATTCAGTATATATATTTACTTATTCCTTTACCATTACATCTTACTCTTGCTATAAATCAATATCTTTTATCCTTACACATCAATCAAGGTATTAGTGACAACATACAAAGTCCTACATGGCTTGGGTCCGGGGTACTTGCAGGAATGTCTTCTGCCGGCATCACACTCCAATTGCCCTGTATGCTCCAACAGGCAGGGCCTCCTCAGGGTACCATTGACCAGACATTGTCGGCTGGTGGTGCCCAGGGGTAGGGCCTTCTCTGTGGGAGCACCCACCCTGTGGAACCAGCTCCCCTTGAGTCTTTGTTTGGCCCCTGATCTCCGCTCCTTCTGCCATGACCTGAAGACCTGGCTGTTTCAGCAAGCCAGCCTGGACTGAACCATGGGAGGGGGGGTTCTTTTTAAAGTAATTTTAATTAGTTTTTAGTTTATTATTGAGCTTGTATTATTTAATTATTTTTAAGTAAATTATTGAATTGTGTTTTTACACTGTGAGCCGCCCTGAGTCCTTAGGGAGAGAGGGTATCATACAAGTCTAATAAACTATTAATTATAATTATCTTCTCTATAATATATTTACATATTCCCTCATTCTTTGCTACTTTTCATTTGTTCTTCTTCCTCCATTTGTTTCCCTTTCACTTCATGCTTTATTTTTTTCTTCTCCTCTGAGATTCTCTGCTTGTCTTCTTCATGTTCCCATATCTTCATTTCTTCACAGATCATTCCCTGTTGCGATAATTTCTTCCTTCAAATCCCCCCCTTTTTTTAACTTTCTCCACAGCTGCAATGTGTCTTCTCTTGTATAATTCCTTCAGCCAAACCATTCTTCCCATCTCTATTTTAGAACATTGCTATATTGCTTTGTAACCATAATGGTTCTCAAAGCCGTTCGGAATAATTGAAACCAGATTTATGAAAGGGTGAAATGGCTCCCAGTATGACAGATTGCATGAACTGCATCCTATATTCTAGAAGACATTTTCTGAATATTGCTATCCTGCAGCCAGGCAAGAGATACGAATGCTTGTTAATAGTCAAAGATGCCAGGAAAAAAAGACAGTGTAATTTTGGAGGAATCTTTCCTGTGTGAGGAGTTTGAAATATTTTCTTGGTGGTTCAGCATCTCCAGTTCTTTTTTTTTTAATAAAAAAGTTTTTTATTTTTGATACAAACATACAAACAGGGCATACAAAACATAAAAACCATCTTCCATATATACATACAGTGTGTCAGTTGGTTAAAATCACTCACAATTTATCAAAAAGAAAATTTCTCATATTATCAATAAAACATGTATTTATCAATTATTACTTGTGTACAATTAAACTATTTATTTCATCATATATATGAGATATATTTTTAATCTAAAATTTATGTTATACTTTCATCCAATGGTTATATATATCAACATTATATTTTATATCAGCCTATTATATTTCTATTACAAAATTATATAGTCTATTGCATTACCAAGTCTTTTTATCCAACCATTGATAAAACAAATCCCATATCTTGTAAAATTGTTTATCTTCTTGCTCTCTAATTTCAAATGTCAATTTACTCATTTCAGCACAGTCCATAATTTTCCTGCATAGGTATTTTATCATTCTTCCAATTTTTGGCAAATACAATTCTAGCTGCTGTTAAAACATTTACAATCAAATATTTCAACTCTTTATTGTAGATATCTGGTATAATTCCCAATAAAAATATTTCTGGTTTCAAGTCTATGTGTTGTTGTATCATTTTTTCCAACCATATGTGGATTTTAGTCCAATATCTTTTTGCATCCGAACAAGTCCACCACATATGGTAATATGATCCAGGTATCTGATGACATTTCCAACATTTATCCGATTTATTCTTAAACATTCTTGCAATTCTCGTCGGGGTAAGTGCCACCTGTAAAACATCTTATACAAATTTTCTTTATAAGCAGTTGACATTGTCATTTTATAATTCTGGGACCATAATTTTTCCCATTTCTCTAGATCAATCCCATATCCAAAATTTTCCCCAAGCAATCATTGTTTCTTTAACTTGTTCCTCTTCCATTTTAATTTCTAAAAATATCCATAAAGTTTTTAATCACCTTTTCATCAGTACCCATCAATATTTTGTCTAGCCCAATCTGCTTGTTATAAATACCTTCTACTTTAATATCCTTATCAAATCTAGATTGTACTTGCAAATATGAAAACCAATTCATTTTTATACCTTGTTCTTCCAACGCTTGCATAGATTTAAGTTCACCCTTTCATTCAATATCTCACCATATCTAACTGTTTGTTCCTTTTATATATTACTGGATATGAAAAGGCTTCAATAGTAGATATCCATATTGGAATTTTCAAGTAATGTTGTTTTTAATCTTCTCCCAGTTTAAAAACAAAGCTTCTCGAATATAATGTCTTCTAAAATACCCTTGTGTTTTAGTTCCCTTATACCAAAGGAATGCATGCCACCCCAATAACAAGTCATGTCCTTCTAGAGTCAATAATCTAGTATTCCTTAGTGTTATCCAATCTTTTACCCACATCAAATTTGCCGCCTGATAGTATAGTTCCCAATTGGGCAAAGCAAACCCTCCTCTTAATCTTGCATCCTGCAATAACTTAAGTTTTATTCTTGCTTTTTGCCTTGCCATATATATTTCAACATCATTCGATTTAGGTCTTCAAAAACTCTTTCCCTAATCTGATTGGAATTGTCTGGAATAAGTATAGAATTCTAGGCAATACATTCATCTTGATTGTTGATATTCTCCCAATCAACGATAGTTGTAAGTTTTTCCATTTTTCCAAGTCTGTCGCTATCTGCTGTTTAAGTTTAATGTAATTATCCTCCTTCAGTGTACTACATCTTGCTGTAATATATATCCCTAGATACTTAACCTTACTTGTGACCTGTATTTCTAAAGCTTCTTCCAATTCTTTCTTCCGTCTCGCTAACATATTCTTTGTTAATATCTTTGTTTTGTCTTTATTAATTTTCAATCCTGCTACTTCTCCATACTCTTCTATTCTTTCAATTAGCTTAAGCTGATTCCAGTGGGTCCTCTAATATAAATACCAGGTCATCTGCAAAGGCTTGTAACTTATATTCTTCTCTTTTAATTTTCATTCCTTTTATTTGTTTATCTTCTCTAATACACCTGTTTAACACTTCTAAGGTTAACACAAACAGCAGGGCGACAGTGGGCAGCCTTGTCTAGTCCCTTTTCTTATATTTATAGGCTCTGTCAATTCTCCATTTATCAAAACCCTTGCGGTTTGTTCAGAATATATAGTCTCAATAGCACATATAAAATTTTTGCCAAAGCCCATTTGTGTCAATTGTAGTAACATGAAGCGCCAACTCACGTTATCAAAGGCTTTTTGAGCATCCAGAAACATCAAGGCCATTTGCTTTTCAGGATGTGCCTCATAGTACTCCAGAGTGTCCAGGATTATTCTCATATTATGTTTGATTTGTCTTTTGGCAGAAACCCATTTTGGTCAACATGTATAAAGTTGTTTAAGTATCTTTTCAGTCTTTCTGCCAAAATTGAAGCAAAAATTTTATAGTCTGAATTTAATAGGAAATAGGCCTATAATTTTTAACTTGTTGTAAGTCTGTGTCTTCCTTCGGTATAAGTGTGATATAAGCTTCTGACCAAGTCTTTGGTATTCTCTTCTCTTGCATGACTTCATTCATAACTTCTAATAATTGGAGGTTTAACACCTCCTGAAAAGTCTTATAAAATTCCACTGGTAAACCATCCGGCCTGGTGCTTTCCCTGTATTTTGTTTCTTTAAGGCTTCTGTTAACTCCATCATTGTTATATTCTCTTCTAACATTATTTCGATATCTTTAGGTATCTGTGGTAACTTTGCCTTTTGTATATATTGTTTAATTTTTTCTTCTTGAATACTCTCTTGATAGTACAATTTTCCATAATAGTCTTGTATAATTCTTTTTTCCCTTCATTTCCGTAACAAGGATGTCCTTCTTCATCTATTAAATGGCTAATTTTCCTTGATTCTCTTTCCTTTCTTAATTTATAGGCTAACCATCTTCCTGGTTTGTTTGCGTCCTCAAAATAATTCTGTTTAGCATTTTTAATCTTTTGGGCTAGCTCTTCTTTTTCCATTAATTCCATTTTATGTTTGGTTATATCCATTTTGATTTTAACATCTTTTTTTGTGGAAATTTCTGTAGTTCTTTTTCCAGTTTTTATATTCTTCTTCTAATGTTTTAAAAGTCTTTTTTGTTTGATATTTCTTTTCCTTGTATAATCAATTATCAAGCCTCTTGTATAGGCCTTCATCGTGTCCCAGAGATTCTGTAACGATGTATCCTCTTTCTTATTTTCTTTAAAAAGAATACCAGTTCTCTCTCCATTTTCTGTTTAAAATCTTCTTCCTTTAATATCTTATTGTTTAATGTCCATCTAGATCTCATCTTTTGTCCTTTCCAAATAATAATCATTGGATTATGATCGCCCAAATACTTGCTTCTATTTCAATTTTTGTATATTAAAAATAGATCAGCTGATGTCCATATCATATCTATTCTTGACCATGATTCATGCCTGTTTGAGTAAAATGTATATTGTTTATTTCCTATATTTCTCTCTCTCCATGCATCTTTTAAATTTATTTCTTCTATCATTTGAAAAAGGGTTTTGGTAGTTTCTTTCTAGCTTTCTTTGTGGCTTTTTGTGATTTATAATCCAGCTGCTCATTAATTATTCCATTAAAATCTCCCATCATGCATAAATTAACGTAGTCCAGTTCAATTATTTTTTATGGAGTTTATTATAAAATTCCTCTTGGTGGTCATTTGGAGCATATATTGCTATTAAAAGTATTTTAGTATTATTGTCCATTATTTCTACCATTAAGATTCTTCCATCATCATCTGTATAAATTAATTCAGCGAAATTGTTTCTTTAATATATAGAACCACACCTCTTTTTTACATTGTGCCAATGAAGTAAACAATTTTCCTAATTTTTTTGTTTCAGTACGTGTTCATGTTGTTTTTTAATATGTACCTCTTGTAGGCAAATTATATCAAATTTTAATTTCTCCAATTTGTGAAATACTTTCCTTCTTTTAATGATTGAATTGAGTCCATTTATATTCATCGTAACCAGTTTTCTTTCCTCCATTTTAGATTTTGTAAGAGGGATTTATTGCTCTGGTGGATCTTATTTTCTTCGTTCTCTACTACTGCCTTCTTCTTTTTCCTTTTCTTTTCAATTACTGCTATCAACTCCTTTTGAGGTTCAATCAGGGGCTCTTCTTTTCTTGTATCTTCCTCCTTTCCTCTAATATATTCATAATAAAATGATTCCGCCTTTTCAACCATGTCAATTCTATGTCTTTGTTCCCGCCATGTAAACAGAAGGCCTTCTGGTATCAGCCATCTATAATTTATTCCTTTTCTAAGCAGTTCTTTGGTTAGAAAGAGGTACTCTCCTCGTCTCCCTTACTCTTCTTGGTACCTGTTTCAGCACCACAATTTCTTTGTCTTTATACTTTAATGTCTTTTCTCTTGTCATTTGCAAAATTTGTGTTTTAATAATTTTCTTAGTAAATCTAATATGGACTTCTCTTGGTAGCTTATTCCTCATTGCATATCTTGTATGTACACGAAACACTTCATCCATTCCATCCATCATTTTCTCTTTCATTATTTCTAGTGCTTCCGCCAATATTTCTATCATTTTTTTCACCCTTTTCTTTCCACATTCCTTTTGATCATCTCTCCTCTCAATGATTCAATCCTGTCTTTTTCTTCACTCAATCTGATATTGATATTTCCTTCTTATCTCTTTGTTCGTCCTCTTCTTCAATTTTCTAATCTTTTTCATATTTGGTCATCATCTCTTGGATATCCACTTTCTCATCTGTCTTTCCAATTTTCTTAATATTTCAAAAATGATTCGCCTTTTCAACCTGTCATTCTATGTCTTTGTTTTCATGTAAACAGAAGGCCTTCTGGTATCAGCCATCTATAATTTATTCCTTTTCTAAGCAGTTCTTTGGTTAGAAAAGGTACTCCTCTCTCCCTTACTCTTCTTGTACCTGTTTCAGCACCACAATTTCTTTGTCTTTATACTTTAATGTCTTTTCTCTTGTCAAAATTTGTTTTAATAATTTTCTTAGTAAATCTAATATGGACTTCTCTTGGTAGCTTATTCCTCATTGCATATCTTGTATGTACACGAAACACTTCATCCATTCCATCCATCATTTTCTCTTTCATTATTTCTAGCTTCCACCAATATTTCTATCATTTTTCCAACGAGGTTTTCACCCTTTTCTTCCTCCATTTTGAAATCTCAAGTAAAATTCTGATCTATCCATCTCTCCTCTCAATGATTCAATCCTGTCTTTTTCAACTTCACTCAATCTGATATTGATATTTCCAATTTCCTTATCTCTTTGTTCGTCCTGCTCTTCAATTTTCTTAATCTTTTCATCATATTTGGTCATCATCTCTTGGATATTTTCCACTTTCTCATCTGTCTTTCCAATTTTCTGTTGAATATTTTCAATTTTTGCATCCGTCTTATCTATTTTCTGCTGAATCTTCTCCACCTTTTGATTTGTCTGTTCAATTTTTTGGGAGATATTTTCATTACTCTTTTCAACATTTTCTACTTTTGTCTGTAGAATTTGAATTCCTTGCAAAATCTTCTGTAATGTATCCTCCTTCTCTTTTCCTTCCTGTTGCAACATTGCCTGTATTGATCGCTGACCTCCAGATGGTGAAGCAGCAGGAGTTGTTGATTGAGAGCTTGGAGCTATTGCTTTTCTACTCATTTTATAGTTATTTCCTAGTAGAGCCCCCAAAAAGCAGAGGGCCCTCCAAAAATAATAAAATAAGTAGACAAAAAGGGAAAAAAAAAAATTAAAAATATTAAGGAATATAAAAAAAATTAAAGAAACAAAAAATTCTTCAGGTTCTTGTACACCTTAATCCAGTTGGTTCCACTTGTATACAAAAATAGAAAAAAAGTAAAAAGAAAAGGAAGGTCTCAAAAGCAACAACAGGTGGTTACCAGTTCAAAAATAAAAGGGGAAAAGACTTCAGGTATTTATATACCCTAATCCAATGGCGAATCAACAAGATGAAAAAAGAAAAAAAAAAAAAAGGGGAGCAAATCATAGGCAGAGAAAAGGAAAAAGAAAAATTCCTGGCTAAAAATTGAAAAAGGATAATCAAACAATAAAAATGCAATCAATGGGGGGTGTGGAAAAGATAGAGCAGCCACAAATCCAGCCAAAGAAAAAAAGAAAACTACTGCCACCAGATGTCCAAGGCTTTTTAGAATATCAAGTCAAATTTCCAGTAGAATATATTTTCAAGGTCAGTTTAGTCTTCTTTCTTTCAGTTCCAACTCTGGGTTCCGCTATCAATAGTTCACAGATGGGCACCTGTGTATACAATCCATCGTGCTCACCCACTATCTCTTTCAAGAAGGAACTCTATGTCCTTGAATGCAGCTCACATAGATAAACAAACAAAGAAGAAAGGAATACAGTATATCCAAGCCTCTAAATGGCAGTGCTTTCACTTTCACTCCTCCCCCTCAAGAGCAAGAAAAAAAAGAGAAAAGGCACATTGGTATTGCTCTCTTTTCTAAAAAGTTCTTAAAATCATAAACAGTGTTTAATCCAAAAAAATATTGGTGGGAAAAAAAGGAAAAAGACCATCAGAATAAAAGACCATCAGAACAAAAGATAGAGGAAAAGCCAGTCCCTTTTAAAATCAAATAGTTCCAGAAGAGATAAAAAGGAAGAAAAAAGCCGTCAATCTTAAGAAAAGCTTAATCTCGCCGCTTATAAACTGTTCTCTTTACTTTTTAAGTCCACTTTCCAGTTATTGGGGTGTTCTCTTCAGAAATAAGTAAATAAAAAAGAACCTCTCACCAAACAGACACACCTTCATCTGATCTTGCCTTTCTTTCGGAGCTGTCCCAGCTTCAGCAGCTTGATGGCTGTCTCTTTTCTGCCAGCAAAAAGAGCTTCTCCTGGATCAACCAGGGACTTTGTGATGTCCCTGGGATCGACAGTACGTGCTCTTTCCCTTCACCGTCTCTTCAGGATGGTTTAGGTCCAAATGGACCGTCCAGCTGAGAAGATATCTATGGCGATCCAGGAGCTTCCCGATCGCACGTAGTATCACTGGGACACAAGCCCCGCCCTCAGCATCTCCAGTTCTGAACTTGCCTATTGTGGCTCTCCAGTTGCTTTAACCCCTGGATCTGTTCTTCTTCAAAAAGAGGAAAAAGCAAAAACAGGACACGGAAGATAGAAATAGTTCAGAGCACTTTTCTTATCCAGGAGGTGTTGATTATTTTTGCTATTTTACTTCCAGTCCAGCAACTAAGTTAAACTTTTTGGGGCAGATTGTAAAGTTGGTTACAAAATGAAAAGCTTTTTAAACATTAAAAAAAAGTGAAACAAACCAACAAATGCACATCAATATACAATATTTTTCACTATTCACTATTGCAGCAAGGGTGGTCACTTAACATCAAACTGAGCTCAGAATTATAAAACTGCCTGAGAAAAAAAGAATATTTTTGCCAGATACCAGAATATGGGTGCCAACAATAGCCACATGTGGTCTACTACTAGGCGCTTTGGTTCTGTCTTTTATTTTCAAAAAGACTATTGAATTCACATACTTCCAAGACAGAAAAGGCTCATTGATGACTGTCTACAGGCACTGGCTGTGTTGCCTTTTCTTCATTCCACACATGGCTTTGAGGTTTCATTATAATTTGGAATAGATACAGATTTCTCAGGAACCTATTCAATTTAGACCTTTATACCATAAATGTTCATGCCCGTGATTGTTTGTCATGTGTTGTCAAAACAATTCCAAACTTTGGGTGACTAATGCTTCATCATTCTCTGAACAGCATTTTTTAATTTTTTTTCCAGAGCTGAGCATTTTGCCAAGAAACTACTCTGTCTCTTCTCGTGCTGGTCCTCAGAGGTTCGCTAAAACAGAGAGGCAACCAGGCCAAAGGATTACAAGGAGCCTGTAATATTTATGAACTTCTCTACGTGAAAGCATAACTTCCTCTGTCCAGGGGCTGGGTTCCTCAGAAGTGATCTGGCGGATAGTTTATCAAAAACCATAAAAAGCAATGAAAACAAAGCAAAAGAATGTAACATATGCTTACATAGCTCATGTCTCAGCTTATTTATTGGAACAGGTCTGGGTACAGCTGCATTTCTTTGGGGCACAGACTTTCCTCTTGCCTCTAGAATCAGAACATCATAATCAGAATTTGGCTTGCAATCACAAGTCTATGCAAAAGTAGTGTGAATATCTAAACAGTACAATTATTACTGAACCAATGCAGAGATGGTATTCAGCAGGTTCTGACCAGTTCTGGAGAACCAGTAGCGGGAATTTTGAGTAGTTTGGAGAATGGGAAATACCACCTCTGATTGGAGATTTTGCAGTATCCTTCCCCTGCCACGCCCGCCAAGGCACGCCCACAGAACCGTAGTAAAAAAAATTGAATCCCACCACTGAACCAATGGTTTCTGGGATAGAGTATTATTATTAGGTTCTGTATTGTTTCCCAATAGAGTTTAACTTTGCCCTTAGCAGCTGTTTTCTGGGCTCTTGGGCAGGGATTTATTTTTCTCACTTGCTCCTAAAATCTAAACCAAAAACGCAGCTATAATTTTCTAGAAATCATCCAAATATCCATTGTTTGCTCTCAGTTGATGCCTATATTTGCAAAGTAGTAGGAAAACAGTGTGGCTGCGAGGGGGAGCAACTCTTTCATGCACAAAAGGATTTCCAGACAGCTCACTGATATCTCTTCTATCTCTGCTCCTTCTCTTCCAGAAAGGATATATATTTATTTTTTTATTTATTTATATTTGGATTTATATGCCGCCCCATCTCCGGGGGGACGCGGGACGGCTTACACAAAAACATATACACAGTATAAAACTTATTCCAAATTTGCCCAATCCAAATAACTCTAAAATATTAAAATATCCCAAAATTAAAAACCCCAACCCCGCTCAATCCAGGACGGCCTGTGAAAACAGCCAGGTCTTTAGATCTCGGCGGAAGGAGCACAGGTCAGGGGCCAGACGTATAATCTACTGGCCAGGGGTGGGCTTCAAAAATTTTAGCAAAGGGTTCTCTGCCCGGTTGCTGAGTGGGCGTGGCCTAGTCGGCCTCCTCCACCATGACAGGGGGAGCATCTTTGCCCTCCGCGGGCTCTGGAGGCTTTCCTTGAGCCTCCAGGAAGGCGAAAACGGCCTCCCTGGGCTCCGGAGGCTCTCTGGAAGCTGGAAACAGGCCCATTTCTGGCCTTCCCAAACTTCCAGGAGGCCCGTTCTTCACCCTCCCCGAGCTTCTGTGTGTGACCTGCACTTACCTGTATCCAAAATGAGCCATGTGGGGACTCCTGGGAGGGGAGAGGTGGGGTGGGGGGCAGTCAGGAGTGGGATTTGGGGGTTCTCCGAACTGCACAGAATCTTAGCTAGGGGCTCTCCCGAACCCCTGCAAACTCCCAGCAGCCCACCCCTGGTACTGGCCAACATCTTCTTCAGTAACTGGATTGCACTGATATTGTCTTGATGTTAATGTTGACTTAATATTGTGAATATACGTTGCCGGAAACCAGGGAAGCCAGGAACATGTTATCCTTCTTGAATAGACTCAGTTTGGGCTAGTGATTAAGGCACCAGGCTAGAAAGCAGGAGACTGTGAGTTCAAATCCTGCCTTAGCCATGAAACCAACTGGGTGACTTTGGGCCAGTCATCTTCTCTTAGCCCAATTCATCTCACAGGATAATTGTCGTGGGGAAAATGGGAGGAGGAAGGGGTATTGGATATGTTCGCCACCTTGAGTTATTTGTAAAAATAATAAAGGCAAGATATTAAATAAATACATACATACATACATAAATATGGCAGCCCAGATCTGGCAGCTCTGCCCTTTTCTATCATCTATTTAGTTACTTATTTTCTTTGTGCTCCCAAATCCATATTTGTAGAGTCTTATTCTAAGCAAATTATCTGACAGAATTACTTTTCCTAACTTCCATGACGGCTTTTGCAGACATTTTTGATCAATAAGGTTCTATATTTTCCTTCTTTGTAAAGAGGTTATTTTTTCAAGAAACAGATTTTTGTATGTCTATTGTTATCTTTAGAATAGTTCACTTATTGATTACTAAAAAAAATAAAATAAGCAGCAATATTACTGTAAAAGCTCTTCGATAATTATAATAACAAATTTTACAATCGTTTTGTGGCTTATTTCTTTCTGTTATGTCAGACAAAACATGATTTCTCTCCTAGGGAATGAATGCTGGCTTGATGTGTATTTTCAAGCATTTTTTACTTTGTTCCAAGTAGTTTCTTCCTTATTTGAATATGTGTATGTCAGATTTCTGCTTAGCAATGAAGAGTAATCTGGGTCTTTCACTTATATCACCACTAACACCGACAAGCTTGGATTATTCCCAGAACCAATGATTTTATGTCTTGAAGCCTTACATTGCACCCCCATTCCTTTATCTCTCTTCCATAAACAAATCACAAAAGGTTTATCGTAAAGGCCACCTTTCCGCAAAATGCATCCCGGCAAACCTTTATAATACAAATCATTTGCTTTTTCTCCACCTTCCTTTTGTTCTTTCACCAAATTGGAAATAAAGTATATAATTATATATGGGGTACTTGTATATGGTTTTTTTTCCCCAAAAGTTCAACAGCTTGGTATGAACTATATTATTTAACCTAATGTTAAACCACACTTGCCAATTAAACTGTGCTAGTGGCTAATTTATATTTTGAGTGTTTTGCTCACCTTTAGGGAAAAAATATCCATATTTCCCCTCAAAAAAGACCTGGTCTTATTTTCTTTTGAGCCCCAAAATAAGCACTAGGGCTTATTTGGGGGGGGTCTTATTTTTTTTCCATGTATGGGAGACCCACTTCTTATGCTTGCTTGTGGCTGGGCAGGGGGCTACATGGTGCACCAGTGCCAGGGATGGAGCTGTCTCACATGCCTCACGCTGGCTTACCTCAGGCCCCGCAGCTAGGCCACCCATGCCCTGACACCTGCCTCGCCTCGTGGTGGCAGCTCCAGCATCCCCATCCAGCAAGACCCCACATGGCCACTGCCCCACTTCTTCTGCTTGCTCAAGGCGGCAACGGAGCAAGAGACTGAGCAACATACTGGTGCCATGACCACAAGTTTAGGCGGGTGTTGGGCATGGGTGGCCTGGCTGCAGGGGCCCTGAGGCAAGTCGGTGTGGGGTGCATGGGGCAATTCCACCACCATGCCTCATGACTGCGGCACCATAAGCAACCAGATGGAATGGGCAGCTGTGTAGGCACTTAAGTGGCTCTTATTTGGGGGATAGCGCTTATATTAGGCAAAAACATTTCAAAAACCCATGCTAGGGCTTATTTTCAGGATAGGTCTTATTTTTGGGAAAACAGGGATAGCTCCCACTAAGTTTCTGTATTTTTGTGGGTGCCTCTCATTCAAGGAGCAGTAAGGATGAAAGATGTGGACAAAGGCTAACATTTCCTGCTGTGCTCTCCTATTGTTCCTGCCATTGGTCTTGCAGGTTTTTTCCCCAATGCTTGGTTTATTGTGACTACAGAAAATCTCTTAACTGGAAAAGCCAGATATTATCTTTTGTTTGGTAAGAGCCATCTGTCTGGAAACACTGCTGTTTTCATGGTCAGTGGTTAATGTCTTTGGCATCTAGCTCACTAAATTTGATTATATTCCTTGTTTCTACATGATGCTTTTCACTGTAAAAAGAATTTAATGCTATTGTACTTTTGGAACATATATGAATGAATCTGGGGATAATCATATCCCAAGAAAATCGTGAAATGAGAGCATAAGGGAAGCAATACCAGAGATAAGTTCATGATCATTTGCTCTTTATTTAATGGGCTAAATATTTGCTTTGTCTGGTAAATAACTTTCTGCACACCCAGATAAGCTGATTAAAAGGTGTATGTTATTTCAGATAACATATGATCCAAATCCTAATTTAGCAGACTTATGAGCATGAAGGAGGAGAGAAAGCTAGAAGAATACAAAGTTTAACGTTGTTTACGTCTTCTTGTATCCACTGTGCTTCATGTTCAAATGCTACTCGGGGCTTATTATACAAAGAATTAAATATCTGTGCATTCACTGATTCTCTCCTTTAAATTTCACTTTCTCCATTAACATGTACAAAAAAAAACATGAGGTTGGAAACCCTCAGTTTCCTTTGTAACATCAGAACTATTAAAGGTCTAAATCCAACTGAGCTACTGATCATAGCAATGTAAAGTTGGAAAATAATAGAAGGATTGTCTGCTCCAGTATTTCTTAAACTCTTGACTCCTTCCCACTTTTAAAAATTATGGAGGACCCCAAAAGAGTTTCTGTTTGCAGGGTTATATAGAAAACCTAGAACTATGCTGCCTTTGGTCTGATCTAAGTATAGTATATAAAATCATACATTGCAATGTCCTTCTGGTCAATGAATACTTCAGCTTCAACCATAACAATACAAGAGCACACAATAGATACAAACTCATGGTTAACCACACCAAATTTGATTGCAGGAAATACGACTTCAGCAATAGAGTGGTCAATGTCTGGAATACTCTACCTGACTCTGTGGTTTCTTCCCCAAACCCCCAAAACTTTAACCTTAGACTATTGACCTCACCCCTTTCCTAAGAGGTCTGTAGGGAGCATGCATTAGCACACCAATGTGCCTACCGTCCCTGGCCTATTGTTTCTTTTTATTTTTCTTATATGTATCCATGTATTCATAACTATGTTTATACTTATACCTATTATCTTGTAAGCAATTGACAAATAAAATAAAATAATCAATCAATCAATCAATATTTACAGTATTAAAAATTAAAATTGACAAATTTGCTACAACTACCATTTCTCAGTTTTTATGGAATTTTAATATTGGATTTAATACGATATTAACATAGGCTGGCAAATAATTTTGATTTCAGAAACCTCTAGGGGTGGGGGTCTTGGGCAACCTCCTCCAAAGGTCCTCAGACCACAGTTTAAGAAACACTGATATAATTCAATCTTCTGAGATATTCTGGAAAGCCAATTAAACCATCCATGAGAGATAGCTTCCAGCAAGCAAATGTGGGCAGTTTAACCTAGTTTTACAGCTCAAGTTTTGAGAGCACGTGTTAAATAAAGCATAAAAACAATTATAAAGTAAAACTAAAGAAGAAAGATCACAGGGTTACGAACATGTATTATGAGAAGTAACTTATTTTGTCAATGGGATGGCAATAAGGATAATCGTGTTTCTTAGAAATACAGCTTATGGTCCTCATATAGATCACAAGTAGATAGAAAATCCATCCTAATGTAGTTGTGTCTAATTGAATAGAGGCTAATAAATTAGAATAGGTTAAAAATTCAGCTTGTGCTATTCTCTAGCCCAATCTCATCTCGCTTTTGCTACTATTCAAAAATAAAAAAGAGACCCTACTGAATTACAAAATCCTGCATGTCTCCAGGCATCCAGATTCAGGCATTTCTGAAAGAAAATGTGTAATTCTCACATCCAATTGAAAAGACATTGATTAGATGAATGGTTTTAAATGTATGCGTAGTCTGGATTTAATGACTACAACCAGCTACTTAACCCCATGAGCTATCAATTTCCAGTTAGCATTTATGGAAAGGTCTTATCTAACAGCAGGATGGATGTGCAAGGTGCACAGAATGAAAGAGGACGATTTCCAGTGTGGTGTGTCTCTTCTCTGGGAAATGAGTAAACCAGAGCATTCCTAATCTTTTGAGGCTAGTGGACACCTATGCAATTTTCAGTAGCATACAATTGGGACATTTTAATGGATATACCATAGGTGCCTGATCCAATATGAGGTTTGAAGTCCTACTGATCAGATGTTAAAACTATGTATTCAAGATTAAGATGTATTTGAGTGTATTCTAGGTACAAAATATTGAACACTGTTTTTAAAAATATCAGTTTTCTCTTTGAAATACATTTTGCTTGGCAGAGTGGGTATGTTTACTTTTTAAATGCTCTTTGCTTTCTGTTCCTTACATATTTATAAAACTGCAGTTGAAGCTGCCTGTTTCAGTTACACAAAGATAACAGAGCAAAAAAAAAATCTATCACCATGAGAACTCTCCTTTTTCGTTCTTGTGGGTCCATTTATTCCTGTCCCACTTCCAGCTCTTCCATCAGTTACATTCCCTTGCAGGACTTGTCTTCTTACTCTACAACTTCTAAGTTTACTTAAAGAGTCTTTTTGGGGGGGTAATAATTTTTTTTATTTTGTATGAACAATCCATCTTCCGTTTAAACAGTGTGGCGTCTGGGTACAAATATCTTGTGCAATAGCAATAGAAATGGAAATTAGAAATTAAAGAAGACTAGCAAATAATAGTAAACATGTGAATAAGAAATAAATATGCTAAGAAGGGAATTGTTATAATAATTAGATATATTATATATAGCAGTATAAAGTAAGCATAGAGTACTGATATTATAGTAATGAATATGTATTAATTGTAATTGCTATTGCACAAGATATTTGTATCCAGACGTTGCACTTAAAGAGTATTTGATGAGCCATTTTGTCAAAAGCTTTTTTCCAAGTTGAGTTATACAGGGTTATCACCTTCTCATATGTATCTATTCACACATGCAAATAATGTCCCCTCTCCCCCTCTTTGGGCATCAGCAGAGAATAGGAAAGGAGGAGAAGAATGCATGACTTGCTGCTCCTAGTTCCCTAATAGTAATGTCCTGCTGAATGGCCCTGGCCAGGCCCACCATAGCAGGATGGCACTCTTCTCAAGTTCCCCTTGCAGTCATCCCTCACTGGGTGTAATGACCTGGGGCATGGCACAAAGGCAACACAGTCAAATAAGCAAGAAGAGTCCCTTTATTATCTCCAACTTTGCCCACATTGTCAGGTTACCTTCGGCTGGAGAAAAACTCTCCCAGGAACAGCCTTAACTGGAGAAAATTCAGTCTAAAACAAGATACATACAGACTGTAACTAAAAATCCAAACAAACCAAGCTGCAGTAATTAACTTGACAGGGCAGGAGAAGGAATTTCAGACTTGAGAGCACGGCAAAAGCACAGTTGGGAAGACGCCAGGAACACAGATAAGCCACAATGAGACCAGATAAATTCACGATTTGCTCCCAACAGTTTGCTGTGCGCAGCTTCCCTTTTTAAACACTGTGTTCCCAGCTGCAGCTAATGAAGGGAATCAGGGCCCTTTCCTTCCCCATAAGACACGCAACTGACATTGCTCCCTTCTCCGTTTCTCCCTGCATGGCCTAGGATGAAGAGGGGGTGAGCCTGGGTCTTCCTCTGAATTCCCTCTCTCTTGCTCTACCTCTCCCCTGCTCTGCTCTGCCCAGCTGGACTTTGCCCTTCCCCAGTTTCTTCCACAGCCAACGGAGCCACACTCCCACTCCCTGTCAGCTGTTCAGTCTCCCCCTCCAAATCAGATTCCAACAGGGGCATGACACTAGGCATGGAAAGCCAGTGGCACAGCAGGGCATTGGCCAGGCAGGCAGTAGCCACAGGGTTAGAGTGGCCTATGAAGTATTCTAATAAATAAATACACTTTAAGAAAGAAGTCCTGCTCATGATCACTGATGGCTTAGTCTGCTCTTGTTTGGACACTATTGCAATGTGAATCACATGGAATTGCCCTTAAAGATCATCCAGAACCTTCAAAAGGCTCAGAAGGCAATGATTCATATGTAAAATCTCAGCTTCAAGAGTTACCCTGGTTTTCAGTTTCTTTTCAGATGTAATTCATAATGCTGGCTGTTACTTTTGAAGCCCAATATTGCTCAGGACCTGGATATCCACAGGACACTGGTGGCTTCCAACAGCCCAATAAGATCAGGAAGAGTCATTCTTTCTAGTCTTTGTTATAAATATGTACAGTACACTACAGTTTCATTTTGGTTAAGCCAGTTGCTTTCTCCATCCCTCCCATCCCTGATTCCGCAATTTGGCATTGTCCAGTTCTGATACTAATTCATCATGCTATGCCTTCATGACACCTTTCTTTAAAGGATTCATTCAGAGAACTATGTTTTGCAGTCTGAAAAAAAATGTGAAACAAGGATTTTCCCCCCATGAGGAAATGGACTGTGCCCCAGAGCTTCACACTGCACAAAGAACACTTTTTAGAAGTTTGGGTTATACAGCACCTGAATCAGAAACAAATCCACCCAGATGCCACACCTGCCATTTCCTCCTCCTCTTTCTCTGCCTTTTCCTTAATAACTGACTGAGTGGGGAAGACCTTAGAATCAGTACATTACTGAGTGGGCCATGAAGCCTATAGACATCTCCTATAATAGTTTTCAGTAGTGGGCTGCTAGTTTTACATCATTCAAATTGAATGTTAGGTTTTTCAAATTGTCTTCACTTTGCATCAAGATGATGATGATGATGATGATGATGATAATGACTATTATTATTATTCATTGCACAGTCAGCCAGATGTTCGGACTAGGTTTGGCATTTTTATCTACCTATCAAGTTCTTACCCAGGACCTGAGATAGGCAGATGTGGTTGTTTGATAGTGTTATAGACAGGGGTGGGATTCTACCAGTTTGCACCTATTTGCTAGAACTGGCTGTTAACATTCTAAGCAGTTCGGAGAACCTGTTGTTAAAAGAAATTACTGGCCTAATCCTGTAAAGAAGGCAGGAAGGAAACATTCTGGTGTTGCTTACAGAAACTGCCTCTCTGTTAACCCTTATTACATTCTTGGCAGGACTAGACTTCCTGTCTCAGGAACATCTCTGGAGTTTTTTTCCCTTCCTTTGCTGGTACTTTGCTTGTGTGGAGTGACCATTTAAAGTTACAATGGCACTGAAAAAAGTGACTTATGACCATTTTTCACACTTACGACTGTTGCAGCATCCCCACAGTCATGAGAGGCCAGGCGAGGAGATGCGTGCCTCAATGTGAGTGATATTGAGTTGGCCACACCCAGCCAATAACATGACCACCAAGCCATGTCAACCCAGTCACATGACCACCAAGCCACACCACCACCCAAGCCATGCCCACAGAACCAGTTGTTAAAAATTTTGAATCCCACCCCTGGTTATAGATATTGTCACAGGATGGAAGCTGTTCCAAGTAAAGCTGCCTTCTGCAATTGACTGATGGAAAATTTGTCAATGCCAGTGGTGTTCAAGTGGTGCTCTAGTTATTTTGGGATTGCACCCAAGACACCTATTACTCAGCAGTGGGATGGAATCCTACCTTAGTCACTACCAGCTTGTGGGTGATTGTGTGTGCATGCACACACCTAACAAACCAATCAGCTGAGAGGATGAAGAAATGAAAAGCTAGGAGTGACCCCTCCCTCCCATGCGCTTTTCGGTCTTTTATCCTTTCAGCTGATTAGGCTTTTTTTTCCTCCTCTCAGCTGTTTGGAGGCTTTTTTACTACCTGTTCCATCGAACCGGTAGTAATTTTTACTATCGGTTCGGCCGAATCAGGCCAAACTGATAGCATACCACCACTATTACTATTGGTACTACTCCTGCTTGCCTTTGCCATAGTCATTCTATTTTTATTTGTAGGTCTTTGTATTTTGTTATCTTCTCCAGTTCTTTGTCTTCTATTCTGCTGTCCCCAGGCACTGCCACATCCACTATCCAGATTTTCTTATTGACAACTGTTAAGTCCGGGGTGTTATGTGACACGTGCATGTCTGTCTGAATTCTAACATCCCAGAGCAATTTAACTTCTTCACTTTATATGACTTTCTCTATTTCATGGTCCCACCAGTTCTTGCCTGCAGGCAAATGATATTTCTTGCAGATCTTCCAATGCACCATTGTTGCTACTTTGTCATGCTTGTAGTCAGTCTGTGTGATCTTTTTGTAGCAGCTTACCAGGTGGTCCACTGTTTTTCAGCTATAATAAGCATAATAATAACAACTATAACAATAACAACAGTTTCCACACAGATGTCCACCTCTTAAATCTGCATATTTGTATTTCAACACCCACTATAGTTTATTCACTGCATCTCCACCTGATAAAACGATCCCATAAGGAGACTCCCAATATACACTGTAAATACTACATTTTCTTAATTTAGCATTGTAGAAGACATTAAGACTGCAGTTGTCATTAGATCACAGATAGCCAGGGCCATTGTTAAGCAGGCACCAAAACATTGTAACAGAAATGCCCTGAGAAAAGGCAAGACAAGAAATAATAGATGGAAACTAATCAAGGATAGAGGCAACCTAGAACTAAGGAGAATTTTCCTAACAGTGAGAACAATTAACCAGTGGAACGGCATGCAGAAAGGGGCTCCATGTCACTGCAGTAAGAGGTGCATGGGGAATGCATGCATGTATGCGCAGGGGTAGGGGGTCACACGCACATTGCATCATGGGTGCAAGCACACGTGCGCACTTTCAGCATGCGACATGGAAAAGGTTAGCTATCACTGGTATGGGGTCTCCTGCTTGGGCAAGAGGTTGGACTGGAAGACCTCAAAGGTCCTTTCCAACTCTTATTATTCTGTTACCATAAATATATTTATCTATCACCCAGCTCCCAGGACTCTGGACTATTTATAATAATCACAGAAACAGAATTTCACCACTCATCAACCTACTAGCCACTTGAACCCACTGGTTTTCATTTGCTTCTTTGAAAAGCTGTCCAAGGGGCTGACTGGATCAGAGCTGAGCTTAGTACCCTTTGGATCCAAGGAAAGTGCTGCCTTCTGGTGCCTGAGCATCATCCAGAGTGGCAGAGGCACTGGAGATGACATCTTCCTGATCACCATTCTGGATAACCCACATTTTTCCCTGGCACAACGTGAATGCTTTAGGATTGTGCCCTGAGCCTGGTGAGCCACACAAGAAAACTTCAATGAGCATTTTAGTAAGCAAGATGCTTAATTGGTGAAGAGGTAATGGAAGATGAGGGCTTTCACCATCCATAACTATAATCGATCTGGGGCCAATCTAAAATCATACTATGCTGATTGTTGAACAAAAGATAAGTCAGATTTCTTCAGCTTTTTCACTGGGCTGGGATTCTTATCCCTCAGCCTAATCATCCAAGGGAAATGAAGGTGTGCAAGTAATTAACTTTCAAGTCCCATTTTTTTTCCTGAAAGACAGACTTTCCAAATTTGTGGCCCAGATAAAGTTAATGGTTTGTGCTATATGGAAGGTCAAAGAATATAACCATTAGGATCCTTTCTGCCTTAAAAGTGATGGGCTTTTTTGTGACCATTACAAACCAGAGAAATTTAACAGTCACAAATTAAAGGATGTTGAAGGGAAACATAGTAGTAATTTTATTTCTGTTTCTTTTATCTCTAATAGCTGTAAAGGTCTGGAATGAAGTCTAATTCATACTAAGAAAGGAGTTCAATTATATGAACTCATCAAGCATTAGATTTCTTATCTGGTTTCTAAAGTGCTTCATACATCGTTCTTTATTGCGCTGCAAATTGGCACTCTTAAATTATATTTGGGTTTCTCTGCACTGTTAATGCAAATTTTAACTCCTGTCTTGAAGTAGGGACATCTTTGTAAAGTTGAAAAGAACAAGGAAACAATATTTTTTGTGTCATGACTGGGAATTAAAATGAGAACTCTTTTCGTACTGAGTATTTGGAAATTGATCAGCCCTACCCATTGAATTCCTAGAGGTGTGGGAGCCCCTGTGCCTTTGCCTGAGATTGCCCAGCTCCAATTTCATAGGCAAAACTTTTGGCTGTTCTGTAAGGAGCAGAACTCATGTATGAATGTAAAATCTCAGAAATAAGCACTGATTCTGTTAAGTTTGCATGAAGAGTCAGACGCAAAGAGCTTCAGTGAAGAGTTTATTCAGTGACTACAGCTCGAATGGACCCGAGTTGGCTGGGCTACGGCTGCCTCTTATAGCCTGCAGCCATAGTTGCCAGCCAATGGGAGTGCAGGGTTTCTTCCCGCACTATTTAAACCAATACCATTTAACATTTTACAAGAACAGTTCAAATAAACCAATAACATTCAAACCTACATACATAACAGATTCCATTCAGTTACTAGTTTGCTGCATATACTGTATACTGACAACACTAAAATCTACAAATTACTATTTAGACAAATCAGATCAGGGTGTCCAATCTTGGCAACTTGACTGGTCAATTTTGAGTATTTGTTTCATGATGAGCCCAGTCGCACAGAAAACTATATTCAGAAGAGTATTTTCTTGTTGCAATGAAAATGTGGTGCAAGTTGACTTCATTGGATTAATCATAGCTTTTTCTTTTCTTTCATTCTCCTTATCCCTTTAGTCCCTGCAGTTTTCTTGGCAAGATTTCAGAAATGGTTTCCCATTGCCTAGTTTCTTACCTTTTATTTATCCTTATCCTTTATTTTACATTTTAGTGTTGTGTACTTTCCTGGATGGATTGTGACACATTAATTTCATGTTTGTGTTTTGGATTCTTGACTATCTTTTTATCATTTTGCAAATTCAATTCCCTCTAAAAAAATCTGATGTGATAAAAAATATACCAAAATCAAATTGTCATGTGCATTGGTATGCATATTTTCCATCGTAGGTCTATTTTTGTTTAGTTTGCACCTTTCCTAGAGCAGTCTAAAGCAAGCACTTTTGTCTTGGTGCATTGTTCCCCCAAATATATGCAATTTTGTGCAGCTTTCTTAATTTGTGCAAGTTTATTAGTTTCAGCTGTTCACCAAATTTCAAAATCCTGTAAGATACAAATATATTGCTGTCCACCACAAGGTGGACAATTTCATTGCTTTCTTATTCTCAAGCCTATAAGCAGAAAGAGGATGATTATGGAACTTGGTCTGAGGTTCTGTTGACAATCATGATTTTTTACTATACAGCAGTGCTTACAAAAAGGGATGACTCTTGTCCTATATGAATGGCAAGGCTCTTAAAATAAGACATACTTATTTACTAAGCCAAAAGAGTTAATAATTAAGTGGCTCATCATAAACCTAACAACCCCATAAATGGCCTGTAGAGAAAAAAAAAATTACAACTGCTATATTGTTCTTATATAAAGAACTTATTATATACAAGGATTCTTAAGAAAAATATACAATGATGAAATTAAGCAGACACAAGGTTGATGTAAGCCTGATGAAAACAAATACACTGCACACTCAAGTTATTATCTCTATTGAGAAGAAACATTCCTTTAATAGTAATAATCTTACATTGCTTATTAATATTCATTCTTTTTAATCATTTTAGTCATCTATTTCAGCCCAATCAGCCAGGTGTAATTCAGTGATCAGAGAAAATTGTCTTCTGTCATGTGAAATAAGCTAAGCATCAATGAGCAACTGTTCACATCAGCAGACAAACAATCTATTTCCCTTAATAAGAAATCTGCACTTCGGAGTTTCTCTTCCTGTATGACTTCAGTGGCTTAATGGTGATTCAATCTATTAGGAGCTGGAAGCTACTTCTCTAAACAGCAGATCTGAATGAAAAATGGGCAGCCCACACTGCCAAAATCTCCTGTGGCCAAATGATGCCATTTTAATCAGTGTTATTGTTTATATCTAGACAGAGGGTTTTAATCTGTGGTTCTATCTTCTAATTATAATGAAAGGATGAGAAATGATGGACAGAGAGGGAGTATAAGGATAACTGCTGAGTCAGTTTTTCTGTGGTATCTATCTATCCAACTGAACAAGCCAAAGAGCCAGCAACAATAATTTCAGCCCCCAAATTTACTCAGATTTTCCACAAGGCTTCTCCTATGGGAACAAAGGAAACTCTGTTCCAGAATTTTGAAGAAAAACTTTACTTTCTTGCTGTATCTATGTAGATATATGTGTTATCCTCCTGATTATGTTAGTTTCATAATAATTCTGACTTTAGGACATATTAAACTTTTTAAAGATCAAAAATTACACATTACTCAACTTGTTATTAAGAGACTTCTACTTCAGAATCATGTACACAATCCTATATATTGGCCTCTGAATTTTTTGGTACTTAAGATGCATCTAAAGTATTATGTTATCATTCATTGTTGCAAAAAAAAATCATAATATAGTTAGAGAGTAATCGTACAGCTACCAGAAGGAGTGGATCTGTGGAAGAGGAAACCCTATTTTCTAAGTCTCTGGGATTT
The DNA here is from genome assembly GCA_009733165.1 of Naja naja. Lineage (NCBI taxonomy): Eukaryota > Metazoa > Chordata > Lepidosauria > Squamata > Elapidae > Naja > Naja naja. Next base: position 205,357,978 of record CM019148.1, on the reverse strand, counting down.
CCCACCTTGTAGCCTTCAACTTTCATTTTTTAAAATTGTTTTTCTATTGCTAAGGTTTTTCTTTCTTGCAAAGCAGGCAGCCGATGATTGTTGCAACAAAGGTGGTTCTTTCTCCTCAGAATTATGGTTCTTTCTTAGTGGTACCCACTACAGAAAAACTTTCTATCACCTCAGTGTGGAAGTCACCAGAGAGTGATGCCTTTATTTTCTACTTAATTACATTAAGTAATTAAACAATATTTATTTATTTACAAAATGTCTATAATGTCCCAATCTAACTATTCTGGGAGGTACAGAGAAAATCTCAACCCTGAAATCCAAAGTGTCATAAAAAATGGTATCTAAGAGCCAGGTAAGTAGAACCAAATGTATTTGCAGGGCAGAGCATTCCCATTTTCCACCATACAAGGGCTTCTATGGAGAAAGTCTGACTTCTGGCCATTTCTGTCACTTCAGGTCTGGACAGGGCCTTATTCATGTTATCACTTTATGAACTGATTGGACAAAGTGATTCTATATAATCCAGTACTAGTAGCACTTCACAGGTAAAAACTAGCACTTGAATTGGGCAATCAGATATTACTCTGTAATAATATATTTATTAGAATCACTAACCAGCTTTTATTTATATATTTTTATTTACATATATATGTTTGTGTAGTATATATATAATCACACATACATATATAATGTTTTATCAACAAGAATAAAATGCAAAACAAAGGAAACAGAAAAACATATATTCAACAGTAAAAAAACAAAAAATGTGTACAAACAACAGGGAAAAAGTAGCCCAAACATCAAAAAAATCTAATATTAAAAATAATATCCATCTGGGCTGGATGCTGGGAAAAAAATCCAATAAATTCTTTCCCCTTACCTAATGGGTCTATATATAATTATAAACTTCCTCATCCTTATTTAATGAGAAAAATATACAAATAAGTGCAACCAGCTTTTTATATTATTTTTGTGAAAAGGAACACTGCTCAACTTAAGATATGCAAACATTTTGGCCCTTTACTTGTTTTGAGAATTTCTGTCCAAGAGATCCCACACCTCGGCCTTTCTAAGCTTACTGCAAAGGGATTTCCTGAAATATAATATGCGTGTGATGTTCCAATTTCCCTTTCTGTGGTGCAAAACCATGAATTCAGGATGAGATGATCCCTTCTTCCCCTCCCCAAGTTCCCACTACTTTTATCTTTTCACCCAACTTTTCACTATTGGTTAGAATCAGATGCAGAAGAGCCAAATGCCAAGTCTGTTCTCCAGGCTTCCAGACACTGAAAACAGTCAGCAAATCCACTGAGATTGTGTTGAGACTTCACTATCTTAGCCAAATTAGTTTCTCAACAGATTTCCAAGTAACTGAAGTCTGAAATGTAATCCAGTAACTAAATTCTCCCATTACGTCTATGTTCTTCCTACCTAAAAGTTTTATGATCTAGCCCAAGAAGGCATTATCCAAGTCTTCTCCTGGCTTAGCACCTCCACAGCAATATCTTTGTTGTTCCTCCTTGCCTCTGTTCTTGCCCAAATGCTTTTAACTGAATCCTTGAAGCAGTGGTGGGCTGCAAATTTTTAAAGAACCGGTTCTCTGCCCTAATGACTAGCTGGCTGGACGTGGCTGGGGGGGTCATGTGACTGGGTGGGTGTGGCCAACTCGATGTCACTCACTGCATCTGGTCTCGCCTCCCAGCCTCAACAAGATACAATCTCGATTTATTTACTACTACTGAACATCACTTAAGGGTGGCAAGGAAAACCACAAAACAGAGCAAAACTCACTTAAATCTTGCTTAGCAATAGAAATTTTGGCTCAGTTGTGATCATAAAATAGGACTACCCATAATGAGAATGTAAGATAAGGAGCCTACTTTGCTCACCCCTTTGGGGTGACTTTCAAGAAACATTTCACGATGAAGAATTTTGGGCGCAGGTGGAATCTGAATGAGGGTAGCGCTCCTGGCGAGAAGGCCCTTTGGTCGCTTCTCATGCAAGGAGATGGATGCTACCCGGCTGCCTTGGGAGCGAGGGGGAATAAAGAGGCCACCCAGCAGGCCAGATGTTCACTCAGTCGCTTGCTTTGCTGTCCTGCCTCTGCTCTTGCAAGCTGCCTTTTCTCTTCCCGGCTCCCACCAAAGGAAAAGAGCTCAACTCTCCCAGTTCCAGTCACTCTGCAAGCTGAAACCAGGTGACAGAGGGGAGACCTTAAAGGGACAGGCCACGGTGGCTGCCTTGCGAGCAGTTTCACTGAGAAAAAGGGAGGCAGGAAAAGTTCAGCCAATTCTTCTCCTTCTCGGCTTTAAACATACACACAAAGCAAACACGCACACACTTCACAGAGCTGGAGGGACACGCTCATGCGCCTCTCTCAATTCTTGGGCAAGTTTTGGATTTCACTGTCCCAGCAGGCCATAAAAACCTCAGACAAATAGCTCCATGATCCCACATGCTTGTAAGCCTCTTCCCTTGCTCCTCAGCCAGCTGGGGAGAGGCCATGTCTTCCAGGAGCAGGGAAGGCAGTGCTCTGGCAGGCTGGAGAACCGCAGGGAGGGAGCAGGCCAGCCGACAGCATTCAGAAAATTGTACACACCCTGAGGCAGCCCTTCGGCCAAGTGCCTTACCTTCGTGGGCAGCTGCTGGGCCATGTGGCCGGTGTGGTAGGCCGTGGTGAAGGCAGGCAAGTGGGCGAGGCATGGAGATCAGCTGGGCTGCAGGGACTGTGTGGTCTGGGCAAGCAAGCGAGTGAAGGAGCCAGAAAGCAGCTAGGCTGCAGGCACGACAAGGCAGGCGAGGCGAGATAAAGAGTGACTGGGAGGGGAGGGGCGGGCTAGCGATGTGATGGTATTTGCCGGTTCACTGAATTGTGAATAATCTTAACTACCCAAACCGGCAACAGCCCACCTCTGCCTTGTAGTCAGATCCTAGACCTCAATACATGTTCCATTTCCTTCACATATAATGCCACTTATCTCCACCTTGGTCTGATACATTTCCTTTTAATGTCATATCCTTCCATTCGTAAAGATAAAGCTATCTGATGTCTCTTTTTCTAGTAGGTAGGTATCATATAGGACTGTGAGAGCAAACCTATAGCACACATGCTGGAAGTGGCACACAGAGCCATTTCTCCAGGCACGCCAGCTGTCTCCCGTTGCTCTTCCAGTTTCTGACGCGCACGCATGCACAAAGACCAGCTGGCCGGCACGTGCATGTGTGTTAAAAACCAGCCAGCCACCTGGTCTTCCAGTTTCTAACACACATGCGTGCACGAAGACCAGCTGGCCGGCGCATGCATGCGCGTTAAAAACCGGCTGGCCGACTGGTCTTCGCACTAACATGTGTGTTAGAAGCCGGAAGAGCAGGTGGCCAGTGTGCATGTGAGCACAGGGAGCTGCTCTTCTGGTTTCCAGGTATGCACATGCGCATGCACACACGTTTCGGCACTAGGTGCCAAAAAGGTTAACCACCACTGATATTATAGGAACACAGGTAGGAATGATGAATATAAACATATGGAGAAGTTCATCTGATACCAATGACAGGTTTTAGAACAGAGAAGGGTAGGGAAAATGAGAAAATGCAAGACAATGCTGAACCCTATTAATAAACATGGCACATGTCAAATGAAAGAAAGTGCATAGGGTTTCTTTTAATATAGCGTACAAAAATAAAAACATACCAATCAACTAAACATATACAATCCAGCTGCTGCAAAGTTGGTGATACATATCACTAATCTTGCATGCTCCATTTGTTTTTTCAAAAGGGAGAGGAATGGAGGGGAAAGGAGGAGGGAAAAATATATTAGAACTGCAACAGATACATGTGTTTTCCTTCCCTTTGCACCTTTGAGAAGCTAATAGGTGACCCCTTTTCAATCTGAAGTGTGCAAGTTATGTTAAGAACAAGAAAGCACTTCATGTTGACTAAAAACACATGAAGAGGATGGGGGAAAGATGATACTTGATAGAGAGAAGGGAGGAATGCATAATTCTGTGTTTTTTCTCCTTTTCTTCCTTTATTCTTTTCTTCTTACTTTCTATTTTTTGTTCATTTTTTATAGTATTGAAAAATGGGAGGAGAGAGAGAGATCCAGACGTCTGTATTTCTTTATATCCAGACACAATAACATTGGCAACAAGGCAGCTTAGGTAAATATGAACTCTAACATGGAACCACATCAGTTGCTCAATAATTATATGCTTAATCATTAGCACACCTTATAATGTCACTGGAACCCTTCTCCGGTCAAAGAGGGGGGGAGGGAATTAGCATCCTAACAGATAAGAAGACAATGCCAGGCCAGAGCTCTGAGGTCATATTGGATTTAAGCAGGAGTTGTTTGGCAATGAAAGTGCAGTCATCTCAAGAGAGCAGCCTTCAACGGGAAATGAATTTTTTCCCTGTTTATAAATATGCATTGCTTGACTCCCCACCACTAGCCTCAAAGTTATTATGTTTTGACAGCGGTCTTGGCTCCCAGGAGTCACTAGAGTTATTTAAAAAGACAGATTTCCTCTTGAAAATGTCTGCAGTTGCGTGGTTTTTCCGCTTTTTGTAACATTTACAATTAAAAATTAAAACCTCAACTTTTCATGGGGATGATTTAAATATTTAATTCTAAGCTATCAAAGCTCTCAAATTATTGGTTGTTTTTTTTAACAAATATAAGAATAATATTGCTGGATAATTGGGTGCTAATTGAAAGGAGGCAGCCAATTTTCTTTTCAACAGTGTTGACAATTTGCATCTTCAGAATAAAGCAAAATTGCTGGTTGCTCCAGAATTTCTTTTGAAGTCCTTCTTTCCCTTTTGAAGTTAATATTTCTGGATTTCAAAAATCAGGTTTGGTTGGAAATATGCAAGTGAGTTGAAACATGAAAATGGAAACAGATGCTGCCTGGGGAAACTGTGGTCTTTGGCTAAATTCTACAAAGGAAAAACGCTGATGTACCAGTCTATTGGCTTTTTTCATAATCTTTACAAGAGAGGTAAAATAAAAGTCATGGATCATGGATCACATTTAGACCTTTAGAACATACAAGTGAGGCTAACCAACTGTCCACCCCTTCCTGAGCAATCTCAAAGAGTCTGCCCATCAATTATGTGTAGGCTACAGGGAATTACTGTTACAGTGCTTTCCTCTAAAACAAAATGAAAAACTAGAGACTTTGCCTTTTCTGTCTGCAAAAAAATCTAAAAATGCTAAATTTCTGCTGATTATGGTGGTGAAAAAATAGTTGTTTCCATGCTCCTTCTCCAAGAAGGAAAGGAAACTTCGTGGTTTTCTTCCTCCTAATAAGAAACCTGAAGATGGCTGGATGTATGAGTGTGGCAAAACTATGAGAGAAAGGAAGAGAGGACACTTGTGTTTACATGTGTTTGTTTAATTAAACAACATTCATACACTATAGTAGATTCAATATTTTATTTATTTATTTTTATTTTATTGGACTTATATGCCGCCCCATCTCCGAAGACTCGGGGCGGCTCACAATTAAAACATACAAATACAATAAATAGATTAAAAAAGAATTAAACCATTATGAAGTCCAATAAAGCCGAATTAAAGTTAAAACTATCCCATACCCCCCACGAGGTAATCACAGCCTGACTTGGTCAAATAGCCAGGTCTTCAAATTGCAGTGGAAGATGCGGAGGTCAGGGGCCAGACAGAGGTCCAGAGGCAGTTGGTTCCATAAGTCCGGGGCCGCCACAGAATAGGCTCGCCGCCGGGGAACCCCCAGCCGACATTGACTTGCCGACGGGACCCCGAGGAGCCCCTGCCTGTGTGTTCGTACAGGGCGGTTGGTCCTCGATATCAGCAGGAGGCGCTCCCTTAAATATTGTGGACCCATGTCGTGGAGGACTTTGAATGTTAAAGCCAAAACCTTGAACCTCACCGAGTGCAACTGGCAGCCAATGCAGGCGCGCAGGAGGGGGGCAACATGGGAGAATCGGGTAACTCCCATCACAACCCGCGCGGCTGCATTCTGCACCAGCTGCAACCTCCGGATGGTGTGCAAGGGCAGTCCTAAATAGAGAGCATTGCAGTAGTCGAGTCGCGAGGTAACAAGGGCATGAGTGACTGTACATAGGGCATCTCGGTCCAGAAACAGGCGAAGCTGGCGAACCAGCCGGACCACATCTAGCATAATCCTCAAGATCAAAGTACTTGTTTACCTCTACTTTAGATCATGAAATCAATGCAATTTACCTAATTTCATGATTTATAATATTGGGCTGTGCCATGGAGAAAATCAGGAGAAAAGTAGTCATACTATGGTAACTCAGTTGGTATAAACTCATTAAATTTGTTACTCAACACACTTTGACACAAATATTTTGTCCCAGTATTTGTTGTTTCTTTGGTACTTGACATGCAAGCTAGAACTTTTCGGTGTCATCCAACTAGCCTCCACCTTGGTGCCCTCCAATGTGCTGAGATTACAATCCAAGAATTCCTAGAATTCCAAACCAAAGGGCCTCCTTAAACTTTGAGGAATACAGGTTGAGGGATAGCGTCAAACTAATTGGATTTGACAGATATAAAAGCTAATTGCCCAATTCTGTAAATGACGCAAAACTCCTGGTGTAGGAAAAGAGATACCTAACACAGGATTATAGAAAGGTAACAGACATAATAGCAATGAAAGAATGTTGCCTCCCAGGTGGAAAGAACCAGAATATGGTAGAGAGGCTGACCAAGCTAATCAAACCTTCTAATTATTATTCTTTTCTTGGTTTCAAATGCCAGAAAAACCCCAGAAAGAATATTGAAGGACCATGAGGAGAAAGACTGTTTGGAGCACAATTGATATTCCTGTTCATACTAATTGAAAGCCAAGGAAGGATGAATGGATCAGAAGTGAACCACTAGCTCAATGGATGGAGTTGTCAAGAAAACTTTGGGTTCCTGGACTCCTGGATAAGGACCCATGGTGGTATAGTGGTTAGAACGCCATATTGCAGGTTAACTCTGCCCACTGCCAGTAGTTCGATCCTGACTGGCTAAAGGTTGACTCAGCTTTCCATTTTCCAAGATTGGTAAAATGAGGACCCAGATTTGGGGGGGTTGATATGCTGACTCTGTAAACCACTTAGAGAGTGCTGTAAGGTCTAAATCTATTGCTATTGTTATAGGAAGGCCTTCTGGTGAGAGATGGGCTATGCCTCACAAATATTGGAAATTATGTGTTTGGAATAAATTTGCTCAAGTCATCTGGTGATAGGCTTTAAATAAACCTGAAAGGAAAAAAAATATCAGTAACCAGTACTCAAACCCAATACAAGAAAAGTAGTGATATAAAGAACCACTGAGGAAAATCACCAGGAGGTATAGTAAACAAGTCTAAGGACAGTATTATAGGGCTCAGAGGCTTGTGCAGCAGTGTTCAGATATGAGGTACCAACATGGAGAACTTGAAGTTCCAATATGAGGTGACACTAATGGCATTGTTATATTACTGAAACCCATTGAGATTGTAATGATTAAAATATAGTAAAGAATGACTACATGATACCAAAGAGAAAAATGCTGATGACAGTGTCCACTGGAATATTAAGGAAAACAAAAATAATAATGACACTATTATCTTATATACCATAAAGCATTTAACTATGCAGAAGATACAGTATTGATGGCCAACTTATCCAGAAATCATACATTATTATTTCAAATACCTTATAATTAACTGCGAATCACAACTGATCCAACAAGGGATAGGAAAGAAATGTTTATTAATTAATAGACTTCATATCAATTAATAGGAACTCTTGAGTTTCCTTTTAGTACAATACCTGAATGTTGTTGCCCAATCTTCTTTCTGATGTAGTTATCAAACATTTCATAGCTCTCATCACTGAAATATTTTATTTCTGTCAGCGAATATCAACTGCACTGACAAATCTCATTTTTCAACTATAGTGAAACCAAATGAAGCCTAAAGATTTTTTCAAGAATTGGGAGAATGGTTTTAATAAGAAAAAAGAGATTCTTTAAATACAACTATTACTCCCACCACCATCATCATCACCACCTTAAAATTAAATCAATACAGCCTAACAATGTTATTTCCCAATGAGTAATAATATAAAAGTGCTAAACCACATGTCCTTGAGATATGGGTTTGCAACATGATCAAGACAAGTGTACAGGATTCATTTTCTCCAGATAATAATGTGTATTTAAGACAGCCACTAAGAGATGTCAATGCTAATTTAGTACATCTGATCCATTACATGCAGTTAACTTTCCCTTCTTGACAACCTCGTCTATTATGTTTGCAGCATTTGTTCAAAATCTGATTTGCAAACATTTCTTAACTCCTTTCTGATATAATATTAAAAATCAAATTGCATCCAAGATACCTGATGTTTTAGATGTATGTTATACAAACACATGTGTGTATACATACACATATACCTTTACATATCCTATGGTTTAATAATAAATATTTCAGGGATTCCCGAGTGATGCGATTTCTCCTGAAAATAAATTCCAGGTAAGAATAAGAATCAACTTACTTCCTAAAATGCAAGACTTGTGCACAGTTGTTAAGTCCTATGCATGAATTCTTGGATGGAAGAATCAGCTTATTTCTGGTTTAAATAATGTTCCATGTATCTACCCATAACTACATATTATTGTATTAATGTGACTTCTTTTTAAAAATTACACATTTGGGTGTAAATAATGCTTTAAATATGATTCCTGTTGCACCATCCCTTATAGTCAGCAACGACTAGAGGAGTAAAATCCACAGGGCCTCCTTTATCTTTACCCAAGAATACTTTTTAAATATATTTATTGGAATGCTCTTCCCCTGGCATTCTTGAACCGACAAAAATGACAGCTTTTCTCTAGCTACCAATCACAACAATGTCAACATGGTTGCTTTAGAATATTTTTTAACCTAAGAGGCAGTAAAACAAATACTGAAATGCCGTGATCAGTTAAAGGGGACTCTGCAATGAACAACTGTCATTGCTATCTGTCATTTTCTGCTTTAAAACGTTTGATTAGAATGAGGTGTGTTATACAAAAAAGGCAGTTGGGTATATTGTTAAGGGATCAGGTTGAAAACCAGGAGACCATGAATTCTAGTCCCGCCTTAGGTCAATGGCAACTGGTGATCTCGAGCCAGTCACTTTTTCTCAGCCTAGGAAGAAGACAATGGCAAACCACTTCTGAAAAATATTATCAAGAAAACTGCAGGGCTAATCCAGACAGTCGTCAAGTGTTGTAACTGAGTTGAAGGAATCCACAATACACACACACATACACATACACACATACACACACACACATATATATATATAGTATACAAAATTCAGTGCGTTGAAGAGAAGACTAAAGTTAAATCACATTTAAATAAAAAAATCAGTAAGACAAGTTGTGTGAACCTTGTCTAGGAAAAAAAACCCTATTAGGGCTATGCTTTTGCACTGAAAAAAGTCTACTGAGGGAAAGTCAAACATTTGTGGAATCAGATTAAACTGCTCTGCCTATTCCTAGTCACATCCCTCATCTCTTAGTCAGTTTGGGATTGTCTTTTCAGGCAAAAGATTAGCTGTCATTTACTTCATGAAAACAGATCTACTAAATCAGATCGACCCATCCTAATCCAGTATTTTGTTTTTCACAAATAATATGCCTTTGGGATGCTACAAATTAGAGGTGTTGATATACTTCTCTCCTGCTGTGATTTTCCCTACACCTTGTATTTAAAGAAGTGCTGCCCGCCTCCCCCCCCCAAAAAAAACCTGGCCAGATTTCAAAGCAGATGTTGTTGTTCTGTTGTTCTGCCAACAGATAACAAAAACTCCACCTTCTCACAGCCGACTTGCTGAAAACATGATGAGACTTAACTAATTAATTATGAGTTGCATATCTTTACACACAAACATCTTGGAGTCCACAATTCAAAAGAAAAGGCTACATCAGAAGAAATTCTAAATATAGTATGGTTGGTTAACTACCTACAGATATCATATTGAATTAAATATGCTGCCGTAGGAAAGTGTGATGTTTTTGCTTCGTTTTATTTATTTTAATCCCTGAATTTCAACTGTGGACTCATTACAATGTGAATTTCATATTATTCAGCAAATAATAGATCTTATAGCCATAAAATCCTGAACCAATGTAGAGTATATCTCCATCCTATAAGGTTCTACTGATATGTCCAAGGCTTCAAAAGCCAGGACACAGAACAATAAGAAAATAAATAAAAAAGAAAACAAACAAACAAATTTTACCACAATTTTGGCATACTGAAAATGAAATTAATTTTGCACAAAAGGAGCCCAGTTATTGACCCTTGTAACATCGCTACCCCACAAGATGCATTGGCTGCCATTCTGTTTCCCAGTGCAATTCAAGGTGTTGGTGTTTGTATTGGAATATATTGTTGGAATGTATGTTATGCAACAACTACAGCAGTATTCAGCCAGTAGATGGCAGTGTTTGGAAGTTTGTATCTATGGTATATACTCTTTGTCCTGAGGAGTTTCCTGTTATCAGTTAAGCAGTTAAGCAGTAAAGGCAAATGGTAATTGTGCACCTATAACATAGTTTTTAATCTTTAATTATTGTAAGCTTACCTTGAGGTACAATAAATGGCCTATACATTTTTATAAATAACTTGTAAAGAAAAAAATGCTGTTCTTTGAAGAAGACAAAAATGGGTCAACTAAAACCAGATCAATAATAGATCAGTAAAAGAACCCACTGAACCTAATTGCCATCTTGGGGATTTTATCTTGGGGATTTTACCAGGAAAGTAGTTTTGTTTTTTTCTCTGCCAGGATAGTGGCTCTGTGGCAATTCTGTGTCCTGTGATCCACAGCTAAGTCAGCCTTCTCCAAACTGATATACTTCAGATATATTAGATTACAGCATTAGATGGCCAAGATGGCTGGGAATTATAGAAGCTGTCATCCACCATTTCCTGAGTACATTTTATAGAAGACTTTTTAGGGATAATTAAGGAACCGTGCTGATTATGTCTGCCTTCTATGGTTCCTGAACTAGGCTTCTGAATTATCTTTTCTGCACAGGGAGACTACATGAGATGAAGCTAATGTTATCTGAATTTCCATAGAATGGCAGGGTTGTCATTCCACAATCTGAAGTTCACACTCCCAAGAAAAATAAAAGTTAACTTTCTAATTCCTATGGAATTCTGTCCAGTACAAGCCAGATAAAAGGGAGTAGAGATCTGAAACTAAATTACTACACATTTTACCAGATGTCATGTCTAGAGAAAGGAAAGCCCATTTCTGATCAAAAAGGAACATATGTATAAGATACAAAATGGGAGCGTAGGAGGCATTTTGGACAGTTGTTGTCATTCACCAAGAACTATTACAGATTCAGTTGCATACACTCTTATCTCCATGATTGGTAATGAGTCTTAAATCAACTTTGCTCTGAATTCTTTTTAATGCAAATATAAAACCTAGAGTGGTTTGCATGTTCATATTTCTTCTGAACTCCCTCCTGCATTAACCAAAATTATCATGCCAAAAGCACAAATGATTTAAGTATACTTTGTAGCATCCATTTCTATGATTACTCAGATATAACTGCCCAGACTTCAAATACACATTGGAAAATTCCCATATAGCAATTCCTGTACAAATCTGTATATAAGCAGGCCTTTGTTTAATGGGCATTAAAACCCTTTTCTAAATCCTCTTCACAGCAGAAGTTGGCAGAAGGATCAGGAAACTGTGGGATTTGTAGGAGTGAAAATTACTCATATTTTTTTAAGTACCTAAAAAGAATTTGTCTAGAACAGGGGTGTCAAACTCGCGTTGTCACAGTGGCGTTATGTGACATATCAGGTCTTTTTCCCCTTTGCTAAACTGGGAGTGGGCGTGGCCAGTGCATGACGCATCCGGCCCATAGGCCGTGAATTTGACAGCCCTGGTCTAGAAGAAACAGTAGAACAACTGGTACTGAAGCCAAATAATTTTATTGTCAGTATTATTTTAAACTGAAAAAAGAAGATATGAGTCAATACATATTTTAAATATTTTCTAAACAATAAGCAAATCTTTAACATTCTTCAGATCAATTGTTCTATGACAATCACTTGAAGGATTATTCCATCAGTGCATTCTTTATTTCAGAAGTGAATAATGATTTACATATTCCAACTCTGAGTTCTAACAGGGGTAACGTTTTTGGCTCACAATTCTGCACAGTCTTGGCAAACTGAAATCAATAAAAATTAAGGAGGCTTCATGATGTATTGGATTGCATCTTTTATCCTATAAAAAAAGAGGTGAGAATCTTCCATTTATCCATTAGTTCTAGATCGAAGCTGTGTATTGAATTGTTATTGTTGCTGGTTGCTTAAGTTTGCCTAGTATTGCGGCTCGATTATCAAGGGCTACTTGAATATGTTGCAATTCTTACTGATTTGCTGGAGTGATTTTTAAAAGTTGCTCTAAAACATGGGTGTCAAACTCTATCATGTCACATGATGTATCATTTTTTTGCCTTTGTGGAACCAGGGTGGGCGTGGCCTGCATATGACGTATCCAGCCCATGGGCCACCAGTTTGACACGCCTACTCTATAGCGAGCGATAGAAAAATCTATTCCTGGTGTCTTTTGCTTGATTAGTAGCAAAGATAAGCCAAAGCCCTTATTATGTCATCTATACATACCAAAAATTATTTCATATCATTATGATTCTATAAGGCAACAGGATAGAGGGGGAGCTTCCTCACAGGCAGTTCCTCAGGCATAAAGCAGTATGAGGAGAATTCAATTACATTATAAATCTAAACAGTTATGATGGTCACATTCTGTAGTATTTCCTGCCCCTGGTGACAAACTTTTATTGCTTAAAAGTTACAGATATCTACAACAGGGTGAAAATCTCTCTGTTTTAAAAGTCTTGTCTCTATCCCAGGTAGATGTGATTTGAGTCCTTATGGAGAATGTATATTTTCTGGCTCCTATGAAATAAATGTACAGCTAAATGAGAAGAGATTTTAACCTATGTTCAGAGTATTGCAGCAAATTCAGTGCCAGAAAAGTAAACACAGATGGCTGAGGCTTCATTTAACTTCTTTATAAACATATGAAGTAAATTTTACAATACCAGTTGTAGATTTCTCCAACATGGAGCAAACTCAAGAAGAAGCAGACATGTTACAGGTTCAGAGCAGAACAGCAGCTCAGGAGCTCAGAAACAGACATCAGTTTCACTTTAGTTCAGCAGACAAGCAAGCAAGTTAGGTTCTCTTTCACTTTAGAGCTGAGCCCAGAACAGAGATAAACCACTCCCAGATTCCCTCTAAGTTTTAGCCCTCAATTCAGCTCTCATTGGCTGACCTTGTTACTAAGCTTTATTCCAGTTCATGAATATACTCTGACAACCTATCCAACATAACCTTGGCTAGCAAGGCTCTCATATGCCACCCAGTTTCTAGAATCCAAACACAGGAGCTGAACTGTGAGCCATTTTCAGCCAATACACAACTGTGTCATGCCCTAGTGACACAAGCCTTACTCAAGTCTAGGATAGGATTATTGTAATTTATATGGCCACTTGTTCAGCAGTCATCAAAATTATGACAGTGCTGAATAAGTGTACTTACTAAAGGTTCCTTGAAGTTCTAGCTGCCCCAGCATTCCTGCAATCGTGTGACCACAATCTGAGGGCTTGGCAATCAGCTTGCATTTACAATAGTTGTAAGCATCCCACAATTACAGGATTGCCACTTGTGATCTTCCCTGCCAGCTTACCTCAAAGTTAATGCAAAAGTTGGCAGGGGAGGTTACAAATTGCTCCAGTAAGTTGTGTGGACCCTCTCTCATCCATATGCAGCCACTTACCTGCCTGCCAGCCTGCTTACAAGCAACCTGGGAGTCGCTTAATGAGCTGCAATCCTCCCTTCATGACAACAATGGTAAGTTGCCAACACTGCTGTCCCTAAGTGATGAGAACATGTGACATTGTGCTTTATGACTCTGCTCCTTAGCGATGGAAATCGAGATCCCAATTAACTTTGTTAACTGAGGATTATCTTTATCTGCATGGGTGGGATAAAAGCTAAAACATAATAATCTCTCCAAAATGAACCTAATCTAAATCCCCTTGAAAATCCTTAGTCATACAAAAACCTGCATTAGGAAGGCTTACTTTTCAAAGTCAAAATTTGTTATTGGCTAAAAAGTCTTATCTGAGACAAATCGTTTTTCTACTATTGGTGCCAAATTGGGTCTGGATGGATTTTGCAATTAGCTCTTACCCTATGGTTTTATCTCTTCTATAACATTTTATTCTTTTTTATGTTTATACGGAAGGATATCTGTTTTATAAGCTATATGACAAAATGCATATCATCTGATCCACTCCAGCCAATTGGTTGTCATTTTGCAATTCTCCCAGTCAGAGGAGATGCACAATCCAATCCTTGCCTCGGATTCTTAGGTTACTTTTTCAAAGCCCCTAAGAAGGGACCTAGACTCAACAATCCTGCAAAATGGCCCCATGTGACAGCTGCTTCATTTGATTTGATTTTTGATTTGATTTTATTGGACTTATATGCCGCCCTTCTCCCTAAGGACTCAGGGCGGCTCACAACATTAAAATATGAATACAAATAAGTTAAATAAAATACTATTAAACATTAAGGCCAATAAATTTTAAAATCCACAAACTAATCTAAAAACCGTTAAAAAACCCATCCCACTCCACTTCAGTCCAGGCCGGATTGCGGAAAAAACCAGGTCTTCAGGTCGTGGCGGAAGGAACGGAGGTCCGGGGCTAATCAGAGCCCCAAAGGGAGCTGGTTCCATAGGGTGGGTGCTACCACAGAGAAGGCCTGGCAAGTCATCACAGGATACAGTAAGTAGTGCAACTTTTGATTCACTCCTGAATATAGCCTTCTGTCTTTAAGGAAGGAAAGCTGCCAATGATCAGGCATTGTCAAAAAATTGGGACAAGATTCCTTGTATGACAGCCCTTAAATCCACTTAATCCTCCTTCAGACCATCATCTAGCAAAATAAATCCAATGCCCAAGCAAGAGAAACCAGTTACAGTATTTATCTCACCAAGAAACCCAAATGATGCTACAGAAAAATGTGTGACTCTCTTGCATCAGTCTAAAAAGACACAATAAAATCAGGCTCATTGATTTTTAATTAAGGGGCTATCCCTTTGCAATTAGTAAGGTGTGTGCCTGCATTGCAATCAAAGCAAGTCTTAAAATTTGCAGTGGACTGTAACAAATAATTTTGGCAACCAGCAAAGGCCTTCTAGAGGTCTTTCCATGAATCAAACCTCATCAGATGGCATGATTGTTCAAGAACACAGTTTCAAACTGATATGACCCTTAAATAAAATAAAATATCAAAATGCTTTTCTTGTATGGCTTTGGGTTATATGTGTTATTATTTGTATTTTTGAGACTGCCACTGACACCAAGATACCTGCTAACCTTGGGGCTAAGCAAGAATTCAAACTCATCAGTTTCCTGTCTTAAACCAATACTAAAAGAATGCATCACAATGATTGGGGTGATACATTAATCATGATTAGCAGGCTTTGGATCAGTGCTGGGATTCAAATTTTTTTACTACCGGTCCTGTGGGTGTGGCTTGGTGGACGTGGCAGGGGAAGGATACTGTAAAATCTCCAGTCAGAGGTGGTATTTGCCAGTTCTTCGAACTACTCAAAATTTCCGCTACCGGTTCTCCAAAACTGGTCAGAACCTGCTGAATACCACCACTGCTTTGGATACCATTCAAACAGTAAATAAACCAAGGTTTGTTAATGCAAAAAAGTACTGTTTAAAACATGGTTTTGTAGTTGCTTTACTGATTACCACAAAGCCACTACCTCTACTGCTGCCCTGCATCATACATACTTTTGGAAGACTGTAAGTCACATTCAAAAGGTTGCATTTTATCTTGTTAACTACCTAAGACTCTCCAGCTTCCTTAATTTAAAAAGTGCTTTATTTCTTCTTGATGTGTTTCACCTAAGGGGGTCAAATGTGAGGAATAGCCAGATTTTATATCTTCATCAATACTCATGTTGATTTGTGTCTTTCTTTATCCCAGGAGACCTGGAAAAGCATCACATACATATTGAATAATCCTAGCACTTTACAGGGTTTAATTTGAATATTTGCAGTTTTCCCCCACACTCCTTCTTGGGAATATAACTAAATGCAGATTCAGAATTTGAACATCATCCATTCCCATCTTATTCGTTTTATCACCCAAAAGCTATCATCAAGGTTTATAGGCACCACCAGAAAGCCTTGAATGCAACAACTTAAAGCCCCATCAAATATTACCAGTGAATAAAAATGGATAATGTGACAAAAGACTGAAATCGTTACATAGAAGGGAAATAACTGAATCCACCGTATTGAGTAAATGTTAAATCAAATAAAATCAGATTAATTTTTAATACTGAACCTCTGAAAAAATCCTCCCATTGTTCAAAGTCTGATGTGGCTCTTTAAGCACCTGCAGTCTGAGAAAGCAGCCTGGAAGACTGAAGGGCTTTCAACAACAGCTGGGCTTTTACTGGGCCTAATAAAGAAAGATCCATTTCTCTAATTTGTATGGTTATAATACTGTTGTCCAGATTGACGTTTTCCTCATCAGATTTTTTTTCTTTTTATACAGTTGAAAACCTTTTATTGTTGATATTTCTAAAAGGAATTTCTTACCATCCTATTCATGAACTGGGGGGAGGGGAGAATCTTGCAACTTATTTTGGAGATATATATTTCCATATACATACATGTGTGTGTGTGTATGCATAACCATTCCTAGTCACCATTTAGCTGCAAAGGGTGTTTTATATTGGAAATGATGTCCATCAAGTGACTTAATTGCTGAAAGATCAAATCCAAATGATTTCTAACTAACCAATGGCATAGAACAACTTTTGTCCCAAAAATATTTACTAAAGCCCCACTATCCAGATATACGGAACGTATCTTGATTTATTAGATCGCTAGATGGATCAAGTGTTTCAAATTCTTAGCTCTATCATCATTCTTATTTAGTCAGGGAAACCGTGAACCAACTTTTTGATCCATCTGGTGCAAATCCGTCCATCTATTTCAAGCAGCTCAGGAAGAAAAACTAGACTGGAGACATTGGTCACATTAGTCATGGTTTAATCATGTTTTCATGAACAAGTCACAATGGGACCAGTTTGCACAACAGACTAAGCCATAAACCATGGCTTATAAAAGATAGTGCCTGGATTCATACAACCGCCTAAGCCAAACCAACCAGCTAACCAACCACATAATGCTTTAATGTGAAATTAGGTTTAAATTTGGAACATTTTGCTTTCCCTGATTATGTGAGAAACCAGATTCCTAGTGCTGAGAAGTCTCTGTCCTATTGTCCAGTGCTTCCAGTCATTTGCTTCCCTTTCAAGCTGGGGACTAAACATGCTAAGAGCACAATCCCATGTACATCTATATGAAATTTAAGACCATCTCAGTTAATGGGGTTTGAATCCAATTTGAAAGTCCTAAGTAAAGGTGTTTAGTTTTGTTCTGCTATTTTCCTTGTATAGTAAAGACAGGGGATTTAAATCTCAACTGCAGCAAACTAATAATAAAATGCAGAGCAGAGATGAGCCATTCTGTAGCACAAAGAGTGCAACTTCTGGCTCATGTTCTTCTAATGGTCTTCCTTCCCTGCGGTTGTATTGCTTACAGTCAGGGTATTAGTCACCCTAAATTTATTGCAGATTTTTAACAGATCTTAAGGGTGAGTATTACCCATCAACTGCATTGATCTATTGAGCTTGTGTCTTCAGCTTCCAAGGGTCAATAGAAAGATCTTTGGCCTTTTTTTCCAGTCCTTAGCAAAGGCAATGTTTGTGAGAGCAAAGGAGGATTGATAAGGAAACTCAAAGCTACAGCTAACGGCGTCACCTTGTGGCTGCAAAATTCTCTTCAAAAGCCGACATCACAAATGGCTTCTGGGCTTGTGTATCAAGTTCAAGAATGAGGAAACAAATATCTAATCACCCCTTGGTATAAAGCCTTCAAAATTGCCTGAAATAAGGATCCAGAAGCCATTGGGTAATTGTGCCATGTGGCTCGTAAATTAAGTGCTCCTGTAAAAGATCTTTTAGTACTCACAACTAGAGGAAGGCACATAAAAGATGCCGACATGGAAATAATATCAGGACAACCTCCCTGCTTATGAACCATGAAAGCTCTTAAACAGTTTTCAATCTTTTCTTGTAACGTTACTACATCCATAAAATATTGTATTTTATTATTACAATTTATAGGCATCTTAGGCTGTTTACTGCTCCACATGCAGTTTAAGCAGTTGGGGCAAGACTCTGGATTGCTTCTACTTTTCATATCCCTGGTTTGCCAGAAAATGTCATTGCTCAAATGATCTAACTCCTGAAAAAAACCAACTAGTTGGACGCCATGTGGAGGTTGAGCAAGAAACAATGCAAGTGGTGAGTGTCACGAAATTATACAGGCTGATGAAAACCAAAGCAAACTTTGAAGAGCTCCAAAGGAATTTTTCCATAACAGGTTAATACAATGCAATACAATGATACATTCAGGGTAAGGAAATAATGTGAACATAGGAAGAAATGTGTGACATGCAGTATATTGGCTGTGCACATAACAACATACTTACCCATGATAAATAAAATGTATTTTACTCAATCCATTTTTTTTATGTTCACTTGTCATAATGAGTCACAAAGACTGGGATGGATTCTTGTAACACACCAAAATGTGGCCAAATGTGATTCAGTATAGTGCGTTAACACAACCTCCCTTTAATGTGGTCAAAACTAGCAACGATTAAAAATACATTGTGGTTGATATCATGGTATCAATAAAATATTAACTCAAGGTACTTCTGAACTTGTATGATCCCCAGCTGCTTTTTTTGTCCAGCATCTGAACCAATTTATTTGAACCCCAAACCATCATGAATCTGGCTTTCAGGTAGAAATACTGGTGATCAATGCCCTTCTTCCATTGCCAGGAATACTTTTCTCTTCTTGTGTCCCAATTCTTCAATCTCCCTTGAGAGGCATAAATGTTGTAGCTTTATCACTACAATTTTATTCATTTTTAAACTGAGCAAAACATAAGAAAGGCTCCTTGGTAGTTTTTCAGCCTCCACCCCCCCCCCAATAACACTGTGCAGAGTTTTTATAAATCACAAATGTAGCATGAATTAAAAATATCGAGATGGCAATGCAGTGCCTACATGTTTTAACTGTTCTGTTGGTCAGCTGAATGAGCATTAATTGCTTTGTTTTATTATAGTTGTTACGTTGTTATTAATTTCTTTTATTCAGGAACTCAATCAGCTCACCAAAAAAAAATCTCCTTTCATTTTATTCCTACATCAACAATTTTGTGAGGTGAATGGGGACAATAGACCCAAAATCACTGTGTGAGTTTCAATGGATGAGAGTGTCTTTGAACCTGGCTATGTGACTAGAGCCACATTGTTATTGCAATAATGTTTTGAGTGAATTTGATCATGTGTTGTCTTCAGTGTTCATGTATTCTCTTCGGGATTTGAAGAGTGAAAACGGTGGTGGCATGGAGGTGTTCTCAATGTTATGTAAGGGGAGAGGAAACAACTTCCATGTTGAACCTAAGATGTGGCCTTGGAAGGGATGACCACATTAACATTAACATTAAGGAGCCTTGGTGGTGCAGGCTGTTAAATGCCTAGCACTTAGTTCCAGCTGCCTGCAATTAGTGCAGGCTCAAATCCCACCAGGCTCAAAGTTGACTCAGCCTTCCATCCTCTCCGAGTAGGTAAATTGAGGACCCAAGATTGTTGGAGGCAATAAGCTGACTTTGTAAAAATGCCACTTAGTAATAATAAGCAGGCATATACAATGGAATGAAGGCTATTGCTGAGCACATTGGGTTGTGCTCCAAAAAATTGTAAGCCGCCCTGAGTCTCCGGAGAAGGGCGGCATATAAATATGAATTTTTTAAAAAAACTTACCAGAGTTTCTTTTCTCTGTTCTACTTCCATTCCAGGGCAGAGGCTTCCTACTACTATAATCTAAGATCTTTGACTTATCTGTTGTTGTTTTTTTGTCCAGTGAAACAAAAGGATGATTCATTGTCTTTTGTTCAGGAAAACATTTCAGGACTGCTTTGTTTGTTCTTACCCAAACTCCAAACTCAACTAGCATATTTAGGAGACAGGAGTGCTTACATTCATCTAGCACACGGGTGTCAAACTTGCAACTTCACATTGTTGTCACATGATGTATCATGACTTTTTTGCCCTTTGCTAAACTAGGGGTGGACATGGCCAATGCGCGACGCATCTTTCCCGCGGAATGTGAATTTGACACCCCTTATCTAGAGCAGGGGTGTCAAACTCACGGTGTCACTTTGTCATCATGTATCATGATTTCTTTTCCCTTTGCTAAAGTAGGGTGGGTGTGGCCAGTACGTGATGCTTCTAGCCCACAGGCCGCAAGTTTGACACCCGTGATCTAGAGGCTAGACTAAATTTGTCTGACCACTGACTCCTTCTCATGACAGCCTTTTTTCATAACCACTAAGTCATAGGATTAGAGAAAATTGAGAAATCATTCAGACAATTCACAAATTACCTTAAAATATTTTTTAAAAGCATGATATAAAGAAAATGTGGACTAAATTCATTTGGAATGTTACTCTATGATGGCTTAAGAACTGCTTTATAAATAGCTTAGCAACATGAGAAGAAGTGGTACAATATAGACAGAAAGAAGGCTCCCAATTTGTTCCCATATATTACAGTACCCTATATGACCACATTTTAGTGCCACAAATTCTGGATTAAGATTAAAAGTCCCAAAGCAACATTGAGCACATCAAGATTGGGAAAAGCTTCTAAATCTCAGGACTATCAAGTGAGATATTTATAATTCTGACAAAATTCAAACTATATAAAAAGAGTACAAGTAATCCTCGACTTACGACCACAAGTGAGCCCAAATTTTCTGTTGCTAAGTGAGAAATTAGCTAAGTGAGTTTTGCCCCATTTTATGACCTTTCTTGCCACAGTTGTTAGGTGAATCACTGTTGTTAAGTTAGTAACACAGTTGTGAAGTGAATCTGGCTTCCCCATTGACTTCGCTTATCGGAAGAACACAAAAGGTGAACACATGATCCCGGGACACTGCAACCATCATGAGTCAGTTGCCAAGTGTCTGAATTTTGATAATGTGATCCAGGGGGATACTACAGTGGTCATAAGTGTGGAAAACAGTCATAAGTCACCTTTTTTAAATTCCCTTGTACCTTCAAACGGTCACTAAATGAGCTGTTGTAAGATGAGAACTTCTTACCTTTTCTGTTCCTATTCTTTTATATCCAGGAATTAATAATGTTGGAGCCTAGCTTGCTTTGGCATAAGTAGTCTATATTGATTGGGACTGTATAAAAGTATTGTTTGAAACCCTGAAGGCGTGCTTCATGATCTCAGTCCTCTTTGGGAAGAGCTGTGGAGGCCTACCTTTGCAAACACATTTTAATAAACTTTGTTTGTACATCAGAGTTCTCTGTTGAATTAGTGAGTATAAAATAAGATTTGGGACATTTTTAAATCTCACAATCTGGTATGACTTTATTAATGTCAATGAGACTTAAAACAGGTTAAAAAGAAGCTTGATTAGGAGGTGAATTGGAATGCTAGTTGTTTAGCATGCACTTTCTTAATTGTACATTCTATCATGTGCTGTTGTCCGTCAGCCTTTTTCCTGGTGTCCACTTGTAGTTAGATTCAAAATATTGCCGTGCAGTATTCACAAATACAAAAAGCATAAGAATATCAGAAATAGTATCTCAATCTCATATTTATCTAGTAAAGCAGACTTACAATATTAATAAATCACAGTGAGATGGGCAACAAACAAATTTACACACACACACACACACAATTTCCTTGCCTGGTTCTGTATATAAATCAGAAAACTTAGCAAATATAATTAATGTCACTTATGTGATTGCTTTAAAACAAACAACATCAATTATTTCATATCTATCTGTACATCTGCATGTTTTATTAGAAAAGATCATGTAAATTTAAAGAGCATATGTACTTTTTGTCATAATCCAAAATCTGTTTTAATATTCAAGTTTAACAGCAATGGAAATTATTAAAACCTGAAAAAATAATACGTTTAAAAAGTATTAGAAGTATTTATAAGTTTAAGGATGTAAAATCCAGTATGAAATACAATCTAGTTTATACTTTGAATCCAGCAAGTAACAACTCTTCCTCATTTGTGCTATAACCACAATTGTGAACAACCGTTAATAATGTTGAAGCATCCATTATAATAACATTGCAGAGTTACTGAACTAGTTTTATTAAGGTAAATTTATTGTAATGGTAGAAATTAATACCACTCTTATTTTTACCACAATCTGGCTTTATTGAATGCCATGGGGCATATTAATCAGTAAAGCCAAATAGAGCATGAAATAAAAGTATAAATTAACCTGTAACATGAATGAAAAAATAGGGATTAATAAATATGAAATAAATAACACTTTAATGATAATCAACAGCCTGGTTTTACCAAGGCCAGAGTGCAATAATGCAGAAAACAACCACTGATATTTATTTCAAGTTTAGAGCCATGACCCAAATATAGTACAATCAATACCATACAATTCAAAATTACACTGGAATCATATTAAACTTTCAAGTATAAGGTTAATTTAAATAAATAAGCTCTATAACTTGAGCAAATACAAATTATAGAATTGTCTTGTCTTCTGCAGAGTCTATTTAAGTCAATCATAGGGTTAACTAATAACATTAGAAAACTTTTTCCATGCCATTGCAAACATGATCTGGAGATAGATCATATTAGATTACATTAGATTTGATGATAGGATAGGGTGGGATGGGATGGGATGGGATGGGATGGGATGGGATGGGATGGGATGAGATGAGATGAGATGAGATAAGATGAGATAAGATAAGATAATACACTGCTGATGGAGAAGACTTTGCATCCTGCAGTCCTGTTAACCCATGGACATCTCTATGGCCCTGATAGCATTGCCCAGAAGTTCCCATCAGCCATAAAACCTAACAAAAGTATTGAGGTACAGCTTGGGGACAGATTAAACCAAATTAAAACTATTCTATTGCATGCTCCCTAAATAAGGTCAATTACACCAGCCAAGAGATGATGGTGCATCTTAAGGGAGCTAGTTCATTTTTTTTGTTTTGTGATTACTGTCTTTACCTGGCAGCCATTATATAAATTAGTCAGTCATCCAGTGGCAACCATATTGTGAGTATACCCATCGTGTGCTTTAATTCAGTGGTCCCCAATCCCCGGGCTGCGGTCCACTACTGGCCCTTGAGCCATTCAGAACCAGGCCACAGAAGTGGCAGGCAAGGTGTGCGCATCCTCACTTGTGTGAGCAGTGGTCGGGCAGGCCCACCACTCATGCAAATGGAGCTGTGCATACGCTCGCCCGCCACTTGCACGGAAATATCCTCTCTCCCTCCCCTGCCAGTCTGCAAAGCCAGAAAGGTTGGGGAACTCTGCTTTAATTATTCCAAATGTGCTTTCATCTCCAAATACCTCCAAATACCTATTAACGGTTCTCACCTGGAACAGATGGAATACACATCTCAAGGAAAGTACAAAACATTAGTAAAAAAACCAAACTCTACCCATCCTCAAACAGTTGCCTGTGGCAGTGAATCAGCAGAGATCAAAAGATGGTGAAAGATCCACAAAAAAACACCCCTTGAGGTATTACAATAAAACTTAAATTTCACAGCTCCTGCAATTAGCAGGCTTTGGATGCAACAGACTAAATTTCTATTTTGCCTAGCAAAATAAACAAGTCTAGCTGAGATAAACCAAATTAATATAATCTTAATTTTATGACATCCTAGCCATTTAGGTCATGTTGTTTAATCATAGATGAAACAGATCACAGGTGACACATTCAAAGTGCCATATTTAAAGACAAAGATACTTCCTCCTCTTAATTGTTAAAGGGAGGTTTTGTTGTATCACTATGCTGTAATTTCAGGCAGATCTTTCCGACATAGCTACAGATTCTTCCCAAGAAATGTTCATCTAAGGCCATCTTGGCCATCATCTTAGCATTTGCATTGCCTTGGGATTTGTGCTCCTGCTATTTATCTATTGCAGTGTTTCTTAACCTTCAATACTTTAAGATGGGCGGACTTCAACTCCCAGAATTCCCCAGCCAGCATAGAGTTGAAGTCCACCCAACCTTAAAGTGTTCAAGATTGAGAAACATATATGGGTTATATCAGGGGTCCCCAAACTTGGCAACTTTAAGGCTTGTGGACTTCAACTCCCAGAATTCTGGAAACTGAAGTGCACAAGTCTTAAAGTTGCCAAGTTTGGAGACCTCTAGGTTATATCTTGTTGTAATTGCTGGTTTGAATAAGATTTTAGCTTGACTTAGTTGTTTTTTAATGCATATCATTTTTTCTTCTTACTTTGAGAGCTTTATTGTTTTTTTGAGGCTGCCATATTTTAAGTTTTGGGAGTGTCAAATGACTCTTCTTGGAAGTTGATTTATTTCTAACATTTGCCTTAAATGCTTCTTAGAACTTGTCCCTCTTGGTTGCAGGTCCACTTTTTTTTTGCAATGAGCTGTCTAGTTCACAAAGGGAAGGAAGGATCAATACATGATGTAATGAGGGGTTTTGTTTCAAGCCATCTTGTTACAGTGCCTGATGATGATTAAGGCTAAGGGGGAGTGAGTGGCCCAACAACACCCATGTGAGATAAAGACTAAAAACTGTTTTTTTCTGTTCTTAGCCCAGCATCTTAACCATCATTATACTATGCTGATTCTCAACAGAAACCTTAAAAAAATCAAAGCCCTTCAATAAGGCCTCAATGAATTGAAAATAAAAGAATACAAATGTTTTTGTTGAAAAATAAATCCAATAAAATGTTATGATAAAAATAGTTTAAAAAAAAACAACTCAAAGACACCAAATAAAAAAATTTAAAATGCCTGGTACATGAATAATTAATAATTAATAATTAGTACTATCAAACCACCATCACCCCCCAAAAAACCTTTACATAAATGAAGTTAAAGACTGTGATCGTTTGACCCAAACTTGCAAGCTATAGGATAACCTATGAGCTCCCCCTTCTGGATTTCTGGAAAAAAAATAAAAGGCAAACTATAATCTTAGCCTCACTGTGGCCACTGTTGAAACATGTACTGTACTGTTTCAAAATGCTTTTAAAAATATACCTAAAATGCTGTCCCTGAACCATCTTTTAAAACAGTATTAAACTAAACTGCAAATTTTATTCAGGATACCTCCAAAGATGCCATAACAACACTCCCATTTAGTGCTGATGTGTCTGCCAGTTTGCACAAGCAAGGTTATGTTATGTCTGCCTTTCTAAATATACCCTAGGTGCCAGGCAGCCAGTTAAAGATTTGAGCAAATGTAATGATGCTGAACAGGAGTAAGTCTTCGCATTTAGTCAAATGAAGTCCCAGTCTTCTTTGATGATGTTCCCAAGGAGTTCTGTCAGCTAATGAGCCCCGCCATCTGCAGCTATTTCCTAACAGATGTGAGTAAGCCACCATCCTGCATCAGATCTTGTGATGAAAAGCTCAATGGGCAAAGCTTTTGCAAAGAGAAGAAAGCAAAGATATTGGTTACTGTGCTGTTGGATAACTGTTGGCTTTCTTGGAAATGCTCTTCTGGCTTTGACTGAAGGTTGTATTGTAGGGGTCCCCAAACTTGGCAACTTTAAGACTTGTGGACTTCAACTCCCAGAATTCTCCAGCCAGGAAGTTGAAATCCACAAGTCTTAAAGTTGCCAAGTTTGGAGGCCTCTGTTGTATTGGAACAGCAATCATTTGGAGAGCTGGGTGGCTCCAACCCTGTTAGGCTTTGAAGGCCTGGCTATTGGTGTGATTTTGTGATTTGGATGTATCATTTACCTTGGGCATCATGGGTTATTTTTATAACTGTTGGGTTTTAATCTCTGTACCCTGACCAGAGTTACTTCCGTGAAATGGGCAACCATATACGTTATCTAAATATATTAAGATTATTAATGAGCTACTCATTGAATCACATAAGACTCAAAAGATGGCCACAGATTTCAGATACACTCACTGAAAAGGCTTATTGAACCAGGTGAAAGGACAGAAGACCAGAAAGGAGATTTTACTCAGATATATAGAGTAGTTATTGTTCTGTGAAATGGGTGCAGTTCTAACACCAAAAGGTTTTTGGAAACATAGGAGCTCTATGAACTAGAGGTACAGAGCAATCCCATTAATAATCAAATGCAAATTTTCTATCTCATTTCAAACCTGCCCCCTTAATAATGTTTTTGAGGTATGTCATGGCCTCTGGACTAAACCTCACATTCCATAAATGTAGTGAGAATATATTATATACCTCATCAACCATTTTAACACCAGGTCTTCTCCTTCCTTTTGTCCCCAGTCCATACTGAAGCAGCTTAATGTCAGTTAGTTGTTCCAGTTTTAAATACTGATTTTCTTCTCCTGCCATACTTTTGCGGTATGGATGCAATACAGTGTGCTTCATTGGCAATGTAATTTCAAGACACTCTTGAGTGAGTACTAATTGTGTGTTGCATCAAAAAAAATAAAAACCCGATATAAACCAGGAAAGAGAGCTATGTCCTATGTGTTGTTGATGTATCACTATTTAAAGATTCAAGATGCTGGTACTTACCCATGGCTTAGGGCCGGGGTACTTGCGGGAACGTCTCCCGCCAGCTTGAATACCAATCGCCCAGTGCGCGCTCACAGACAGGGCCTCCTTGGGGTACCGTCAGCCAAACAATGTCGGCTGGCAGTCCCTAGGGGGAGGGCCTTCTCTGTGGGGGGGCCCACTCCAGCTTCCCCTGCAGCTACGATTGGCCCCTGATCTCCACTCCTTTTGCCGCGGCCTAAAGACTTGGTTATTCGAACAAACTGGCCTAGACTGAGGGGGGGGCTTTTGTTTTAAATGTTTTGTGGTTTGGGTTTTAAATATTTATTTAGTCTAATTAGTTTAATTATTTTTAATTCTTTTAACTTTTGTATTGGGGTTTTTTTATGTGAGTCGCCCTGAGTCCTTCGGGAGATAGGGCGGCATATAAGACCAATTAAATAAATAAATAAATAAATGACTGTTCCCTGTTTCTGGCATGAAAGGTTTTTATATAATCATACTTCTTACTATTTTCATTACTTTGATTGAGTGGGCATTGTTTTGCCTGGTCCAGGCAAGCCAGTTTAGTGTATCGCTTTAAAGCTAGAAACTGGGAGGTCATGAATTCAGTCCTACATTAGGCATAAAGCCAACTGGGTGACTTGGGGCCAGTCACTCTCTCTCAGCCCTGAGAAGGAGGCAATAGCAAACTACTTCTGAAATCTTGCCAAAAAATCTGCAAGGACCTGCCCAGTCAGTCACCAGGGGTCAAGATTGACTTGAAGGCATTAAAAAAAATCTGGTTCCAGATTTTGTGTCTGTGGGTTAATTCTGGGTGCTCTGGCCAGAAGAACAGGATCACTGCCATTCCTAGGCAGAATAGGTCAAAAATGGAGCTTGTGATTATCATTAATCCCCTTGGCCAATTCTCCAAATCTATGTCCTATCAGTTAGGCTATTTCTGGATACAGGTTGAGCAGTTCCAGAAGAGTGCTACCCTTCTGTTTGGAAAGAGACTGATGGATGGGGCTCAGATGGAAAACATCTCCACACCTGCTGCCTGACACCTGTTAGTCTGGCAAATTGACTGATGGTTGTCTAACTATGCCATCCCAAATACATGCCCATATTTCTCCAGTCTGAGTTAGGTTGTATGATTGGCTGTTGTATTCCTGATGCTGGGGGAAAATGATGAAGCTGGGAGAGTCTCCCATTTGTTTGACCCCACATTAAAACAGTAGGAAAGCGTCATTGCAGGTTTCATTGCTGTGATAGAATAGGACTCAACAGACAAGGCAGCCAGTATATTATGCCAGTATACAGTACTTTTTCTCCTGGCTCAAGGATCGGTGGAGAACACTTTAAGGTGAAGGATTGGTACCACTTTATAAAGCCTTAGTAAGGCCACTCCTGGAATACTGCATTCAGTTTTGGTCACTACATTACGAAAAAGATGTTGAGACTTTGGAAGAAGTACAAAGAAGAGAAATTAAGATGATTAAAGACCTGGAGACTAAAACATATGAAGAATGGTTGCAGGATTTGGGTTTGGCTAGTCTAGGATTAGGGGGTGACATGATAGCAGTATCACAGTATTTGAGAGGCTGCCACAAAGAGAAGGGGGGTCAAATTATTCTACAAAGCACCAGAGGGCAGGACAAAAACCATGAATGGAAACTAATCAAAGAGAGAAGCAGCCTGGAATTGAGGAGAAACTTCCTAACGGTGAGGAGAATTAGTTAGTGGAACAGTTGGCCTTCAGAAGTTGTGAGCACTTCATCACTGGAGGTTTTTAGGAAAAGACTGGACAGTCACTTGTCTGAAATGGTAGAGGGTCTCCTGCTTGAGCAGACTTCCAAGGTTCCTTCCAGCTCTACTCTGTTTGACCCAGCTATCCTTTTTAATTGGCATGCCAGGGATCAAGCATTTTAAGCTTGAAGAGTGCAGCTCCACCCAGTGGGTGAAGCTGGAAGCAAACAATTAATACAACTTGCATATAAAGGTAAATAAAATTTCACATACAGTATACAGTATATATTCAGTCATATTCCTGCACTTTCCTCCTCGTTGGACCACACTGGCTCTGCTTAAGTGCTGGTGACTGTCACTATTCCTCATTTATCTTCACAAAATGTTATTGGAAGTGCTTCTATCTGGGGTGCCTTTATTCACAGCGGCTGACCTTCATAGGTACATGTGACATTTAAAGAAAAGTTGGACTTTATTGCTTTCCCAATACTTTGGGCTATAAATTATTTGCAAGTATTAGTAATAACTGATTCCTACCTGTTAGTAATAGAATATAAACAGCTCTCATTATTTAACAAACAGAATGCCTTTAGCCCCTAGCTTTATTTATTACTACCCTAAGATCTCTACAGCAGTTCAAAGATCAAGTAAGGCTGATCAAACTTGAAAAGATGACCCATCAATGATTCTTTGAATATACAAAATACTTGCTGTGTAATTTACAGGTATTTTTTGCTAAGGACTGAATAAACAAACATAAGGGGAAGATTTTTTTCCCTCTGAAACACAGGATCCTTATTTTTAGTCAGCATAGTACCATTTTTATGCCAGTGCAGACATCTCAATTTTATTAGCCATTTCAGAGCCCTCTTTATGTTCACAAATGAATCAGCTGAAGAAATAAGACAGCTACACTCTTACTGACTTTTTAAAGGGAAAAAAATGTTAAAAATTACTGCATTTTTAAAAACTCTGCAGTATATCTAATGATGTGCTTACTGTAAGCAAATAAGCAGCAAGCAAGGTCTACAGTTGTAAATACTGAAACAAAGAGAGATGGCTGATAAAAGGTCTGACATGAGCCAATCTTTCCATAAATACAGTGATAACATTACAATCCCATATAAATAATATATAATTAAATCCTATTACAGAGGAGACTGCTGCCAGATTTTACTTTTTTATTTACTTTTATTTTATTTCCTGTTGCCACTGCACTGTCGGTACAGTGATGGGATAACGGACAAATAAAATATAATGTTGACGCAGATAAAATTATATTACGTATCCTTACAGAAATATCAGCCCTGTGATGGAAGCAATCAATTTCATTGCTTTGCCACTAGCTGGCACCATCGCTTTAAAAATGTCATTCAAACAGCTATCTCATTTGGGGATTCCTAATTAGGATTGAAAGCCGGCATATTTTGCAGGAGAAGAGATTGTCAAACAGTCTGGGCATTTATGCTCTTTTTTGTTGACTGCAACAAAAATAGTCAATAGAAGCAGGTCCAATGGTCTGAGATGGGGCTCAAGGGGAGAGAACAGATAAATATAATTTTACACATTATATAAAACTAAATAAGATGTATTACTTAGCTTTGCTTGCTATTATAGATTCACATTGGACCTATGCAATTATCCAAATTCAAAGGGTATAATGCGGCTGCTCAAGTAACCTGGGGTGGCAACCGTCCTGGAAAATTCAGAACACAATACTGAGAAAGAATTGTGTACGTTGCACATTGAATGGCTGCTATACAAGAGGGAGCCTCAAAGATGGGAAAGCAAAGATTTAGGCTACAAGGCAGGAAATCCTAGGGATCTGATTGGCTGCCCAGTTTGGGGAAACTAGGCAGATCCTGGTCCTTGTAGCTGGGGTGGGTTCTGATGTTAGACCAAACAACCCTTTCAAGAGGGTCAACAGAGCTGGGGGAAATCCATTGTAAAGGAAAAGGAATGTTGAGGCTATCAGCTGACAGAAGACAGAAGGTTGGGCTTCTCAGCTTGTTACTTTGGTACAGCTCTATATGAGGGCTGCCTTGGGCTGTAATCTGAATGGACAAATTTGGTTAGATGGGATTGAAGTCCATGTCCAGGGTAGGGAAGGTCAATTTGGGCCTGTTGCTGGTGTTCCTGGAGGAAACTGATTATCTGGTTCCGTATCAATCGGGTTTCAATCGGGTACAGCACGGAGACAGCATTGGTCACACTGGTGGATGATCTCTGGGGGGCTCGAGACAGAGGTTATTCCTCTGTCCTGGTCCTATTAGATCTCTCAGCGGCTTTCAATACTATCGATCATAGTATCTTGCTGCGACACCGCGGGGGGTTGGGAGTGGGAGGCACTGTTTTGCAGTGGTTCTCCTCCTACCTCTCGGGTCATACGCAGTCGGTGTTGGCAGGAGGGCAGAGGTCGACCCTGAGGCCCCTCTCTTGTGGGGTGCCCCAGGGGTCAGTCCTCTCTCCCCTTCTGTTCAACATCTATATAAAACCGCTGGGGGAGATTATCTGGGGTTTGGGGGCGAGGTACCATCAATATGCTGATGATACCCAGCTTTCTATCTCCACCCCAAACCAAGTGAGTGAATGTGGTGTCCCGGTGCCTGGAAGCGGGACGGATGTGGATGGGGAGGAACAGGCTTCGTCTCAACCCAGCCAAGACCGAGTGGCTGTATGTACTGGCATCTCGGATCATCCAGGATATTCCTTCTTTGGTTATGGGGGGAGAGGTGTTACCCCCTGTTGATAGGGTGCGTAACTTGGGTATCCTCCTGGATTCATGGCTTAGTTTGGAAGATCATGTGGGAGCCGTGGCCAGGGGGGCATTTGCTCAGGTTCATCTTGTGCACCAGTTGCGCCCCATCTTGATCGAGATGCCTTACGTACAGTTGCTCATGCACTCTTTACCTCCTGTGTGGACTGCTGCAATGCTCTCTACATGGGGCTGCCCTTGAGGACCACTCGGAGGCTTCAACTGGTACAGAATGCAGCTGCGTGGGTTGTGATGGGAGTATCCCGATACTCCCATATTACACCCCTCCTGCATGAGCTGCATTGGTTGCCGGTTGTCCTCCGGGTGAGATTCAAGGTGCTGGTAATCACCTATAAAGCCCTATATGGCTTAGGGCTGGGGTATTTGCGGGACCATCTACTGCCAGCAACATCTTCCCAGTGTCCTGTGTGCTCCCACAGACAGGTCCTCCTCAGGTGCCGTCGGCCAGACAGTGTCATCTGGCACCCCAGGGGAGAGCCTTCTCTGTGGGTGCACCCACCCTGTGGAATCAGCTGCCCTTGGAGCTGCGGATGGCCCCTGACCTTCAATCCTTCCGTCACGACCTGAAGACATGACTCTTTCAACAGGCCGACCTGGACTGAGGGGGGGGGTTATTGTTTATATTTGGCATTTTAATTAGTATTATTGGGATTTTGGTTTAATAATTTTTAAAATTTTAAACTTTGTATTGTTTTTTCCTATTACTGCGAGCTGCCCTGAGTGCTTTGGGAGATAGGGTGGCATATAAATCCCATAATAAATAAAAATTGGGTTAGGCAAAGCGAGGCGCTCTAATGGTGTCCAAAACAGGAAGGAAAAAGCTACAGTTTCCATTTTGTTTGCTACATTTATTTTCTCTGCTATAACAATTCTGAAAACACTGTGCTATATCTTCAGTGAGTGCGTTTGTCTTCAGACACTGGTAGGTTTTTTGGAGAAAAATCTACATTTGAGTTAAAGGTGTTCCTGACAAGTGTTCTGAACTTCATGTGCTCAAAATCCCATTCTGTCACTTGAATCTGGATATCTGAATAGATCTAACACAGGCAATGAACATTTCATGTTGCCTGGAAGTGAAACCTTTTCCTCTTGTAGATTGTACTTTGCTAATGGCCACCAGTCCTTGTTATACCCTAGTACTGAGGGGGATAGTTATCCCAAAAGACAAGTAGGATTTATCATTGTTTATTTGACAACATATGCTGTATGAACCCACCATTGTAGTTTATGGCTTTCTAAAGACAGCTGTATGTGACTAATTCAATAACAATTTATTAATCCAACTCTGATTTAGCACAATGTGTCAGACAGGTCATCCTGTTGCTACCCTCCCCGTTCACCCTCAATACATTTAGCACTCAATTCCAGTTTACATATGCTGGAATAGATCCAGTTTGCACATGATTTGTATAAGCCATGCTTTGCTTAATTGTGGTATGTTGAATAAACTATACTTGGTTGGATTTGCAAAACATAAGATGTAAACAGCAGCTGGATTTATAAAAAATCACTAAGAAAATATCTGACACGGGCTGATTGAATGATGTTGGGCTTATTTTCAGCATTCTTTGCTCTTCTGGCAAGGACTGTTTACATAGCACCAGTGTGAGCAAGGATTATAATTCAGTTTCAGATACTATGTATTTTACATGTAAAACATGTCCTCAGTTACCAAAAATGCTGGGCAAAAAATTTAACTGAGACCTTAAAGGGCATTCATCATTTGTACAGTCTTGGGTACAAAAATCTGGGCAACCCCTGGATTATGGTAAAAGGATACAGAAAAAAAATAATTATGTAATGCTAATAAGAGTCATCTGGATCATTGCAGTCCATTGGTTAGCCCTAATATTTGGAGAAAAGCAAGGATAGACACATTTTCCAAGCTTGGTGCTTGTGAACAGGTAGTACGTACATTCACAAAATTGCCATCACAGAAGACCTACTGGTTCATGAAATATCTGCTACATTGGGCAGGACCAGGCCCCAATTCTTATCTACTAAATAGAAGACAAAATAATTCCATAGGAAGCTTTCTATCATTCTACCATTTCTATCAATCATTCCTTTGTAAAAATGAATGAAAAAATGGTGCTTTGGCCTGCGATATGCCCTGTCTCTTAATTTTACATTTTTAATCAAGTGGGAGAAGAACTTGGTCAGCATCACAAAAGTTATATAGGGATATGCTGATATCTGTGGGCCTCATGTTGCCTTATTCCTGCAGTAGAATACTGGACTGGATAAATTCATGCACTAAATCCATCTATAATATAGGAATGGTGTTCAGCTCTCTGTCATGGTTCTGTCAGAGCCATTCATTGGACTAGACCAAGGGTCACCAATCTTTTGGACCTCAGGGACCATCAAACTCATTATTTTAAATCCCACGGACCAGAGACCCTGGAAAAATCCCCAAAAAGGTCTGCAGGAAAATTCCCCACCCTGTTTTCCTACTGATCAATCATTTATTTGGGATCACAGGATACCATCTCCAGCTCCATTCTCAGAGGGAGGGAGGGAGGGAGGGGGAGAGGGGGAGAGAGAGAGACTTTTGGCTTCATGCAAGGAAAGCAGCAGAAGTCTTTCTTTCTCTCTCCAAACTCTGCCAGAAATGAGTCTTTGTGAGACTTGTCACGCCAGCACAGCCTCTTGGAGCAGGATGCCTTGAAAGGTCCCAAAGACTCATTTTTGGCAGAGTTTGGGGGAGAGAAAGACTTTTGCTGCTTTCCTTGTGTGCAGCCAAAAGCAGAAGAAAGAAGCAGAAAGAAGTAGCCCGGTGGCCAGGCCAGGCGCATGAGGTGTGTGGGGCAAGTTCCCCCCCTCTGCCCTTCCCCCCTCCCCTCACTACCTCGTGTTGTTCTCAATGCAAGAGATGCAAGCCTTGTGTTCCCATGGGCCATGTGGGTGGCGCAGCCTTGTGTTCCGCGTAGCCTGGATTAATTGCTTTGGGGGGTGCTTTGGGGGTGACATTTCTGTGCAGACCACCAAAATTTTCTCACAGACCACCAGTGGTCCCCGGCCCACTGACTGGTGACCATTTGCCTAGACTGTAGGTTAAAACATTTTTAAGCTCACCTTTTAATTTAAAAAATAGCTTTATTTCCTGTCTGGCTTTTATTTATTTGCTGCATTGAGAATGACTGGTGCTAACTGCTGTCTGTTTATGCTTGGCATAATTCAGATTCCAAGCAACATACCGATTTTATTTCCAATAGAAACCACTCATTTAATTGCATGACAAGTTTTATGAGCCATGCCTCAGGCCACATTTATACAGGAAGTACCTTGGTATTCAGGAGACAGGAACTTTCCCAAAGCACAGCCAAAATAAGCTTCCCAGTGAATTCAAATGCTGATTTTTCATAGATTTTGTATTCATTTTGCTGAATATTTATTTATATATCTTAATACTGAGTAGTCTGAAGATGAGGGTTTAAAAAGAAATCACTTCTATTCTATGGGTTCACTTTCCTTTTGATACTTAAAATAGATTTTAATTCTAAAGCTGATTAAATGAATAATGAACCACATTTATTTCTAGCTGTATAGAGACTGGTTGATTATTATTAATCCAATTTTTAAATCAATATATGATTTAATGGGCCAAGTTGTTATGTACAAATGATCTTCCATCTCCTACTTGTAACCTTCACAAGTTCCACCTGAATGAGTTGCAGAGTAGCTTCCTAGTGTTTGAAGTTAATCATTGACCAGATAAAGCAAAATTCAGATAAGAAAAACAAGCTCAGCTTAAAGGGATATTTTAAACACTAAAAAAATGGGGTGTGTGGGGAAGGTCCAAGAAAATTTGTTGGTACAACTGAGCAGTCAGTAGCATTGCTTCTTCTCAGATAATATCTTGACCAATGGCACTGAAATTTACTTTATAATCCCTTTCTACATACCCTTAAAATCCATGGTTAAAAAGTTCAGTCTCCTGTTTAACTTCAGCTTCATTAATTTCACTATCATTGACTTAATAGTGCTTGAAGCAGCTTAAGCTAAAGCAAAAACTAGAATGACCAGGGGTGGGATAGAATTGCTGTTGCTTATTTTCTAATTTAACTGAAGTGTAGTGTCTTAATTTGACCCAGAAAAGTTGCATGTTTTTTGAAGTGGGGAACCCCATGACTTTTAATTACCATCCCAACCAAGCAGCTGCAGCCTGCATCTTTTTCATCCTTTGTACAGGATGTTGGGCTGGCATGCAAGGGAGCACTGGCTTCTCTACTGTTAGCCACAAGCTTCCTCTGGACACTGAAAAAGAGCACCCATTTTTTTTCAGACTCAAATTATGGTAAAAAGAAGGATAAATTAGGAATAAGAGTGTCTTGGCCCCCAAATCCCAGTTTAAGCCCAGATAAAACTGAGTTATGCCATCCTATCAGGTGATGGTATCAGGTGGGAGCTGACACCCCAAATGAAAAAGATCAAGTTGCCCCCTCCTGCATTATCATGTTGTGTAAAACAGTGGTAGTGTTGAAAGAAATATCCTTCTGGGTTCAGTTCCAAGTGGGGAAAAAGACACTGGAAACATGGAGGCTGCTTGGAAAGTTTAATGGTGAACAGGACCACATGGTCTGGAGCTCCAGAGAAAGATGATCACATGCTTCAAGGTGAAGGAGAAGATCAAGAAAAAGCGCTGAGGTGCTGAGAGTGCCTGGGTTTTATGCCCTCTGCTGGGATTTGAATTGGAGCTTGTATTCTAATTGGTTGTCAGACTCCCATGAGGGGCAACTCTGTAGGCTGTCCTGAGTTCCAGGCTTGGTTGACCCTTGCTGGATGATTTATGCCCTTAAAAGGGCTTTTGGCAATTGCTATAGCTTTTACCTGGAGATCTTTCTTATGTAAAGTATTCTGGCCCAGGCCTTAATGGCCCACCCATTAACAAAGGTGGGGATGAGATTCTGCTTCTGGGTTTCTACTCTTTTTAGAGGAAATATTTTGCCTTTTTAAATATTTACTAGAATATTTCATTTTTCTAGGAGAGGGTTGGGTGCTAACTTCCTACAGTAGGATTCAATTTTTTTACTACCGGTTCTGTGGGTGTAGCCTGGTGGGCATGGCAGGGGAAGGATATTGTAAAATCTCCAGTCAGGGGTGGGATTTGGCGGTTCTCCAAACTACTCAAAATTTCCACTACCAGTTTTCCAGAACTGGTCAGAACCTGCTAAATACCACCTCTGATGTAAACCCTATTTCATTTAACAGCACTAATAGCTGCAAGGCTACTTGGTTTTGAAATTCCAAGGAGTTGTTATAGGAAGTAGTAAAATCACAAAAGGAAGAGGGTTGGAAATTTAAAAGGTGGGAGAGGATAAACATGGCTATAATCATCACACAGAGATTGTGGTTTTGTTAATTTGCAGCATCAGTTCTTGCCGGTGGCATAATAAAGGTAAAATTAAAGGCAAGGATTGTAAGATTGCTTACAGCAGGTAACTAGCACAACAAAAGAGATGATAACTCTAGTACAGAACCCAGACTGCTAACTTTCATTACCCAGGGAAAACAAAAAGTAGTTTTAAATATCAAATGTACTTAATTAGGGAATCTAGACTAGAAATATACAATGTCTCCTAATGTTGAATTACAATTTCTGGCAAGCTTCACCACTGGCCTCACATGCATAGGGCTTCTAGGAGTTAAAGCTCAACAACATCTGGAGGGTCACAAATTATCCACCCCCCAACTCTTACTCATTATTCCAGATGAGAAGGAATCTCAGAATTCACTGAAAGCCACTTGCCTGGTCTTTGCTGAAAGAGAAGGTCTTTGCTGATTTTTACTGAAAGCAAACAAAAAATTAACCTAGCAACAACAGCTCTTACAGTTTTAACTAACATGGCAGCACAGGCAGAGGAACCAGTTGTGAACAAAAGAATGAGGGTGACAATAATGCTGAGTTTTATCATGCATTTTTTTGATGTACTATATTTTTGTTCTTGTAGAAAATGCAAGTATTAGGAGAAACAGATAATTGTGCACAAAAAAGAAAACTCTAGCATGTTCTCAAAGCAATAGATTTCTTTCTGAGGAAAGAAAGACTGTTCAGTGGGCATAACATTCCTATTACGGAGCATAAATAAATAATACATTGCTGCTTCTTTAACCATTTAATCTTGAACTCAAACAGCTATTAGGACCTCTGGTATTATAACTCTTCAAAAAATTATACTCCTCAACATGATGTTATTGAACTATTTTAGCCATTTTACACGTTATATAATTGTGTCAGCTAGAGATTAGATAATGACAGATCTACAGTTATTTTACTCATGAAGCTTTCTACAATTTAGGATTAGTATGAATGGGAAACTAACTCTTCTATTTTTCACAGTTCTATAACATGCCAAAATGCAGTAACTTAAACCATGTGGAGTGGAAAGTGTTATGAATAAAAAATGACATAAAGATGTTCTAGCTGTCATACATAATATTGCACATGTAATCCCTGATTGATTCCACTCTTCCCTTCTAGGGTTAATGGATGTTTGAGAGAGCCATTACTCACAACTAAATTCTGTTCAAAGCCAAAAAAGTAATTACTAACTAGCCACAGAACATATATATATATGGTAAGATATACTATATTTTAAATTCAATTATTGAATTTCTATTCGTTTTAGACATGTAGTATTGTTATGTTTATGTTACTCTGTGAAAATAAGAGTTAGATTTACATAATTAGCAAGTGAACTAAATTAAACCACCAGATCAAAATGAGAAATTGAAATATTTGGTTTTTTAAAGTAACTTCTCATATGATAGTGATATTATAAATAGGATACTACTTTGATTCTTCTATACTACTAATATATATCTTGAGTATATGAAGTATAATCTGGGAAAACTCTGAAACAATAATTCCTGCTCTGGGCAGTTCGTGATCCAAAAAATTAATACAATGGTATGTTCAAATCTCAGTAAAGAGAATTCATGAGAGGAAAAATACAAAGGTAATTCAAAATCAAGTTCTATATGAGGATCTTCAAAAGATACATCTGCTCACAGATGCATCTTACATGCTCACTTTTCCACATTAGCTTTTCAAGTGAGACAGGTGGGAAAAAAAGCAATAGAAAATTTACCAGATGTATAGCAGAGCTGCCTCCTCATTCAGTAAGTAAAAACAGAGAGGAGACAAGTAGAAGTAGCCCTTAGTTTCTAAGGAATGGAGAAATTTTAATGATGGGATGCAGGACAAGCTTTGGGTGCTCATCATTAGAAAGCCACCCTCTATTTCCCTCCAAAGGAAATGTGGATCTGCAAACATCTTGTTACAATATTTCCTCTGCATTGAAAATTGAGCCAATTAATTTCTGCTGTTAATTAACTCAGCTCCCAAAGTACAAGAGTAATGTTTAAATTAACATTATTTACATAAATTATATGGTTGCCATTTTAAACAAAGAACTCTAGGCACCTAGCAAATAAAAATAGCATTAAAAACAATATAAAATAAAACAAAGTCAATAATACAATAATCAAGTCATCACACAAATAACTTAGTCTCTGATCAGCAATGCCCTTGGGAAAAACCCTAACAATGATTCATTCCTTCAATTGGCCCCAGGAGTTCAAGGTGAAAGAGCTTTCAGGATTGGTATTATAAGGTTCCATTTAACCACCCATTTGCACCAAATGTAGCTTCCACCTGTTCTGCAAGGATGTTTACAGCAGTGTATGAATATTGTTTGCCCCATTCAAGGGTACATTGCCATTGCAATCACAGAGCCTAATAGGGGCAGTGGTTCACCACTAAACTGCTATTTATAACAAATAAAACCTAAATCTGTGCTTTAATTTTATCTATTAATTTCCAAATTAATCTATTAATTTGGTTAGTTTTGGTTATATCAGCGATAGGCTTCCTACTATCTTTACCAATGCTATAGCCCAAACCATTTGGAGCACATTGAATTGTCTATGTACAGATTGGATCTATTTAAAAGTATGTAATTGTAAAGATATTTTAGAATGTAAAACTCTTATTGCTATCTGACTGCTGAATTATAAATATATTTTAACTGAAATATACTTTACAATTTTAACAAAAAATAGAAAATTACTGACACAAAAGAAACACTTTTTCTATTCTTTTTTTATCCATGCACATTAATATATGCTTTTATCTCAAAAGGTGACTGTTCCTCTGTAATATATTTCTAATCTGAAGGGTATTTGTTTCATGAAATCATATGCATATGAATTAATCACAGATATTCTATTTTATGCATTGTACAGTTGACCTTAACTTTTTTGTTTGTGTAAACTGCTTATATTCTTCTTTTTTGTTAGCGTAAGAGTATGATTAATCATATGTTCTATGAAAACAAGACTTCAAATCATGGGTGTTCTAAAGGCAAGAAATGTCATCAAGTTATATATTGCCAGAAATATTTGTAGTATTCAGCACTTTTCTATAGTGCCTGTTGCAATGTGACCTATGTTTAAGCATTTGGATGTACATTACTGTACTGAAAAGAAACACAAATGTATCAGTGATAAACCAATGAATTTATCCTTTAGTATATTCATCAGTTCTTGGACTGTTATCAGTTCTGTATTTAATGAATTCAGTTTTGGCAAATGATCATGTTCATTAATCCTGCCAAGATATTTTGTCTTATGCTTAAAATGTGCTTATCACACTCCCAAAAAGTCACCTCATTTATGGGAAGCCATGTCACACATTAAAGGCAATCAGTCAACAAGAGAAAACTTGCATTTGCGTGAAGTGAAAACAGATGGTTAGACAGAGCATGTGAGACAGAGTGTTAGCTTCCAAATCCACTAGCATTAAGAACTGATTCTTGAGATCTTACATCTAATGTTCTGAGGGAGGGAATTATAGCCATCATATAAAAACACCATCATATAAAACAGTATGTTTTTTAAAAAAACAAATATTAGTCTCCTGGAAATTTAAAAGTGCTGTTAATGAGTGGTTCCAGAATATGGGAATTAAGAAATGTATTTTTTCTAGTTGAGGCTACAAATTTATTTATTTATTATTATTTATTTAATTACAGTTATATGCCGCCCTTCTCCGAAGACTCAGGGCGGCTTACAATTTTTGGAGCACAACCCAATGTGCTCAGCAATAGCCTTCATTCCATTGTATATGCCTGCTTATTACTAAGCGGCATTTTTACAAAGTCAGCTTATTGCCCCCAACAATTTTGGGTCCTCAATTTACCTACCCCGAGAGGATGGAAGGCTGAGTCAACCTTGAGCCTGGTGGGATTTGAGCCTACAGTAATTGTAGACAGCTGGATCTTAAGAGCAGGCATTTAACAGCCTGAGCCACCAAGGACTCAATCCTTTCAAGGGAGCAAAAATATAATTTGGAGGTGCTTCTAGCTTCTATACTGTTATCAGAGATCCAGATGAGACAGAATTCTTAGTTTGAGAGTGAGAATATATGTTTTCTTAACATTGATAAAGAGCAGATGAACATTCTTTTGTATTTCCTAAAGGCTAACTTAAATAAACACCTTAAATAAAGTAAAAAGATCAAGGGTATCAAGCAAGACCTTCTTAAATGTACTCGTAAGATGAGCTAAAGTACACTTTTGTCCAGTTTATCAGGTTCTGTAACCTTTTTCTTTGCAATAAACCTGACCAAAACTATTCTGCAATAATCTAGTTTCCTTAATTATTGCTAGGAGGCTTAACAAGTGATTTCTGAGGTCAGTTTCACTGATATACCAACTGCA
This sequence comes from Naja naja, assembly GCA_009733165.1. Classification (NCBI taxonomy): domain Eukaryota; kingdom Metazoa; phylum Chordata; class Lepidosauria; order Squamata; family Elapidae; genus Naja; species Naja naja. The sequence goes on along the minus strand of CM019148.1, from coordinate 205,316,990 downwards.
ACATCATCTTTTTCTAAATAGGATAACAGCTAGTAAATGTACACACTGGTGTCTCCCTATTTAGGTAATTCCAAAGCTTTATGTGGAGCTACTCTTTACTGCAGAAGCGGCATCCACGAATAAAACAGGGCACAGGCAAGATACCTGGTTACCGGTATGTTCACATTGCATTAAGGAGTAACTGAGCTACTTTTAAATCACTTTTGGAAGACAAAACCCTAAACAATTTGAGACCAGATCATCCTCCCCAATATAGAGCCTGCTATTTGAATCAATAATCATGATAGCATGATATTTTGAAAACACATTGCCCAGAGCCCCTGCAAATTTAACAATCTACATTCTCTATAGCAGGGCTGTCAAACTCACAGCCTATGGGCCAGATGCATCATGCGCTAGCCACACCCATGCCTGGTTTAATGAAGATGAAAAAAGTTGTGATACATCACGACGTGACGATGCGAGTTTCACATCCCTGCTCTATAGCATTGTTTCTCAACCCTAGCAACTTTAAGATGTATAGACTTCAACTCAATGATAACTGGGGAATCCTGGGAATTGCTAGGGTTGAAACTTTCTGAAGGCTCTTAAAATCAGTATTATTGCCAAGTACTCACAAAACATAATTTTTCCAAGTCTGGAACTATGTCTGATGTTTTGAATTAGGGCCATATCCTGGAATTGTCCTCCTGTCTCAATCTATACATAAAGTTGCTTAACTATAGCTATCATGGCATTTATATGGATCCCATCTCAGCCAATGGCGGTAAAGCTCAGATATCAAGCAGAGGTTATTTTTGGCAGTTATGCAAAACATTCAAAGGAAATGTTTCAAAAAAGTGTGCTAGCATAAATAAAGTACACTTCCTCAAATATTAATGCAGCCATATTCTTTGAAAGGCTTATTTGAAAATCTCCTACTTGCCTGGGATGCGTGTAGAAGCCTTTGGAATAACTATCAAAACTAAGCCTGAGGTGAGTTATGTACTAACAGGCAGAATACCACCATACATGCAGTCTTTAAAAAATGTTTCCTTGGAGCAACACTTTTATTACTTTCTACCACACATATACACATCACTTTTCACTGCAATTAAGCTTCAAAACAGTGAGCTGACATCAAGTCTACAAGAAAGCTTACTTGCAGAGGAAGTCAATTTTTCAAACGCAAGCCAAACAAAACAAGCTATTCCAATTAGCAATCGCTTATATCCAATCCTCTTTCCTCAATTAGTTATTAAAATTATCTAGGATTAAGAAAAGAATCGGGGAACTCAATTCCTTGATAAAAAATGTGGAGGAATCTGGATGGGGAAGTCTGTGAGAGCCTGAGGTTACACACCATCTATAAATTCTATAGAGACCGTTGTTAAATTGATATTTTCTCTGCAAGCATTATCATTTTCTTCTCAGTTTGGCAATTCTGAATATATAGACTTTTGGCTAAGCAGGCCATAAGTTAGCAGTGATTCATCCCACTGGACTACCTATCATAAATCACATTGTCTCACTAAAAGGTTATGATTTCAGGTCTAATTTGCTTCTGCTAAATTCTAAGAATTAAGTTGTCTTTTATCATGATTCCTTATTTATTGTTTAATAAACATGCTGAGGAAATTGCTTGTCTTAAAGGAAAAAAGGTGTGAGATTTTTTTTTCTGTGTTTAGAAGCCTTTGAAAAAAAGAAAATTCAGATCAACAACACATAATCAAATCCAGCTGCAGAGTGCTGACTCTTATTGGTTGAAACACAGGCTAGGGCTTTTGCAGGGAGCCACTCCCACATACAGACCTGCATTGCAGTCATGGATTTTTTTTAATCCTGCTCATCAGTGGCGACAGTCAGAAAGGACACATACATGTCCACATACATACATAAATGTTGATGTTTAAAATCAGGTATTATCAAAAGTTTGCATCTTATTTGTAAGTATGGTAAAACATATTTTCCCCACTGTAAATCTCTTCATGGAAATTAAAGAGATTACAAAGGGACATACATACTTAAGTGAAATCAGTAGTCACTAACATTGAATAAAATACAACACATGAAATTTGTTATCCATAAATAAACTATGAACAATCTCCCAGTTCAAGTATTTCCTCTGATAGACATATATTTTATGGACCAGCCTAGACATTTACAGGAGGTGGAATAAAAAAATGTTACCAATCACAAGACAAAAACATACAGAAACATGCATTCCTGCATTATATAATATTGCTGATGTGTGAGTAGGGATAAATAAAATTATTGAAACATTAGTATCTTCTGACCTTCCTCCTTTTATCTACATCTTTAAAAACATTTATATCTGTATCTATATATATATGGTTGCTCTATATACAATAATTCTATATATTATTAAAGCCTCCTGCAATACATTGTTTTATAGGGATGTCATCCTTGTGAAAAAATATACAAAGACAGACACATTATCCATGCAGCAGTTATTGCATGGGATAAAATTCATCTGCTAGTAAATGAACTGCAGAGATATAAAACTCAAGATACAAAAACAGAAATCTAATCACCGTAGTTCTAAGCACGCAGCAGATATTCATAAATATATAACTGACATATTTAAATGCTTGTGCTGGATTATCTAATAAAATAAGTAGTATGATATTCAAAAATATCCATTTTGTAAAAGAAATACTAAAAATCTGGATTGTTATCATGCATGGAGTTACAATAAAATAATCTAAAACAATCTAGCTCTGAAAAACAAGGAAGATAATTCTAATTCTGAAAAACTAACACCTGCTCATTTGAATACTCTTTTAAAGCAGCATTAAAATGTCAAATAACGGTTTTAGAGAAGTTGGGCTTTTCCAGAATTTTTTTCTTTTAAGATTTAATCCAAATATTTTTCATGTCCAAGAGATGGATTCTTAAAAATCAATTCTTTATAACTGAAAAAGAAAACTCTGCAAAATAACTCCCGAGCAGTTGGCCATCTTGGCATCACTAGAAAGCATCTCCACATACACCCTTCATAGATTTTATTCCCAAAATTAACAATTTGTTGTTATACATTTAAGAAAATTTTAGAAAGAGAAATGCAGGATATCATACTGGTGTAATTTTCCAACATACATTTTAATAAAGCTTATTTTCAAGAATAACTTTTTCCAGTCTGAAATTTCTAGACAAAACAAATAGGTACATATATATGGATGAAGGTGAAGCAAAGATATACTAGTTTTAGATATACTAATTTTTCACCATGTAATTAATTTGATTTTAAAAATTCTTGCTTGTCCTCAGCTTGCCCAGCTAAATGGCAGCACTTAAGGCAAACTTGACTGATCCTGAAAAGCTCAACAAGGTCAAATTTGGTATTTGAATAGGAAATCAACAAGAAATACTTGGGCTATAGGTTCAAACTAGAAGTCAAAAATAATTTTGAAAGAGATGGCAAACCACCTATGTATTGATTCCAAACTATGTCCATGAAATCACCAGAAGTCAGGTCTGTCTCAAAGGGAACATTTTTCCATGTCTCAAGTAGGTTTAACTACTGTTTTCTATAAATCCTATTATATATTTGTGCATGTATTTAATGTCTCATCAAATCATTTCTGCATATATTATCTGCATGTTTACTTTCGAGAAATCTAATACTACAAACCACTAATTGAGAAATTTTTGATGGTTCCATTTCAACTAAAAAGCAAAACATTACTTGTGTTGTAAATTTATTTATAAGAATGTAGAATTTATATGATTTGGTTAGTATTAATATAAATACTTCAACTGTAGATCAGGAAAATCAAAACTGTAATCCTAGAGATAAACGTTTGTTTGAATTTCACTGTGCATAAAGAAAATGAGGAACCCAACCACCGTCCTATGCCTCTGAAGAAAAGATTTCTGGCAAGGTCTTAGCCGTTGTTCCCGGGAGATTTTGCTCTTCCTTAAGCGGTGGGGACATCGCCCTTCTTTCTGCTGGGGACAACAATGTTGGCTCCTCCGCCTCAGCTTTAAGGGAGCGCAGCCGAGAAGAAATGGCGCCCTTTCTCAGGCAGTCCAGCAATAACAGAAACCGGCGAAAGGGTCGAAAAGCCGAAGACTGCCGCTTGGCAGAAAAACTAACATTTATTTAACTGGCCTACGAAACTCCAACTGAAGCTGATTTATCAGCTAAAGAGGCTGAGCGAGACTCTATTGTATTTCCTTTTGAGGGTCTCTTCTGTGGAAGGACGGTGGGGAAAGCCGGGAAGATGGGTATCTATCAAACCAATCTGAGCCGTTTATTTCGAATTCGGTCAGCGGGGTCGACCGATTTGAGCGGTTAACGGCTTCTTCTGTGAGCGTCTCGCGTATGTGTGTGTGGGGGGGGAAGTAACACGCGCCACCCAAGCACCTCCTTTCACCCTGCAAGCCAAACGCAACTCGACTCCATGCGGCGCATCCCAAGATGGAGATTGTGAGCGAGCAAAATGGAAGGACCGTCTTCTCCCCCGGTACTTCCTTTCTAAGGACGGCGAAAGCACAGACCAGAAAGGACCAATGAACAAACCAGCCCAGAAAGGGGGCAAGCGAACAACCAAGCTGCGTTTTAGACAAAGCAGCCGGGTTCCCAATCACCTATTCCCTCCCTTCCTTGCCGAAGAACCCTCAAGGGCGGCGAGATCACGTGGCGCATATACTCCAATATATCAGGAAAGCGCGCACCAGTTCGGGAAAAGTTACCCAATACTGATACACGCTTTCTCGACATGCGAGGAAGCACCGCTTCCCGCCGAAAGGGAAGCGCAGATTAGCCGCTTAGAGAAAGAAAGAAACACAGTTACGCCGTTATGCCCCAACTCCAGCCCAGCGTTGCTCGCTCAGAGCACGAGCTGAGCAAGCGTAACCGCGCGCCATAGGCGCGCGCACATACACACGCCTCCTTCACGCGGCCGATCTCGCGCTGGCGGCTCCGGCCGTTCTTTCAGCCTCGATGGTTTAAGGCGGCGCAACGAGGTGACGGACAGCCGCGCGCACCAAGCGCGTGTCTAGAATTTTCCTCCCAGGTTCTACTGTTGCGCTCCTTCGTGGCAATCCTCGCCTCTTTTTTCAAGTAGTTAATGACACGAAGCACCTCATTCTTCCCCGCATCTCTCCCGCCGGCATAACTTGTAAAATACCGTACTGTACAGTAGCTCGTATCAAAATAAAAATTTGAAAGAGTCCGTCCCTCCCCTCCTCCTCTCCCCCGTTTCCTTGCCGTCGAGCCCGCCTTCCTCTCTCACGTGCCCTAGTTTCCTCTGACCCGCTCCTCCCACCCTCTTCCTCTCGACTCCATATTGAGACTGAAGCAGGCAAAATCCAGTCACAAAATGGAGGTAACGATGCTCGGCGTCGCGCGGGAACAGCGGCGGGCCATGGGCTTTGGCAGCAGCGGACCCTGGAGATGGCTAGGCGCGGCAGACGAAGCAACGAGCAGGGAGGCCAGGCGGGGAGGAGTGGGCTCTTGACCGGCTCTCGAGCTGGCTCGGTTCTTTGCTTCCCAAAGCTTAGCCACACGACGTCTCAGAAATGGCGCAACGGGCTGGAGGGGGTGGGTGAGGAGGCTTGGAGCGGGAAAGGCGGCTGCTTCGGCCGCCATTGTGACCCCCGCGCGGGGGAGAGAGGCTGAACTCCAGCGAGAGCAGCCGCAGTACAGCCGGGAGTGGGGAGGAGAGAGAATCGTTAGCGTGGCCTGTTAAGTAAATAAATCCCAGGCAGTCGGCCCAGTTTTCCTTGGAAGGGACGAGAAGGTTAACGGAGGATACAGCGCGCGCAATAGAGAGGCGCGTACACGCAGATCCCGGCGCCGCCGACTCGTAATTGTGCTTTGGTTTAAACCCTTAGGAAAATGCTCCCTTTTTTCCAACGGTGTGTGTTGTATTTTGCAATCCATGAGCAAATCCCATTGAGTAGGATCCCCAAATATGAATTGTTGAACGCTGCTTCTGTGAACCTGGTCGTTGAGAAATAGTAGTAAATATTGCACCGTTAAGGTTTCTTTCCTGTGACGTCTACTACACCACCCCCACTGGAGTGATATTGTATGTACGTCGCCAGCTCACCGCAAAAAATAATAATAATAGCATAAGTGCTACGGTTAATTTTCTATTTAATTTTCTGATAGGAGTTGAATGGCTTCGATAGGAAAGCCATTGGGAGTTTTGATCATTCTTAAAAGTGGTGTTGGGTCACTTTAATGTTTCTGTTTGGAATCAGTATCTTTTTCTACTTGAAGTTATGACTATGAATTTTGCTGGTTCAGTTAACCACCATGTCTTATATCTCAGGTTTAATGAATCTTTAGATTCTTGACTGACTAGCATCCAAACCTAAGTTCTGTAATTACATTAAAGTGAATAATCCTGTTTTGTCTTGGAGTGCTCTTCACACTTGTAAGTACCACAGGGTGTGTATATAAGATTGCACAGTGTGGAATAGACCCTTTATTCTGGACCCTTTATTTCTGAATTATTTAATTTATCCTCATACTGTGAGATATAAGACCCCGAATAAATTTATACTCACAATACAAAGACAAGTCACAATTTCAAAGGTTTATTGAAGAAAATAGAAGGCAGTTGCAAGTACGGCCTCCAAGACCCTTCCCAAGTGGATTTGAGTACAAGGAGAGCAAAATTCCATATTCAAACAATATATTTATACCCTTGCACAGAACACCTCATGCCTAAGAGGCCCTCCCTACACCCCCTTACTTTCCACATTCTAAGATGAGCTAAACCAAAGGCTTAAGGGTCAACATGACATTGTTTTCTGTGCCTCCATGTCTTATCTTGTTTCACTACTGTCCTTTATCTACTTGTTGCCTAGCCCCAGGCAGATCTTACTGTTTTCCAAGAAGATTATAACAATGCATCATGTACTTGTCACTGAACACATTTTAGGTTTTAGGGTGGGGGGTTTTGTATGTAACAGAAAGAGTAAAGAGGAATCTTCTAGCCTAACCATACTTAAACTACATAAATTCCTATTATAAAAGAGTAACTTTTAATACTTTTCTATCAATACCATGGTCACAATTTTAAACTTTTTTTTTGCCTCTGCCACATAAATTGTCAAACTATATTCAGTTTTTAGGAAATAATTAACCTATGCGCATCTAAATTGCAGGAGGAACAGACAGCTATGATTGTATGTCACCAATTTATTTGGAAAAATGTGCCACTCAGTTGAGTTCCAAGTAGCCTGAAGTATATGTGATTGAACCTAAAACACTTCGTTCGGGGGAATAATAATTTGGGGCATAAAATGTAGAAATTATGTTTTGATTGTGAAATGATTCAACTAGAGAACAGTCTTGTTCAAAAGGAACTCAAGGTTATAAGATTACTTTAGTATTTTTAATGCTGAAGATCAGTGATCCTAAGGGTCTATCTAGCTGCTGCTTTCTGTGAGACTCTGCTGGGGCTTGCTATTGTGTTGTTTTTAGGCTTGCATTCTCTATTTTTGCTTTTCCAAATTGTAATTTGGAAACGAGTCAGCAGCTGATGCTTCTGTGTCATCTTTAGTTTTGAAAGAAAAAACAGAAGGGGCCTTTCTTGTATTTCTTGTTTGATTTTTCTTTTTTTCTGGCCTTGTAGAAGGGAGAGTTTTCTATTTGTATTAGCCTACAGTTTTAAAATTCCATCTACCTATTTTTAAGTGGGCAGGTAGAATATGAAGGCAAATGGATGCAAAGATTGTCCAAGTTACGTCTCATTTTTAATCTTTTTATTTCAAAAAAAAGTTTTGTATGCATTTCAGAATCTTAGCAAGAAAAGAGATGAAGGAAAGTATACAAATGTATATTGAAACCCAATAATATTTTTAATTGGAGAGGGTGTGGGTTTTTTTGTGATAATCTATACCAGCCTCAATTCTACTTGTAATTCAATTACTTCAGGATTGTAAGCAATTCTTTTAGCTGAATGCAATTTTATCAATTTTAGATTCAGCTCTCTCATCTATAGTCTTGGAATGATGTATTTATTGTACAGTTTTATAAACCTTCCCAGATAATAAAAATATCTCTGATGGACATCAGAAATGTTCAAACTTGGTTAAAAGAATGATATGAGGTAGGACATTTCTACGAAATACCAGAAAAAATGTTCAAACCTCTGAACGCAAGGAGTTCCAAAGGACAGAGATTGTAACAAAGAGGACTTGCCATCTTGACCTTATCTCAGTGGTGACGCAGTAGTTAAAAGGCAGTATTGCAGGCTAATTCTGCTGACTGCCCACTGCCAGCAGTTAAAGTCTCACCGGCTCAAGGTTGACTCAGTCTTCCATCCTTCCGAGGTCGGTAAAATGAGAACCCAGATTGTTGGGTACAATATGCTGACTCTGTAAACCACTTTGAGAGGGCTGTAAAGCACTGTGAAGTGGTATATAAATCTTATTGCTATCTCCATCACTTCACATAGAGTGAAGGCTTTTTTTGAGATATTCTTACCCAACTGTTAGGTTCACCTTTCTCAAGGCAATACCTAATAACTTGGTGCAGTGGAAGTGCTGTTTTTAAATGTGAAACATGTTTAATAATTTGTTACTACTTAATTATTTTGGCCATAGTGAAATACTAGTGCCCAATTACAGCTGCATTTAAATGGTGCATTTTTAATATATGTCTGAGCAAGGTCTTGAGTACTTTACGTGCACAAGCTTGATTTAAGACATTCTAAAGGAAAACAGTGAGAAGCCTGTTTTCCAAATGCTCAAGATAGTAGCTTTCAAAGCATTTGCTGTAGCAAAAGCCTTTAAGCATTAATAACCCCTCCCAGATCCAAAGATCTAGAACAGCACAGCCAAGAGGAATATCCAGGGAATAGGGTGTTTATAAACTGAGTACATTGGAGATGGTATTGATTCTCTCTCCCCTACTGGGATTTGCTTCTTTAGTCCATATGATAAATGCAAATAAATATAGTATCTATTTAGAAACAATTTTAATCTATTTTTACTGCATAGTTTTGAATACTATTTAATTGGCTAGCAGTTCATTTTGCTATCCTTATAGCATATCATGATGAACATGCCTGTTTTTTTTTATTCATACTGTTTTTATTTAAAAACACATGAGTTGATAATAGAAACCTATCCCTTTTTTACTTATTTACTTACTCTCTCATACAGTAACATTACTTACACAAAAGTGGCTCCAATATATTGTCCATTGAAAATTAAGGCCCCTTTATTTGGTATGAGAGTAAGGAGAAAACTCACAGGAACTCCTACTACTTGTTACCTAGGTTAAAAGGAGCAACTGAGTCAGAACACACTCCCAAAATGGCGTGTAAAGTGGAGAGAGAGGCTGAAGATTACAAGAGAAGGGGAAGAAGATCCTCACAGGTGGAATATTTATGATTTTAGCTTTTTTTTTTACTTGAGTTAACTGAAGTCAGTTTTTGCTTGCTGCTGCTTTGATAGGTCTGTGTGGCTCAGATTTCACGTTGCACTACTCTGTTCTGCTTCGCTTTTAAAAATACATTATTCCTTCCTTTTCCCAGTATAAAGGTTTACAGTAAGTGCACTAATATGTGCATAATTCTATAAATGTATGTTACTGTAAAGGGAATAATTTGAAAATTAATAATATCTAAATAAATCTTAAAATTGTAGTTAAATTATCGAAGTCCAAAACCAGGCAATTATTGGTGGTTCTGTCTGCTTGAATGGGCATGTCTGGTTGACTAAAATCCATGTTGCATTAAGGAGGTAACTACAGGTAGTCCCCAACTTACAACAGTTCATTTGGTGAACGTTCAAAGCTACAAAGGTACTGAAAAAGTAACTTATGACCATTTTCACAGTTTCGATTGTTGCAGCATCCCCATGATCATGTGATCAAAATTCAGGTACTTGGCAAATTGACTCATATTTATGATGGTTGCAGTGTTCTGGGGTCATGGTGATCACCTTTTGCAACCTTTGACAAGCAGTTAATGGCGAAGGCAGATTCACTTAACAACCATGGTGGCAAGAAATGTGGCAAGAAAGGTCGTAAAATGTTGGAAAACTCACTTAACAAATGTTTCGCTTAGCAACAAATTTTGGGCTCAGTTGTGATCATAAGTCGAGGATTACCTGTATTGCTGCTGTTTGAACGGTATTCCATTAAAAACTAGAACATTGAGAATTGAAAATTTACATTATTTAAAAAAAGAACATTGTATCTGTTTCATATAGTAAAAAAACTGAATCCAGACTCAAGAGTTGCATCATTCAGAATTAGGTCATATACAGCTATGAATTGATAGATCAGCTTCACTTGAATAAATACCTGAATATTTGGGTTACGTAATATTTACATATGTTCAGCAGTTAAGCTGTTTTTGAGAACTATGGCCATCTGTTGAAAATTAACTATAAAAATTGTAATTATTAACAATATTTAAGTACATACTTCAACATATTAGAAGTAATCAATATATGCTTTAGATAATAGAACTTTAAACTCCTATAATTGAAAAATTCCTCCTTGTATTCATTACGATTTCTAACTTATAGTTATAAGGAACTGCAAGAGCTTGCTGCTGTGCACAGACAGATGGCTTGTATAACCTGCATAAATGTATCTTAGGGAGAATTAGGATACAGTGGTAGTTCTTGAAAAAATTGTAACGGTCCAGACTTACTTTTAGTTTATTTAGTGGAACCTTTATTTCCTCTGTAGTGTTGAACTGAATAGAGATTATAGAAACAGAGAAAACTGATGGCAGAAAAAGACCTAGTGGTTCATGGCCTTTTCCATCTAAAGAGATTGTTGGGACTAGCAATTTTGTAAGAAGAGGCTTTAGAATTAAGAGTTATGGAGACCTTACTGCTATATCTTTTTAATTTTTGTATTGTATGTTTTTACTGTTGTGAGCCGCCCTGAGTCCTTTGGGAGATAGGGCGGCATATAAATCCCAATAAGTTAAACTAAACTAAACTTTACAATAGGTGATACGTTCTTGTTCTTTTGTCAGGGAAAGATTAAAGTGTACCAGCAGTATTCCACTCATTATAAATACAACTATCCAAAGGGGAAGTATAGGCTAACTGTTTTGTCAGTATGGCCATTGATGACAATTTCCATTTGAAAACGCTATAGGAGATCAGAATAAACATTTCAGCTAGGTTATTAAGGCCAATCACAATTTAATGTTTAGTTTCCATTATTCAGATACTAATCAAAACTCTCTTGAAGTCAGCTGTTGCTATAAAATTCAAATAGTTTTACAACTCAAATGCAGGTATTCTTTTTCCTATTCCGTGTGCCTTTATCATTATTAGACACACCCTACTTGATTCACTGACAAAATGACTGTCAGTTAAATAACTTCCTTTCTTTGCAATCTTGGAATTTGACTTTAGCCTTTTAAAATGTGTTGTTGGTGAGGCAGGAAAAAAATGGTGATGTGTTTGTTTTGAGAATCACCAGTTAATCTAATTAATTCAAAAATATATAACTTCTAATAAATGCAGATTAAATTTAATGATACCAAATTTATGTTCCTTTTTGTGAATTGTTTCAAATGAAGAGTTGCTAAACAGGAAAATGACAATGTTAATATGAAAAATAGAGATATTTTTAGTCACTCCATTTCCTGGATTTATCAGTTTGTAACTAGTGATATGTTTGGAAAGAAAATGTATTGAACTCTGCACACATTCTCTTCAAGTTCTGTTGTTCCATTCTGCCCACATGAGACTGTTTTCAGAGAGAAGGATCCATAACTGTTCACCTGTTCTGAATTCTATTAGTCTAGAATTTGGAGCATATCCAGAAGTTCTGGATAGTGCAAACAAGATTTCCAAATTGAGAGGTTGGACTAGGAAACAGCAAGGAAGAGAATCTTTCTCTTTCTGTTTTCTAGTGATATCTAGAAAAGAAGACCAGATTCTTTGAACACTCAGCCTAGTATTTAAAGAAGTGTGGTCCCCTATCCTTTTGGCAGCCCTCAAATAAAAGGATGTGCAGCTATCTCTTTTAGACTTGGGGGGAGAGAGAGAGAAATAATTCTGTATCTCTCCCTTATCTAGGTTGCCCTGAATAACAGTACTTGGCAGCACCGAGACCAGGCCTGAAGTAGAAGCCCAGGTCTTGTCTTGAACCCTTGCACCACTGCTACCACTTAAAAAAGCTGCCGTACCCCATTCCCTAAGCATCACAAGCTTTGGAGAATGTGATTGCCCCATGGCCCAACACCCTCCAAGAATAGCCATGCACCATTTACGTTCAGGCGTGCTTTCTTTCTGTTGACAGGCCCTTGCAGCCTATCCAAGGCTGCTCCGGGTTGCATAACACCTTGATTTGTGAAGCAGCTTCATAGAATGCTCTTCCACTGCCTCCAAAAACCGTTTGAAAGCACGCCCTGTTTTTGCATGATTTTAGAGGCTCTGGAGGCTGCACAAGAGCATACTTCATTCTTGCGTGTCCTCTGTGGTCTATGAAAATTGTATGGGAATAGGTTATGTTTTCAAGAATAGCTGTTCTCGTCTGTTGGTGAACATTAGTGTATCACCCAAAACAATGTAGCATATCACCTTTGACATGTATGTCATAGATTCTCCGTCTCTGATCTAAGTACTGTAGTTCTTTTCAGTCCAGGGCATTGCGTCCAAAGTTGGCACCAATTTCTCAATTCTACACCAAGAAAAGCATGTGGAGCACAAATATTTTACTCTGCGCATGGGTTGGAAGCTCAAAATGATATAGCAATGGTGAAATTTTCTTTGGAACTATTTTTCCTGTGTTTCCCTTTTATCTTGCTTTCTGTCCTATCAGACTTGGGAAGATGGCTCAGAAGCAGAAAGTGCACAAGCAGGTACTACAGGGGAGAAGTGAAGGTGTGGCTGGCACTCCTTCTCCACTTTTTCCTCCCTTGCAGAGTCTACGCTCCTCCACAGCATGGCTTGTGCAAAGTTGTCTTTGCTTTTCTCCACAATACTGCTTTGTTCAACATTGGTTTCTCTGCAGTGGCACAGCTACTTGGTGCTGTGGGGGAGACTCAACACTCACACTGTGCAGGACAAGTGAGCTCCGCAGAAGAGAAGACCCGGGGGGGGGGTGGAATGTTCGTGACTCAAAAATCTGGGACAAATGCACACATTGGGACAGGAATGAAAGCTGAAACAGGATCTGATGTGTGAGCCATGATGGGGCTTACAGAAGAAGTCTGCAGGCCATAAATGTGAGATCCCTGGATTAGTATGACTAGAATCCAATAGCTTTTAACTTTGTTAGAATATTTTGCACAAAATAGTATGAACTATACAAAAGAAAAAGAAAAATTGGACTTAGGCTAAATTTTGTTTAAAAGATCATTAAAATTTTCTAAATGTGGTCCTTTAATCATATCTAGATAGAATGCACTTGTGATTCCTTTTCTACTTTTCATAAGTCACATAGATTTCAGTTGGACAATTAAAGCAGTTATGAATAGAATTGCAGCCTCCGATTATAGCTATATGCCTACATGTTAGAAAATAAGTACATAAATACATTTGTATCATACTGAAGCATATAGCTATAGAAGTGGTAAGTTATTTAATAATTGCAAACTAGACAAACCACTTAAGTGAATTTCTGAGCAGCAGTATGAATCTAGTGCAGATATTGAAACTTTTCTTCTTTCAGGGTCATGATCCTAAAGAACCAGAACAATTGAGAAAGCTGTTTATTGGTGGCTTGAGCTTTGAGACAACAGACGATAGCCTAAGAGACCACTTCGAAAAATGGGGCACACTCACAGATTGTGTGGTGAGAAATTACAACATTTGTATGTCTGTGCATTTGGGATAAACTCTGCTCTACTCAATTAGAGCATTAGATCTAAACAAAAAAATGTTTCAATCAGCATTCTCTGAATTATATGTTTCTTGAAGGTGATGAGAGACCCACAGACAAAACGCTCTCGAGGCTTTGGTTTTGTGACCTATTCTTGTGTGGAAGAAGTAGATGCTGCAATGGCAGCTCGACCACATAAAGTTGACGGCCGTGTGGTAGAGCCAAAGAGAGCTGTTTCTAGAGAAGTAAGTAATTGTTTAAAATGTTACATCTTGATTACACAAATGCTTGCTTGCTTCTAAATGTGTTTTTCAAATATTGAACTAATATAAAAGTTTGAAATACTAATTTTAACTTAAAATTTCATAGGATTCTGTGAAACCTGGTGCTCATTTAACAGTAAAGAAAATATTTGTTGGTGGAATTAAAGAAGATACAGAAGAATATAATTTAAGAGATTATTTTGAAAAATATGGCAAAATTGAAACCATTGAAGTAATGGAAGACAGGCAGAGTGGAAAGAAAAGAGGTTTTGCCTTTGTGACATTTGATGATCATGATACAGTAGACAAAATTGTTGGTATGTAGTATTTTGTCTTTGTGGTAACTTCTGTTTGATAAATATTGATGTATACGATGTTTTATTAAACAAAACTTTTATCATAGGAATAATATAAGATATTTCAATGTTTTAAAAGATTATACTTTGTAGCCCCAAATTCAATTCTTGACTTTTTTTTCTTCTGTGTATTTACATCAGTTTCTCCAATTTCAAATATCTGATAGTTGTTTATTCACAAGCATATGTTTGACTCCATCATTTCCATTACCCAGAGCTTTCTTGAATTTTTCCACTATGCTTAAATGCCTGCCTGGGAGGCAGTATGATAACATTTTTCATACAGTATTTTCAATTTGCTTGTTTGCTGTTATCGGTGCACAGAAGTCCAGTAGCCACCTTTGTAGCTGGATGAATTTCCCAAACAAATTGAATAGCCTAACTAATAACTTTAACAGAATATCAAAATCTCAAAAAAAAAAAACCTCGCTCCAAAGGAAATATATACTTCCAGCAGGAGAATGGTTTTGAGAGATTCCAGCTCAAATGGTGATTATTGATTACACAAAGGCAGGTTCAGGTCAAAACTCTAATTGCAGTTTTAATTTTTTATTTTTAATATCTTTATTATATTAAATACCAATAAAATACAAACTAATGTGAAAGAAAAAAGGAAAAGGATAAAAGAGTAAGTTTAAAAGTAACAAAAAAAGCAAATATTGCTGGACCAGAAATCATTGCCTCCTCACTATAATTTAATATAATTGGGTCATTACTGAGAAAAGCACCAAAAGAAACAGATAGAAAAATTGTTTGACAAACTAGATATTCCCTAAGGCCAAGAACTCTCAACTCTGTTGCAACAAGGCTTCCCAATCTAATAGCTTCCTACTTGTACAAGCAGAATTTTACCTGCATTCTAGCACCAGCCTCTGGTACCTCATCATGTTTTGCTTGCTTGCTACTTCAGTCATTTGACTCTTTTACTTCCCTTTAAAATTCTCTGGGTCCACATATTCTAGAAGAAAAAAGAAGGAGAGGCAAGCTGATTGGAAATCAGAATTCTGCTTTTTTCTACTCAGGGTTGAAAGGCAAACCAAGCCAGAATAGAGGTCAAAACAATTTTAACTCAATTTAAAGTTAGAGATAAAGGTCTGAATAAATTACCTTGCAAGTGTTTGTGGATGCCCTTGAAAATGAAGAGGTTTCATACTTTTAATTATATGTGGGTAAGAGAATCAGTATAGGTTCTTTATATTTCTTTTTTGATTTTTTGATTTTGATATATTTTACAATTTTTTGCATAAATCATTATTGAGCAGAATGCATATTTTCATAGTAATAATTAATTTCAAATTTTATTTTAGTTCAGAAATATCATACTATAAATGGACATAACTGTGAAGTGAAGAAAGCTCTCTCCAAGCAAGAAATGCAGACTGCAACTGCACAGAGAAGTGAGTCTTAGTAGGAGTCCAAAATACAGCAAGTATGCTACTTATTGAACACCATTAGACATTCACTGTATTGTTTTTATTTAAGGTCGTGGGAGTAGTTCAAGCAACTTCATGGGTCGTGGAAACTTTGGAGGCAGTGGTGGAAGTTACAACAGAGGTGGAAGTTTTGGTAGTAGAGGTACATGTTAGTTCTCCCCAGAGTCCTTCCAAGATACTGTTTTACACTATTGGTTGTTAACTTGTTCATAACATAATACTTTTGTTCTGCTTTAGGAAGCTACGGTAGTGGAGGTGGTGGCAGCAGTAGAGGAAGTTTTGGCAGTGGCGATGGATATAATGGTTTTGGTGATGGTAAGCATGGTGGTACAAATACAACTTGCATAATACCTGAGCTATATTACTTTCAGTAGCTTGACAGCCACACCTAGTTGCACTGGTGTCAAAAAGATTTCAGTTCGAAAGGTGGCTTGGTGAGGACCAGATTAGGAAAAGTTTTTAAGGGATAACATTTTTCTTCATACTTCCTTTATAAAACCATTCTTGTCCCTGATATGAAAAAGGGTAAGAAGTTATATTTATCATTAAAGAAAACAAAAGTACAATAGGACACAGCTTTTAGTGACTATGGAATATCTTGACATAGGAAATGTTGAGATATAAAGAAAATCTGTGTACTGAATAATTAGATGATTTAAGTCAGTTATTATTAGCTTAACCCAGTAAAATCAATGGAGCACAGTGTCATTGCTTTCAAAGCAAGTACTAAAATATGACCTAATGTCTTCCTGTGGAATATTGCTTATGTTCTTCAAACTAGGTACCTCCATTTGTTTGGAAAAACAGTTCTGATCTCAAAGGCATATGTGGTTAATAATCAGGAATGATGCATGCAACAAACCAAAACATCTGAAAGATGCATTGGCAGAAGGTTGATTGGCTTCTATCTTTTTATTTACAACCAATTTTTGTTACATTTAATTCAAGGTGGAAACTATGGTGGTAGCCCTGGATATGGTAGTCGAGGTGGTTATGGTGGTAGCCCAAGCTATGGAAATCCAGGTGGTGGATATGGCGGAGGAGGTGGAGGCTATGATGGTTATAATGAAGGAGGAAGCTTTGGAGGTGAGAAGCCTTGAATTGTATTAGAATTATAAATACTTTTAAATACAAATTTAATAAAATATTAGTGTGATTGTTAAAACGTTCAATAAGATTAAATTTTTATCTGTCACTTTAAAATATGTAGGTTACATTTAAAAAAATTTATGCAATGTAAACTTGTTCTCATTCTTCCAGTACTGTGAAATCACACTGAAAATTTTTTGAAGGATTCAGGAGTATGTATTAGTGCATGCTGTCATCTATGTTAGATTGGAAGTTTAATTTTCAAGAGCTCCAGTGCTAGCTGCTAGGGATATGACATTGATTTTTCTAACCTGTATCTGTTTTATAAGGAGTTCATTTTGTTAATTTTTCTGTAGCATTCTATTTTTAAAAAAAAGATGTAGAGGGCATAGAGATTGGCCTTAAAGGACAGAAAGAAGAGCCACTATTAGGCAGCAGTCAGATAAGCACCAGGGCCAGAAAACTAATTTGAAAAAACATTTTACACAAGCCACTCCCTAGCTCAAATAAAGTGAAGAAGAGGGAAGCACATTCAGACATGCAGAATTCTCTTGCTTTAGCTTTACAATAAAGGTAGTACTGACCTTCATGGTGTTGGTTTCTTAGTCTGGTCTACATGTAGGACTAACACTAGGTAAATGTCACATTCTTTGTGAAACTCCCCAGTACTATTTATATAGCAATAGCACTTAGACATTTTTTTTAATATTTTATTTTTTAAAAACAAAAATGCAAATCTCTATTCACATTAACAGTGTTCATGTCATTATTAATACATACATCTTCTTTTATACATAAACATCAACTCTTATTTCTATCCTCCACCCATTTGTACCACCTATCCCAAACCGTGTAATAGTCCGAATCATCCTTGCCTCTTAATTCCATTGTGAATTTATCCAGTTCTGCACAATCCATTATTTTTTGTGTCAAGTCTTCTTCAGATGGTATCTTTTCCTTCTTCCATCCCTGTGTGAAGGCTATTCTTGCTGCAGTTATGATACATATAATAATGTATCGGATGACCTTGCTCAGTTTTCCCTTAATAAAAATATTTCCGGTTTGAGTTCTGATTTGTGATCTGTAATTTCTAATAACCATCTTTGTACCCTCATCCAATATTTTTAACCTCTGGACAATGCCACCACATATGGAAGAAAGTTCCTTTTTTATATTTACACTTCCAACATTCTGCTTTTGTGTTTGGATACATTTTGGCCAGTCTTGCTGGGGCTAGGTGCCACCTACAAAACATTTTATATTGATTTTCTTTAAATGCTGTTGACAATGTCAATTTACAGTTATCAGTCCACATTTTTCCCAATCCTCTACATTTATATTATGCCTTACATTTTTTGCCCAGGCAATCATTGATCCCTTTACTATTGTAAGGACTTACAACAACTGGACCAAATTTTGACAGGCAAGGAGATAAAATTTATAACAAGAATGTATAACTATTTGTTGGAAGTGGAATTAGAGCACTTAGACTTATATACCACCCCATAGTTCTTTACAGCACTCTCTGGGTGGTTTACAATGTCATCATATTGCTTCCAACAAACTCTGTTCTCACCTTGGAAGGATGGAAGGCTGAGTCAACTTCGAGCCTCATCAGGACTGAACTTCAATCTGTGGGCAGAGTTTGCCTGCAGTACTGCATTCTAACTATTGCACCATATATGAAATATTTGGGTTAATTGCTGGCCCACAGTTTCAAGGATAAATATGCTGATCAGCGTATATTTCTAGAAAGGGCAAACTGAATGTGTTGATTTAAAAGATAATGAACAAATGAGATTATCAAATTTATTCCTCAGTATGAGAACTAAAACTTGGAACTAATTTAAACTTCCTTTACCTAGAAGAAGGATGACTCTATATTTAAATAATATTGGGAATTACAGGGCATCATGAAAAAATTATGGGACACTAGGGGCACTTTGAACTGAGAAAGTTCAGCTATCTGCCAGCTGTCTGGAGAGGCTGGTATGTTACCTTACAGATTGCTTTTTTTTCTTTATTGAAAAAACATTAAATTGAAAACACTTAAATTGAAGCAGAAGGAGATGAATGGCGTTTCTTCCTCCCAGTGTTCCTAAGGCTTGTTTCTCACAGGTTATCGTACCAAAGTTACTAGCTGGAATCAAGTATTGTTTGTTTCTTATCAGTGGAGAAAAGAATAGAAACAATGAGTTCATGACTTCCATTTTTTTAGCTAAAAACTGCATATGTATTTATGTTTTACAACTCACATTGTTGATCGAAATTTCATAAAGTACCTTCAGTAAGTCCATAAAATGTGTACTTTGCATATTAAATTGTATGCAATAGTGCTTCATTTATTTAATTGAATGAAGTACTTTTCTAAATTACTTCAAATTATATAACAGACTTGAACGTAAAATTGAATTTCTGTTTTAGGCAACTATGGTGGCAGTGGAAGCTACAATGATTTTGGCAACTACAGTGGACAGCAGGCCTCAAGTTATGGACCCATGAAAGGAAGTGGCAGTTTCAGTGGCAGAAGTTCAGGCAGTCCCTATGGTGGTAAATGCAACATTAAAATATATGCAGCTGGCTAGAATCTTTCAACAAGAACTTGAATATAAACAGTTATACTCCATTTGTAGGTAGCTATGGATCAGGTGGAGGAAGTGGTGGCTATGGTGGAAGAAGATTCTAAAAACTAGTGGGATAATGGTATGTATGCTACAAATAAGTGTTTTTAATTAAGCTTACAACATTTCTTTGAGAGTAATCTTTTTTTTTTATCCTGTATTCAACAGGCTACAGTTCTTAGCAGGAGAAAGCGAGGAGTTGTCAGGAAAGCTGCAGGTTACTTTGAGACAGTCGTCCCAAATGAATTAGAGGAACTGTAAAATCTGCCACAGAAGGAGCGATGAACCATAGTCAGAAAAGTTACTGCAGCTTAAACAGGAAACCCTTCTTAAGGACTGTTAATAGCCACAGTTTGCAAAGAGTGCAGCTATTGATTTAATGCAATGTAGTGTTTAGATGTACATTCCTGACTTTTTTTTTTAATTTGTTGTTGTAGCCTTGTCTTTTCTTCATAAAATCAGGTATATTGCCCTGTAAATTTGTGGTAGTGGTACCAGGAATTAAAAATAATTAAGGAACATTTAATTTTTTTCAATACTTGTGTAGTTCAGTTTTTTCTTACCGAAACTTCTTTAAACAAAGAAATGTAGTTTTAGGGTATATTCTTGCTAGGAAAAAAATCAGTGCATTATAATCTGTATTAATTTAAAACAATAGAAATGCTGAACGTTTTAAGTACTCTTAATTTTTTTCTGCATATGTAACCAAATGACATGAGTTGCACATGCATAGAGAGAGGAAAGATGTTTGCATTAAAGCTTGTTTAGCTGTATAATTAGGACTGAGTCATTTAAACCAATGCTTGTGAATGATAAAAGCTTTAATTTCAAATGAGAATTCCAGATATTTCTGGGTTGTGCATATCATAATTTGTAGCATTTGTTTTTAGTTTAAACCTTCTAAGTAAATAAGCATTGACAAGATCTTTTAAAGTTTATTCAGTTTGCCTCCCACTTCGCTGATACATAAAGGAGCTACAAGAAACATTGGCAGAACAGGTTTCTGCCTTTTATAATTGTTGAGACTCAATTTCCCTCAAATTGCAAACAGATTAAATGCACACATATAATTAAATTAAAACTTTGAATCTAATAGCGTGGGTCTGTTACTTAGCTTACAGTTCTACAGTTTCATATGTATATATATATATATATATCTGCCCTAAAAATATAGGTTCATCTATAAAGGTGCCTAAGTTCTACTGTGTATAATTCTGTATGCCCCTTTCTATCTGATGCTAATTTGCAGCATAGAAACAATCCCTCTGAGTTCGTTGGAATAAGTATAACTCTTCTGAGCATGAATGCATCAAGATGTTTCACATACTTTCTAATGCCCTGATAATAGGTCTTGAAGGTAAAGTGAAAGAAATAGGACCTAATTTGGTAGAACCTGTTGTTGCTAATGAGGGTCCTATGGCTACAGTTAAATACAGACTGTTGGAATGATTTGATAAAAATTATTAAAGTCACACTCTTGACTAAGTTGTTTACTCCTTCACTTACCTAGGTTTATTTACAGCCATGTTCCCTAATAATTTGCTATCCTTCTTAATCTGATCAGACTTCTTTTTGAACTATTGCCAGAGCAGTGCTTTCTGTCAGTACACATCCAGAAGAGTAGGGCACAGTGAGTAGAAGAAATTCAGACATTTTTCACCTCTTATTTCTGTAGGTCAATGAGTTTAAGATAAACTTAATTCCAGTGTAGGAATTGATTGCTGAACAAATTGCTCAAGAATCAGACATGAACTCGTCATTGGGTATAGAATGCTATGGTTAATATTTACTTTAAAATAAAAAAGTATAAAAGGAAACATGGTGGCACGGTAGTTAGAATGCAGTATTGCAGGCTAACTGCTGACAGCCAGCAGTTCGATCCTTTCGGGCTCAAAGATGATTTAGCCTTCCATCCTTCCAAGGTTGGTAAAATGAGAAGCCAGATTGTTGGGGGTTATGTGCTAACATTTGTAAACTGCTCAAAGGGTGTTGTAAAGCAGTAGTCACCAACCTTTCCAGCTTGCTGGCCCGGGAAAGGGACATGTGAGTGGCAGGTGCATGCATGCACAACTCCATTTGTGCAAGTGGGTCACACACCCTCCACTCATGCAAATGGAGCTTCGTGCACAAGCAGTGGGTGCTTGTGCACAAAGTTCCACTCATGAGTATCAGGCACTTGGACTCGCACATGAAGCTCCACTCGTGCAAGCAGAAGGTGCTTGAGCTAGCACACAAAGCTTTACTTGTGCAAGCAGAGGGTGCTTGCATGCAAAGCTCCATTTGTGCAAATAGCTTTACGAATGAGTGCAAATGTTGTCCACTTGCGTCAGTGGAGCTTCACACGAGCACAAATGCCCTCCGCTTGCACGAATGGAGCTTCGTACACAAGTACATCCTTGCTCAACATGCACGAGTGTAGCTTTATGCACGTGCACTTGCCCATCTCCTGTGGTTCAGTTTCGAACAGGCTGCGGCCCCATACTGGGAGTTGGGGACCTCTGCTACAAAGTACTATGGGGTGGTATATAAGTCTTAAGTGCTATTACTATATGTGAACCCAACTCAAGAGTATCAGTCCCCCAAAGATCTACAGAATCGTATGACTAAATGTGGGAATGTTGATATCTTCTATCTCCAAGAAAGTGTGCATACCAGTAGTCAAAGCTTGTTGAAAGGGATTCAGCTGTTACTGTAGTGTTCTCATGTACATTCCTTTTTTTTTAAATTTATATGCCTTCTCCCCATAGGCTAACTCGGGGGGGGGGGGGCTTACATTAGTACATATGTGTGTATTTCCTGTAAAGATAGATGAGACTCATCCCTTCTAAGTTTGTCACTGAATCCAGCAACATAACAAGTAATTGGTTAAGACATTCAATCTGTTTTTAATGGTGATGGAATGACTCTTGATGTTATATAGAGAAAACAATACCAGTGTGTTAATCTTTTGTAAAAATGCGAAACCTGTAAGGTAATCAGTGGCTTAGACATAGATCTCTCTGAATTCTGACAAGTAAAAGGAGTGGACAGTGAATACCCGGCATTAAAGATATCTTAGTCGAAATGAGGATCAAACGAGATTCAGACAGGACTGCAGCGCCCGAGTCAGCAAATTAAAGAAGGACAAGGCAGCAACAGCTTCAACTTCCAGACAAGAGAAGGCATAAATATACTATGCTGATAGTGAGCAGCTTCCCCAAATAGTTAAATCTGCCTGTCAGTGATGAAATAACGAAGAAAGTCTAGGAGTTCTTCACCATTTGGAAGCTCCCCAGGTCATAGCTATTTGAGTTGGCCTACAGTGGTAGGTCTAGCATTTAGACCTGAAAGGGGAGTAAGACTAGGTAAGGTTTGTCTCTAACACTTTTCATGAATTAAAAAATAATTCCTCTCTGAACATGGTAAGAAAGATCTGTTTGACTTGCAGATTGTTGAAGAAACCTCTGTGACCAGAGGTGGATATCTTATTGGAAAACTTTTGCTTGGTAAGAATGTACGACGCTGATGTTTCTTTTATTGTATTCTGAGCTCTGAAAACTAGAGTCTTGGAGAAAACAACAAACTGGGTAAATGTGAAATATATTGAATATTTATTATTGTATTCAAATCAATGTGGATGGGCTTATTAAATCATCTAATTGGCATTTAGGTCTAAAATTCTACCATTCACAGTACTTCAGACAGCTGTTATAGAGGTGAGTGGCTTAACAATTAGACTTTGCTGGAGATGAGGCTTAACTTAGGATTTTGAAGTTTTGGAGACCATATCTATGGGGGGGGGGTTGTCAAATATCCACCAGTCAATGAGAAGTAACATTTTTTAAAAATCCTTTGTCTTCAGCTAAATTCGTGACTTGTGAATGGCTCAAAAAATTATAGTGGTCTCCAGTAGGGTTCAGCATCATCTGTACAGTAGTTGTTAGTTATAATAGACAATTTGCACGCAACATCAAGTATCAACATGAATGGAATGGGAGGAGGGGTGAGGACTACTCTGAGCTTGAAACAAAACATTTTCAATATGTTGAGATTTTTTTCCCTGATGAAACAACTTTTTAGCATAGGAAAAATGGGTACTTTTTGAATCAAGCTTTATTACCCTGCTTACCTAGAAGAAAAAGTTGTTAACTGTAGCAGAATATGGAAATCAATGGAACAAATTATTTTGTTTTACTTTTGGGAATTCTTAAGAACAGTGGTTGGTTGCTTTTTGCTGTTTGCATGCTTCTGGCATATAGCTTCTTAATGTTACCAAAATTTGTCAGGAATCATTGTATTGTGGAGGGATAATTTCCCAGTGATTTTGGTAAGAAAGGTGTATGATGCATCACAGATCGCTGAACTTACCTACTTACGTACATCAGGCAAATAAAAAAAAAGCACATAAACCTTTCATATAACTGAAAATCCTGATTTTATTACTTATGTGATTTTTCAGTTAGAAAAGTAGCCAATAATAAAGCATTGCTGGATTCCTATTGGTAATGTTTCTAATTGCCAAATTGCAGGCAAGAAAATCAATAACATTCTCACCTGGAATACTTGATGTGCCCTCTAAATTAATTTTCAGGTAACAAATCTTTAAAATGAGTTTTGTGGGGGGGGTTAAGGATTTTTTTTAAATTCATTCTGTAAACCTTTAATTGTGTAATCTAATACTGAAATTCATTTGCCATATTCTGCATGTAAAAGTAGGATTATGATTCCAGATTGTCAGCTGGTCAGCATTCAGTTTAACTCACGATTCATGAATTTATGAGCAGTTTATCATTTCTGTACTTATCTACAGTAGCATCAAATGTACAAATTGTTATGTTACAGCAAATAGGAACTGTGGCTAATTGAAACTGAATATTAGATAATATTTATGGATTGTGTCTTGCTGTTCTAGGACTATGAGTGGCAAAGAGCACCTATGCTCCCTTTTTGTCTTATGAAAACAGGGTTGAGGCTAAAATGGGTACAGTAATCTCAGCAATCCCCAGCAAGATGGAAATGGGGTGAGTGCATGTGTTTCTCTGTGCCTCACATTTTACTAAAAGAGTATCTGAATCTTGTATGTGCTCAGCTAAGTATTTTCCCAAACAAGACTGAGATCAACCAACCATGTTTGGTGATGGGCTTTAGATACATTCTGGCACTAGAACGGTGCCAGCATTAGGGATCTTGTGGTCCTCAATCAACTATTAGCGAAGTTAAGATATTCAATAGGTTACCATACTTAATGTGCTAAATTGTTTGCTTTTATCTTCTGCTCTGCAGGATGACTAATCCTGAAGAAACACTCGTCTGTTTCCATAAATTGACATTTTTGATTCTTCAATGGAACATGCATACAACTGATAGCTATGAGAGCAAAAATTGAAGCATGTAATAAACAAATGCTTGTAATAAAACACAGTTAATCATGATAGTTGATGAATTTCAATTCTAGTTCTGGACCATCATTTATTTCTGTATTAAGCAACTGAGTTGCATGATTTCTTCTCAATTGTTGCATCACAAACTTGAAATGCTTGAAGCCACTTAGAGATGTTGGATTCACATTGGTCATTTAGTTCCACATGAAACAACAGGTTCTGTGCAAATGTTTGGCTCTAGCCTAGGGGATACGTCTCAGAGCTTAAGGACTCATCCTGCTAGAACAAAACTTGAGGGCATGCTTAGAGGAACAAGTACACTCTCACAAATTTCTGACTGATGTGGATTAGTAATTTATGTAGATAGGTCATTGTCATAAATTATCTGAGAATGAAAAATACAAAGATTTGTATCACTATTTTCCAACGTTCTTGTTTAATTCTGAAGCATGAGTAATTTTACAATGGCATATCTGCAATTTCACTGTAAAACAGTAAGCAGATGCTTTGTAGGCAAGGGGACAAAGTGCCCTACCCAGGCTTTTTTTCTTATGCAAGTCTAAAAAGAAAAGCATGAGATATAAAAAGCTGAAGACCCTGAACCATATCACTGACTTCCTTAAAATTACAGTGAAAACCTATGAGGATTATAATCACTTCAGTGCTCTTTCAAATAAGGTAATATGTTTCTTCTACCACATAAAAGTGTGGTTTCTTGTTCAATAAACTTCACAAAAACGCTAATTTTTCTTAATGGTAGAAATGTAAAACAGTATTAGTTTTAAGATGTTTAAAAAGAGCCACCCAACATCAAAAATGGTGGGAAAACAGGAACACTTGGATGGGTTGATTAGAAGATACTATATTACAAGGAGAGGGAAGCCTTCAGTGCTGTGGATCTCATTCTAAAGCCCTGGTTCTGTTTCACTTCAGTGCAGAAGTCACTCTGGAGCCTAAACCGGCACCAACATTAAACTTTGCTCTGGAACAACTTTCATCTTGATGCCACTTCCAATGCTAAAATCAGAGAAACATGGTCTCCAGTATTGATTGGAGATGAAATCCAAGTTCAAATCTTTCAAGCATAAAACCTATTGGATGACCAATGTTACCTATCCCCTTTACACTGGACTGAATTTCATTACAGAAAAACAATGGGGTGAAATCTATTTTCAGTAAATCTGGCAAAGGGATTTGAGGTCAACAAATAAAATACTTTGGTCTTTTTAGAGTTGCCAACAGAAAGGGAGGGGGAGCAGTGCAGCAGCTTGCAAACAAACTGCATTCCATAAATGTTTTCAAAGATAGCAACTAGATGGCTGAAGTTTCTGCCATGCAAAATTCTAACGAGGGCATGACTTGGCTTTGGATGTGTCCCATTGGAGAATATGAATTACAATACACCCAGGGGGTGGGGGGAAACCAGGGTCAAGGGTGACAATTATGTGCCTTGGAGTCGACTACACTTAGGCAGTGCCGGACAGTTTTCCCAATAAATCCTTTTTAAGTTTTGGAAGTTTGGCTCGAGACACATGATTTAAATGGGGGTAACTTCCGGAATCCTGACAGTTTTTTTAACTTGATGCAATTCTATATAGAGTCTTGAAATAAGAGTTTTGACTGCAATCCCAGATGCTGATTATTCCCTTTAAACTCTGGTCTTGCGTATCTACAGTACCTGCTTAGCACAGAACCACTGAAAGGGGAAGTTTCAAGTTTCCACACAACAGGGTGCACAAGGAGGGACTAGAAATGAACTGCTTAGCTCTCCCACAATCTGCCCTCAAAGTCAGAATGGCTGCCATCCTTATTAATATTTAGGAGGGCCATTAAAATGCTTGGAAAGAAAAGCGAGAAAGGGATGACCACCAGCAAGGATGAAGGACAGTCGCCAGGAGTCTACTAGAAGATCTGAAAGACTGGGCTAGGAGCAGATTGTCATGGAAATCTATGTGGTTGCTGAATCGACACCAAGTTGATGGCACATACTCATTTAAGATACTTTTATGTAGATCCTTTGGGGATAAAATGTTACATATCAAACTAAAGTACTATCCAGTGCTCCTTTCAAGAGACAACTGATCATTTCTTTAAAAAAAAGTTTCCTGAAAACTACCTCCTAGTATCTTTTTCTTAGTTTTCTTCTGAAATATAGAATAAATGGCTGCATTCTTAAACTTTAAATTGCAAACATGCTTCAAAGAATAGAATTGAATAACAATCCTACTAGCTCTATATAAACTCCAACTTTGCATGGGTACTAGTCTTAAATCTTAAATTGTGCAATTGTTTGTCTAGTGCATCCAAACTGCAAAAGTATTAATAAGACCAATGGGGTTATTTAACAGAACAATGAAAGGGACCTTGGAGGTCTTCCAGTCCAATCCCTGCTCAAGCAGGAGACCCTGTACCATTTCAGACAAGTGGTTGTCCAATCTTTTCTTTAAAAACTTAAAATTTAGGATGTCAAAGATTGCCCACTCGCCAATAAAGCCTTGTTCAACTACCCAATCTGGCTTTGGAGACTTTTAATGCATTTCAAGTCAAATATATGAAAATGTAAGAGCTACAAAAAAAGTGAGGATAATAAAAGCTTTAGATTCACAAGAAGCTGTGTTCTACATCCAGTGAATCGCTCTCCCATTCAACCACATTGAGTCATGTAGTTGTACAGCTTTGGCTGAAACAAAATCATACTTTACATAACAATTTACTAGATTATCAAAGAAAAAAAATGTAACCACTTTAAAAGTACAAAACGCTAAATCTTCCAATGATCAGGTTCCTGAAGCCCCATTAATTTTAATGAAAGAGTGTTGAGCATGTGCTTAATGTTCCTACTCTTAAACTATTCTTCAAAGTGCTTGTCTTTGGGTTGGGTTGTGTCCTATTGCTACATTATATGTATCAGTTTACACTACATTCAAGCTGCTACATTAAAGTAAATACACTTGTAAACTAAAAAAATCATTTGTATTTATAAAATGATATACCTTAAGACATAAAGTTAATTTTGTAAATATGTAGGATTAGCAGATAAATCACACTTGATGCTTATTTGAATAAAGCCAACTATAGAAATTGTATATAAATAAGACATCTTGAAATATTTACACAAACACAAAAACTACTCAAGTGGCTGTTATATAACAGAAAGAACTAGTGTATTTTGGAAGTATTACCCATGTGCATACATTTTGTTTTACGCTAATGATTTAGTGCATTTGTACATTTGACTAAAGAAACGTAGTCACTTGAGAAAGGACAACATTGGGTTACATGATACTTATCAATAGAAAATAGCAATGTAAAAATATTCATAGATTTTTTTTTTGTCTCCCTGATCTTCAGAACTTAGTCTCTAGCTTCTTGCTCTTAGGCACAAGGAAAATGCTCCCATCTCTGGTTTGCTGCAGTGAGTAATCATTAGGGGAGTATGGCTTGCCATTTTCATCCCGAAGCATGCTGAAGACTTCAAGGTACAGGGTGCTCAGCTGCTTTTTCAGCAGCTGCAGGCTTTTGTCATTCTCCACCTTCTCTTTCAGGAGCTTCTCTTTCTCATCCTTCAGGTAATCCAAATCGTGCTCCAACTCAGTAATATTTTCCAGTTTCCTTTTACGGCAGTTCTGAGCAGCTACTTTGTTCTTGCCTCGCCTTCGTATGTCGCGAATCAGACTGAGCTGAGCCTCGTTGAACTGCTGCTTGGACATCATTTCATTGAAGTCATCTACAGGGAGATTAATGATTTTTTCAACAGGAAAAGGGATCTTCAGAGCTTTTGCTCTCAGCTCATCTCTAGTGAGATAAGCTTCTTGTTGGTTGAAGGACTTATCTTTCATAAATGGAGCTTCAACGTGGCCAGGATTGGCAGGCAGTTCTCTTTGAGGTGTACTAGTAAGCAATAAGTCAGGCTTTGGAGTGCCTTGCTCCAGAGATGGAGAGGCAGGCGCCTGCAGGTGAAATGAATGAATCTTGGCATTGCTCGGTGACACAATTCCAGGGGCGCAATCGATCTCCTCCATTTCTGAATCACTGCATCCAAAGCCTGTATCCTGACAGACTGAAGATGACTCAACAGAATGAGCTGGGGACGTTATATTGGGACTTGCATTCAGTGAAATACCAGAGTCGGAATCATTATACTCTGGAGCATTTCCTACAAGATCCTGCTTAAAAGCTTTGCACTGAGCAAAGTCCGAAAGATCAATTGGCTCACTTAAAAAGCCAGCAATTGCCTGATCCACAAAATGAGATGGTGGGGTAGCCACTCTGGGATTCATCTTCACATCAATAAAAGAATAGAAATCCTCACAGAAATCAGTGCTACATTGACTAGAATCTTCTGGCAACCCTGTGCTGGAATAGGGATCCTCCAAAGGTTTCAGGAAGTCTTGACTGCCATTAACAACTTCTTTCTCCATAACAGATAACGAATTGTAGAAGTTAAAGTCATCGGTTGCCTCTGAAGTGGTATTTACAGCAAATGGGTTTGATGTTACATCGGCAAGGCTGTCATTTTGTATATTAAGACACTAGAAAGAAAGATTCAAAAAAAATGTTCAGCAATAACACTTACATGATAGTCTTATGTATTTCCATTGTAGAGTTGTACTGAGGGGCTTTGTGGTCTGAAAGCCACACCAGAATTTTTAGCGGCATGCAGCTTTCATGCAGCATAAGCTTTGGTTTAATTCAATATAAATGTAATTCAGAGCAGTCATATGATTCCTTTCCATCTGTTTTAACATTTCTTCCCTTCTGTCACATGAAAAATGACAACTAGGAGAGGACAACTCCGAGGAGGAGAAGGATCTCCCTATGTTTTACATATTAGCAGTTTCTAAGTAGGTGAAGCATGTGTGAAGCTAGGGAGGCAGTATTATGGGTAATCTTGTGCCACACGCACATAGACACGGTAGTTTTTACTGTCACCTTTTTACATACTATGAGACTATGGATAGACAAATATCATGCAAAAGAAATAAAGGAGAGAGATACAAGTAATTAGTAGTAGGCAGGCCCCTTTCACCACTGACAATTTCAAAAAGGAAATGTGGATATTGAGAAAGGGATGAAATGCATTAGAACCTTGAAACTACAACGATCAACCTTTCAGTCATTCAACTCCTATTTGAACCAGTTGCCTCACTCAACAAATTTACTTAAATGTAAGAGTTTGCATAAGCATACGCTGTTCCTCATAACTGGAACCAAACCATTCCCTTTGTGGGACTGAGTGGACTTTGAAAAGTGATGTGACTTTTCAGTGCAAATAACTAGACCTACCAAGCTTCTTTCTTCGAGAATGAACTTCTGTTTGAAAAATTTCTGCATTCAGAGTAAAATAATTTGCCTTTTGCTTATAAATTCCTGCTCCTGTGACTATTGTTACTCTATATTTACAAAGTATCATTTTTTCATAAAACAGTATCCATGATATATGAAATTTGTTAGGCTTTTAATGTCTCTGATGAGCTTGCAAGTAATTGGATTTCTGAAGTACCAAGTTTATTATTTATTTATTTATTATTTATTTATTTATTTATTTAACCAACTATTTTGTTTATTTTTAAGAAAAAGCAGGTTTACTCTTCCTGTGCAATTATGGATAAAACTGATATGGGCAAGATTTTTTCAAAAAGCTCTCCCCCATTATCAAACAGATATTAAACAGCAAGCTTTCTGGCAATCTCTCAGTATCATCAAGGTTGACTCAGCCTTCCATCCTTCCGAAGTGGGTAAAATGAGGACCCAGATTGTTGGGGGCAATATGCTGATTCTGTAAACCACTTAGAGAGAGCTGTGAAGCCCTGTAAAGTGATATATAAGTCTAGGTGCTATTACTATACTGTAAGTGGTATATCCAAAAGAATAACCAAGTAGCCTTTCAATACATTTTCAAGCAAACTAGCTATAGGATTATAATGCACGTTAGGGCTTAATTCTATTTGAAAATTGCAAATGCAATTACAGTACAGTTTATAATACACATTCTCTCTAGAAAATAACTGCTATTTCATTCGCACTACAATTAAATCTTCCTGGTTGTAAGTTAAATATTTCACAGCTATTAGATCAATGCCAACTTGTTACTTGGTGAAGTTTCTAACTCTTTTTCTTCCATTGCATTATCCTACACAGAGCGATGTGGGAGAGAATTGACCAAGAAGACGAAAATGCTAACACTGATATTTCCTTTTAGTAAAATATCTGTCCAAAATACATTGTCAAACATTGACAGCAAATATTACCTGCAGTTCTGGAATAGACAGGAGTTCTTCCCACACTTGTTCTATATCTTGTGTGTTTTCCACTTTTGTATCTAATAATTCTGGAATTGTAGATTGAAGTACAGGTGAGTCAAGCCGCTGCATGTGGTTAGATTCCAGAAAGACCTGGTTGGCAGCCATTTCCAAAGGTGCCACTTGTTGAAATTCAGCTGGGGAAATCTAGAATATATGAAATATGAATATTGATATACCTATGCTTGGAACCTTAAACATTAGCATGAAAAGATGTATATCATAAAATCTGTGACTCACAATATTAAGAGAAATGTAGAAAGTAACAAGAGATGCAGTTAAGTCCATAAAGACTGTTAAAGTGGTGAATATTTACCTCACTCTCGTCTACAAATGAAAATGTTTCTGCTAAAATCTGCATGCAGTCATCAAACAGATCATCTGTATCTTGCTTGGAAATATGAACATTCTGTGTAAAAAAGACAGAAGGTTGGTTGTGTTAAATGCAGATTCATTGAAGACACCCACAGCAACTACAGTGAAAGAAACTAGAAAGAGGGAATGCAGGGTTCTAATCAGAGGTGGTATTCAGCAGGTTCTGACCAGTTCTCGAGAACCAGTAGCGGAAATTTTGAGTAGTTTGGAGAACCGGCAAATACCACCTTTGACTGGCCCTGCCGCCATCTATTCTCTACCTCCCAAGTCACAGTTGATCGGCTGGATCTTCTTTGGTTGCCCTGCACAGGAGAACAGAGCTGGAAAGCAGATTAGTGGGGTGGGGAGGGAATGGGGATTTTGCAGTATCCTTCCCCTGCCATGCCCACCAAGCCACGCCCACAGAACTGGTAGTAAAAAAATTTTGAATCCCACCACTGTTTCCAATCAATAAAAACAAAAGGAGTTATGTGTTTACTGTTATACCTGTGAATAATTGTTGGATATGGCAGAATTTCCAGATTCAACAACTTGAGCTGGTTGGATAGGAACAAATTCCCCGGTTTCCTCATCCAGCCGCAACTGGGCAAGAAAGACCTTTTCTTGCTCTTTCTGAAGCTGCTCTTGTCTCTCACTTTCAAGTTTTTTCTGCTTCTCAAGTTCATATTCTTTCTTCCTTTGGCTGAAATCAAAAACTTCACGCCTTGCTCCAAGATCTATGTCTTGTCTCCAGAGAATGTCAATCAGAGTCACATCCTATATGCAAGAGAGACAGAAAATAAAGGACATCAGGGCTGTCTGCATTTTAAATGTACTATTCAAAAAGAGTGGCCATTATATCCCGTAATAAAAACATTCAATAAATATTTGATTACAAAACATGGAAATGTACCAATAAGAATAGTTACTTGTTAAAACATTACTTGCGCTAATTCTGAGGACTATTTGAAGTTAATGTAAAATATATGTACTGTAAGCACTTACCTGAAAACAATCCTATCAATTATTTGTGAATAAACATGCACTGGATTTGACTGCAGGCCTGTAGTCTTAAATGTGTTTACTGCTTATTAGTAAATGTGAATAGGACTGAATTGTCTATGTTCATGATGGCAAACCTATGGCACACGTGCCATAGTTGGCACGCAGAGCCATTTGTGCCGGCACATGAGCTGCAGACAAACTTACCTCACTGCGCATGTGCACACCTCACAGCTGATTTTTGGGCGGTTTGAAGCCTTCTTCGGCCTCCCAAAGGCTTGAGGAAGGCTTCTGCAGGCTTCTACAAGCTTTGTAGGCTGAAATCTAGTCCCGTTTTGTCACTTCCAGTATTTTTGGAAAAACAGGAAGTGATGAAACGGGGCTAGATTTTGGCCTACAAAGCTTGTAGAAGCCTGCAGAAACCTTCCTCAAGCCTTTGGGAGGCCGAAAAAGGCCTCAAACCACCCAAAAATCAGCTGTGAGGCGCATGGCAGGTAAGGGGGTGGTGTGGGGGTGGAGAGGATTGTGCGGGCATGCATAGGGGACGTGGGGGGGTGCACATTGCCTTCTGGGTGCTGGCACGCGAAAGCGAGCATGCAAGCGCACACAGTTTTTGGCACAGGAGCCCAAAAAGATTAGCCACCACTGGTCTATGTGATAAATAAGTATATCAGAGTCCAAAAAATATTCAAAAGCATGCACCAGCAACCATTTATAAGTACTTCAACACAGAATTACATAATGTTATATAGCAGAGGTCCAAATGTCCAGTCCATGAACTAGTACCGGGCTACGGCATGCCAGAAACCGATCTATGCAAACAAGCGAAGCCCCATCCATGGGATGCAGGTAGCATGCAAAACCATGCCACCTCCAGTCCACGGAAAAACCTCTCTTCACAGAACCGGCCCCTGGTGTTCAAAAGGTTGGGGGCCACCATTATAAATAATGTTCCAGAAACTTTTAATAAAATGTGAATGCTACTAATCTTGCTATATTTTTCTAAATGTCAGTGATTTTTCAAGATTGCCAAAATCACAGCTATGTAATACATTTTTGATATTGCTCATTACTATTGATAGGAATTACTGTATATCATGTCTACTATTATTCACCACTTGTTACATGAATAGATGACAAGTATTCTTTCCTTAAAAAAAATATTCGATATTTAGAAATCAACTTGATTAAGTTAATTCCAGTTTCTTCATTACTATTTTGTCTTAATAAAGGAATTGGCCAGCTAAGGATGTTGATTACTTATAAATTAAGGCAGTGGTGGTGATCCTATGGCACGTGTGCCACAGGTGGCACGCAGAATCCTCTCTGTGGGTACGTGCAGCATTGTCCCAGCTCAGCTCTGCCATGCATGCACCTGCGCCTCTCACCAGCCAGCTGGTCTTTGGATCTCTGCCACATGTGTGGGGGAGGGGCAGGGTGCATGTGGGGGATGTGCACATGCACGTGGGGAGCACATATGTGTGGGGAGTGCGCATGCGCAGGAGCACACACATGTTGCATTTTGGGGGGGGTGCCCACGTTTTGAGCACTCGGTGCCAAAAAGGTTCGTCATCACTGGATTAAGGCAAATGTCCCTTTAAGGCACAGGTGTCAAACTCATGGTGTTACGTTGCCATCAGTCGACATTTCATGACACTTTTTCCATTCATGGAGCTGGGGTGGGTGTGGCCTGTACATGATGCATCTGCCCATGGGCTGCTAGTTTGACACCCCTGCTTTAAGGATACTTCAAAAAGTTACAACAGTAAAGGATACCAGATATTGCAAGCTCAGTTATTTTATAAAAAATAAATCTAGCGAAAAATCCAGGAGAAAAATTATTCTGCTAGGTGACAACAATATTTTATTGTTCAGCCATAAATTCATATTCTAATATCAAATCTTTGAATAAAGCCTTCATTGCAAAATAACTAAAAACAAACTTAGCTCATATGTTCTTATCATCCCTTAAAACAGGGGTATCAATCTCAATTTCATTGAGGGCTGCATCAGGGTTGTGTTTGACCTTGGGGGGGCCAGGTGGGCATGGCCAGCTCAACGTCACTCATGTTGAGAGCACCTGTGGTGGCCCGGATGGGGCTGGGGTGATCCATTGTCTCCAGCTCCATTTTCAGCTGTGACGGCCTCCTGCAGCCCTCTGCCAATGAAAACGGAGCTCCATTTTCACTGGCAGAGGCACCATGGGTCGGTCCTTCGCTGTTTCCAGGGTGACCCCATGGGCCAGATCTAAGCACCCAATGGGATGGATGCAGCCCACAGGCTTATAGTTTGACACCACTGCCTTACAATTTACCTCAATCAGAAGTACTGTACATATGCAGCTCCAGTTGCACTGCTTTATTCAACAAGGAGGTTGTTTTATATGTAATATTTATATTCTGACCACATATAAATATATTGCTCTAAGATATGGATCCCTGAAAGCTGTTTGTTTTTTATAGGGTTCAACAAGGGGTTGGAATAGAAAACCTCCAAGGTCCCTTCCAACTTTATTATTCTATGTTCGAAGATAATTATCTCCTTCTAGGCAATACAACTGGTACTCAGATAATACATGTGGTATATCCTCAATGTCTGGTAAACCACAAATAAATATATGGTAGGTAGCGAACCCAATTAAACCTTTCAGATTAACCATTGTATCTAACTGTTGCAATCTTGCATAGATAAACATCCATCTAAGATACTTGGGCTTTTTGTAATTGAATATTTTTCAGTTTGAAAATTATATTTGTAGTGGGTCATCCATTTAAGCATTTCAGCCTTGCTGAGAGCAGCCACTGTATCTCTCTGAGTTCTATGTCAGAGATTCCTTGTACAATAATTTTCTTAACTTATCACCCAGATACTGCTATACAAGAAGCAGGAAGCTCACAGCTCCTAATATAATGTGTAACTTACACTATCCAGGAAGATTCCAATTCAAGTTTAGTCTGTCCTATCAACTACAATTTTGGGAATCTATCAATTTTCATTTAGAAATTATTTTCTACCAATAAAAATGATTCCCCCCGCAAATTTCTTATTCATATAATCCCAAAGACCTATTACATTTCTCAAATGTCTAAATGTTATATTAACAGCATAATCTACAGTCTTGAAAATAAAAATGACCAAATGACCAAATATTTAATAACTGCATTTTTGGATCTTAAAAGTTAATCAAAACTGAATATCCCATACTCTAGTAATAAAATGTCTCAACTTTATTTTAAAAAATAACTTGTTTTTATATAAATGTATGGGATGGATAAACATCACTGATGTATTCTATAAATGCCTGAACTTCAACCTTATATTCACACAAAGCATTCCATAACACAAATCTCACTTTATCATACATTTCCTCTAAATTAAAAGACATACAATAAACTTTCTTTCTCACACATAGACATTTCTCAGTGACCAATTAAAGGGCAAAAATCTGGCGTGCACATTCCCTGCTCAGGATACAGCCACTGCAGAGTCATGGATCAAAAGAGATCTTTTCATCAGAATTCTGGCAATCACACTTAATCTAGTACTCCTACTCATGTAGTCTTGCTACCTTCCCATTAAAGTAGGAGAATAATTGCATTTTTCAAAACCTCAGACAAAATGCAAACTTCACACACATATTAAATCAAGTTGCAGAATCATTCTCCAAGGAAGCCACATCCATATTTTAATATTTCTCCAAATGTATTATTTGTATCTCATGCCATTTTTCAGCATTTTTACAACATACATCTCTTTCATTTCATTCGTTTCTCTCCTGGACAATTATGGCATCTGTATCAATTCTACTTTGCATATCAATATAATTCCCATTACAAAACCCCATACATAATTCTAAAATACTTATTTTCATGTAAGTTTCATCATTTTTATTTTTAATTCCATTCATTCTGATAACTCCTTAGTTTATCTACTTCACTCACTTCTCCTCTCATATTTAAAATGTCCATCTTAGTTGTAATTATACCTTGCTTTCTCCAACTACATTCTTTGCAATTCTATTTCTCCTATACTACCTTATACTCATCATAAGAAATGAAATCAATCATGCTTTTAAATTTATATTCATTCTTTGCCATGAATAGATTTTTGCTTATACCATACAGTACACTTTTTTAAGAGACATTTTTTTAAGCAGATGCTGACCACTTGACATAACCTCATAATTTTCATTCATCTTGCTCATCAATTGGCCTAATCACTTTTCCTGCTATCTGTCATTACATTCTCACCCATCCGTTCATGTTCACTTAACAGAATAATTTATTTTCTGGGGTCGCGCTCAATCATAATGTTGTATATTTTTTCTCAGACT
Organism: Naja naja; assembly: GCA_009733165.1. Classification (NCBI taxonomy): domain Eukaryota; kingdom Metazoa; phylum Chordata; class Lepidosauria; order Squamata; family Elapidae; genus Naja; species Naja naja. The sequence continues at coordinate 205,280,109 of CM019148.1, read as the reverse complement.
CCTCTCAGATTTTCCCATTATCGCCATTACTGGAGCACAAGATATAACAGTCTATACCTGTGATGGGGAACCTATGCCACACGTGCTGGAAGTGGCACACAGAGCCATTTCCCCCAGCACGCAAAAGCTCGCCCGGAAGAGCCCCACTGCACATGCGCACATGCCACCGCCGCCCGACAGCTGATTGTCGGGTATATGGTGTGCACACTTGGGGGGTGCGCAGGAGACACGCACGCATTCACAGGGATGCGCAACACATGCTGGGGGTCACAGGCACATGCACAGAGATGCACAGCATGCGGAGGGATTGCGCACACATGTACAAATGGATGGCACATGGGAGGGATCATGTGCGCATGCGCAGACGCATGGCATGTGGCAAGGGGAATTGCACATGCATGCGCAGGGATGCGGTGCACAGCAAGGGGAATTGTGCACACATGCACAGGCATGCAAGTGGAATCGCACACGCATGCGCAGGCGCCCAGCAAGGGGATCGCACCCACAGGTGCAGAAGGTAGGGGGGCTGCACGCATTGCCTTCTGGGTGCTGGCACGCGAACACAAGCACAATTATCGGCATGGGAGCCGAAAAAGGTTTGCCATCACTGGTCTATACATTCTTGCTTTCATTCACCCCAACAATCCTTTCATATCCCATACTATACTTTCATGTATATCAATCCTATAAGTTGAAATCACTTTTGAATCTTTTATCAGCATTCTTTGTCTTAGTTTCAGATATAAAAAAATATTTTTTCTTTTTTTTCCAGGCACTTTATTTTTTATCTTTCCTGCATGTTACAATCCTAATTATGCAATGGTCACAAAATGGACCCCTGAATATTTCCTTTCTTTGCCCATCCGGGCTTGGGCACTTCAATATTTCATACAATGCTTTTATAAGAAAGGGAAAGGTTTGACTAGGTTACCAACCTTAGATGGATATGCAGAATTCCCTGATAATTATAAGGACAAAGGCTGGTGCAACACCTTTGGATTAGCTGTTGTTTTCCCTTTCAAAATAATTAATGTGTCACTCAATATATTATTTACTACAAATATAAATGATTTTAAAAACCTAAACACATTAGTTGCATTAAACTAAATGATTGAAATGATTTTAAAAACCTAAGCATGTTAGTTGCAAGTTAATATTAATGCTAAAATAAGGAGCAATGTGTTCATAATGGTACACCGTGCCATGTGTCTTTTTTTCTTCTTCAGATAATGACTTATTACATCCTTAAAACAGTTCAGTGGGCTACCATGAGATTTGTTCTTCAATAGGTCTTTTATTCTGTTGTTTTTAGTTTTTCAAGTTCTCATATTGCATAAGAACATATAACTGCTTGGGCAAATCCAAGAAAAGGAAATATCCAAAGAAACGGCTTTAAAAAGGATTCAAAATCTATGAAACATAGTGCTTTAGCTTAGGGTGCCCTAAATAAATAGGGTTTTTTTTCCTCTTAACTTGGGGCCACTGTAGATATTCCAACCATCTGACCAGTACAATCACATTGCATTAATACTGACAAAAATCCCTAATTTTTCTGTTAAACAACTATAAAGTTATGTATTGTGAACTGAATTCAGAGCCTGAAATCATCCTTACAATCAGAGTACAAGTATCACTGGACTCATGCATAACACCTTTTCTTTTCTATGATTTTACTTTCCAAAACAAGAAGAGTACTACACGAGAAGAGTACTCTGCTCACAACAGAATACCCTACACCACCAGGCTTGAGATTTTGGGCTTGGACAACCTAGAACTACGCCGCCTATGGTTGGACTTAAGTGTAGCACACAAAATTATCTGCTACAATGTCCTACCAGTCAATGACCACTTCAGCTTCAACCACAACAACACAAGAGCACACAACAGATACAAACTCAATGTAAACCGCTTCAAACTCGATTGCAGAAAGTACGACTTCAGCAACAGAGGGGTCAATGCCTGGAATGCACTACCTGATTCTGTTGTTACATCCTCAAACTCCCAGTCCTTTAACCTCAAACTATCCACTATTGACCTCACCCCATTCCTAAGAGGTCTGTAAGGGGCGTGCATAAGCACACAATTGTGCCTACTGTCCCTGTCTTATTGTCCCCATTTATTCGTACCTATTTCATGTATTCATACTCATGTTTATTTTTATACCTATTATCTTGTAAGCAATTGACAAGTCAAATCAAATAAATAAACAAATAAATAAATAAATGAAACAAGTCGGCATAATACAGCACACCTCAGTTTACATATTAACAGTAGCCATGTGGGGGCACGTTGAAGAAAAATGATTGGATCTGAATTTTACTGTCTTCCAAACTATAATTTTAACCAGAAATCTATATTGGGGAGATAGAAAAATGAAGCAATTTTTTCCTGACATTAGTGTTTTATTTAGCTAAGGCTTGAATCAATAATGATCATGTCTAGGCTTGTCCTATTGCAAACCAAAAATTCCCTTCAATTTCAATAGAGATTTCGATCTATTGGATGTTTCCAGCAATGCTGGAGGTAGCAAAAAGGGTTTTTTTTTAATGCTCTCTCTTTCCCTCCTTTTTCAGAAGATTGCCTAATCTTTTTCACAGTACTTTTAATGGCGCAGCAGGCTGCAAGGAAAAGAAAGGTTGACTCAGCCTTCCATCCTCTCGGGGTAGGTAAATTGAGGACCCAAGATTGTTGGGGGCAATAAGCTGTCTTTGTAAAAATGCCGCTTAGTAATAAGCAGGCATATACAATGGAAGGAAGGCTATTGCTGAGCACATTGGGTTGTGCTCCAAAAATTGTAAGCCGCCCTGAGTCTCCGGAGAAGGGCGGCATTTAAATATGAATTAAAAAAAAGAATTATAGGGAATAAGCATGCCTCATTCTTCTTTCATTGTGAATAATCTCTACTCACAGTTAGCTAGTATTCAACTCAAAGAAAATTATTGACATGTAATTCTTGATACAAAATGCCTTTGCCTTTGCTTATCCAAGAAGCTTCTTCATTTCCATTAATGAGAAGAAGCGGCTATGGAGATTTTCAGTCACCCAGGTGTAGTTGTCTCAAATGTGCTTTTTCAAAAGGCAACTGAACTGTTATTTTCCTTGTCACAACTAAAGAAGCTTCTTGGATAAGAAATGAAAAGTTATCTTCTTCCTCAAGGAAAAAACAGTCCACTTGCCTTTTGGAAATGCACCTTTGAGATAGTGAGGAGATAGTTCCCCATTAGGCTCAGCTGTAGACAGCTCTCTTTTTAGAAATTAAATACTGACTGGCATTTGTCAATAAGAATCAATTCTTACATGCTTTCTCTGATTCTGTTCCAAACTACATTAATAGCTTGGTTTGAATTTATAGAAGGGATTTTAATAAGATAAATATAACTGTTAAACAATTCACATTAAGTTATCATCTGGGCCCCAATGGAATTATTTGTCTTTTAGGTTTATGTAGTAACATGTGGTACTGGGGTAGACAATTACTTATTTTATGTGAAAGTCTTGTGGGTGTATTGTAAAGTCTGACTATAGCTTTTTAGCAAACATATTTGCATTAGATAAACAACCACATATTTAGAATTGTGTATTAGCTAATACTTCCTGTGGTGTATATATTTGCAACAGGCTTTAAAAATAAATTAACTATAGGTTAGGCAATCTGTGCAAAATAATATGTAGTAAAATTTGTGAATGGAGAGAAAATACTTTTCAGTGCCCTGCCATTGATCCTAACTCATATACTTACTGTCAAAAGAGAAAAATACTCTGAACTGTGCCTCTTAAAAACCACCCAGTCAGCCTGAGAAATTAATTTTAGAAGAAAAATAAAAATAAGGCAGGCTTCTGTCTCCCAATCTACAAAGAACAGTTGCAGGAATCAGGTATGTCGAATGAAATATTCTAGGAAATATTAAAAAGGCAGAATATTATACCTCCCTGGATGAGAAAAGGAGAAATATGCTCTTGAAAAGCAGCCCTCACCCTTGTTAATAGCCCCAGAAAGACTGGTGCCAACCTATCTACAAGACAAAAGGCTGGGCCAGCTTATCTACAAAACAAAAGACCTTCACCTTCAGGACATAATAGGATTAACCTTCTACCCATCTCACCACATGGCACCTGGGAAGATTGCATCACCCATCTTCAATCTAAGTATAGTACATAAAATTATATATTGCAATGTCCTACCTGTCAATGAATACTTCAGCTTCAACCAAAACAATACAAGAGCACACAATAGATACAAACTAAAGATAAACCGCACCAAACTTGATTGCAGGAAATACGACTTCAGCAACAGAGTAGTCATTGTCTGGAATACTCTACCTGATTCTGTGGTTTCTTCCCCAAACCCCCAAAACTTTAACCTTAGACTGTCTACTATTGACCTCACCCCTTTCCTAAGAGGTCTGTAGGGGGCATGCATAAGCCTACCGTCCCTGTCCTATAGTTTCTTTTTTCTTGTTTATATCCATTTCATGTGTTTATTACCATGTTTATACTTATACCTGTTGTCTAATAATTGTTTGATTAAATAAATAAATAAATAAATAGATTCAATCAAGCCTGGGACGCAAGACAACCTACAAAGTTACCCCTACATGGCCCCATGGGAGTCTGACAATTTTGAAACATGTTCAAAACCCAAGAGAGGATAGAAATCTCTGACTCTGTCTCTGTCTCTCTCTCTGTCTCTCTCTCTCTCTCTTTCACACACACACACTCATATGCTCAATGCCCAGGACCTCAAACCATGTAGTCCTGTCCACCATTAAACCATCTTTCCAAATAGCGTCCATGTTTCTAGTGTCTTTCTCCCCATTTGGACTGAACCCAGATGGACATTTCTTCCAACACTACTATTCAGCAGATTCAAGTCATGAAGAAAAAAATTCTCACTCCTAATTTCTCAAGCAATAAAGGACACTTCCAATTAAATTATCTCTGTTTAAGAACTGTATTTTACTCTGTCCATATTTTAAAAATCATTTTGTACATGATAGCCATTATATGTGGAAAAAAATCTGCTGCCAGACATTCAAGTTACTATTTTATCATGTTTATGTATGTTTAGGAATCTAATTTACACTAAGAAAAGTATTTGGTGAGACTGACTTTATTTTTTCTGCCAAGAGAATTGCCATTATGTGTAAGAACTGAGAATGATAGTCAAAGTCTTGTGACATCCATCACCTTTAAGTGCCAGAACCATAAAAGCCTAGGCCAAGAGAACACAAAAATGAATGGTTTTTGTTAGAATATTCCTACAGTGTGTTATTAAAATATACCTTACAGATGAATTCTAGAAGTTGTGATGAACCTCCAGAAACAATTCATGTATCCTTGAAAGTAGACACATTTTGGGTACTGTATGCTACACATTCCATTTGCTTGTCAAAACGGAAGCAAAATACACCCATAATCATATGACTTAAACATATGGAAAGTCCCTTCCTTGTACACACACAAACTCCCTAAACCAGTAATACCTTCTCTTCTTCTCTGTTTGTTTTTCATCCATTCAAGCTGAAATATCTATAGCGTTTATCTTTCATAGCACACTGCCCATGGATCTCCTGGAACACACCTTTGGATAAAAACAGCTATCTTCAAAGCAGCATCTACTGCACAAATAAGTAATCAAAGCTATCTTATTCAATTGTGCAAATATATTGACAACAAAGTTCTTATCCACTGTTTTCATTCTTTTCAAATTGTCAACCAAGTTGTAATTTGAGGAAAGGTGGGATGTTATGTACAACTATTATATATCTCATATATCTCCGCTAGAAAAAAATTTACCTAAGTGCTGCTTTAGTGTTCATTTAAGTACATGCTAAGAGAATAAACATTAGTGTTTTGATATTATCTTCAGGAGGCAAGGTAGGTGCAGTGGTGATGCTGGGAGACCCAATTACATTCAGTACTGTGGGATCCTTGGTGCTCTCTGAGCATGGTAGTTTTCTTGCATATGTTTCATTAGCAGACTAGGTAACACCATTAGTGCATATATTCAGCATTGTCAGCTTCATTAAGATCTTCATTATTTATATGTATTTAATTGATTTAATAATAACAAAACTATTGATTCAATAAAAGCTGAATTCAGGAAGTGTTCCAAGTAGAGAAAGAAATCATCTATCTATAACATTCCCTATGCAGCTGTACACTGAGTATGAATTACAGTTCAAAACTGCAAGTTAGTTTTGGTTGGTCAAAATATTTATAACTATCCTTAATTATTTATAATTTATACAAAATATTAGATAGTGAAACAAATCCATAGAATCTTACCAACATCAGAAGCAAAAGGGCCACCAAGATTATTATTAGTGGAGGATCCAATCTAGCCCTTTCCCCATATTTATATCTAGCTTTCCACGTCCTTGTTCAGTGCTTTAAGAACCTGTAGAACTAGAATGACCAGAGGCAAGAATTGGACCAAAAAAGTTACAATCTACATCTCCTGACAATTCTTATCTCTCTGTGACTACATGCAGTGACAAGTTCAACGAGGCACTTCCCATCAATTCTTGTGGTTGACTACTAACAAGTTGGACCTCAGGGAAGAAGCACTGGATTGCACAATCCACAGTCATTCTTGGAAAAGGCTACTATCCACACTCAACTCTGCTCAACTCTAGCTTCTCACATGAGGTAAAAACAGCAATCAACCACAGGGATTGGGTAACCTGCCAATGTCAGATGGTCTTAATCCAGGAAAAACCCTGTTACAACTAACAAAGGAAAACCAGAAGAACTTGAGAGTGTGGGCTTCCTCTTATTTAAATTAACAGGGGGAAATGATCCCAAGTCAGGAAAGTCAGTTTCTTACCTCCAAAAGGCAGAAGAGATAGAGCAAGAATGTCATACTTCAACTAGATTTTTTTAAAATCCATTAATTTGTAATAAACTTTCTTTTCCATGAACTGCATTTCCAACAGGGTGGGAAGCACAAATGACTGTTCTCTGACTATTCTTTCTTGTTAAACTGGTCAACTGCATACACAATATAGGCAATATTTCCAGAAATAATTAAGTCTGATTTTAATGCTGCTAACCAATATTTATATGAAAACTTTTCTGTGGATTCCCCAATTTTCCCCCAATTTTTCAGGTACATTCTGCTCATCCTACATATGGGTGCAAGCGTTTGTGCACATGTGTGAAATTGTGAAATCATTTCAAGCTTCAAAATGTTCTAATTTTTTAAAATCTCTCTCTCTCTCTCTCTCTCACACACACACACACACACAGAATTAGATTCCTTTGGAATGGAATGTGGCAGTTGGGGCCAAAATAAAGTTTAACTAGGCTATTAACCTATATCTACTTTTCACTTGGACTGCTATTCTAACCTAACCTATAAAGTTAATCATTGTAGCGACCAATTTCTGCTTAGAACTGTGCAACACTAATACCTTATCTACACACTGCCCTCCTACACTTTCTGGACCAAATACTAACCCAACATGAAAGCAGTCCTGAATGCAAGACCATCTCTCACAAAATGTCAGAAAAAAAGGCTATAGAGCTATACCTTGACAATTGAGCCCAACATTTTTGTTGCTAAGCAAAACATTTGTTAAGTGAATTTTGTGCCATTTTACGACCTTTCTTGCCACAGTTGTTAAGTGAATCACTGCAGTCATTAAGCCAGTAAGGCCGTTGTTAAGTGAATCTGGCTTCCCCATTGACTTTGCTTGTCAGAAGGTTGAAAAAGGTGATCATGCGACTCCGGGACACTGCAACCGTCATAAATATGAACCACGTGCCAAAACGCCTGAATTTTGATCACGTGACCATGAGGATGATGCAATTAAATGTGAAAAAGCAGTCCTAAGTCACTTTTTTTTAGGGCCACTGTAACTTCGAACGGTCACTAAATGAACTGATGTTAAGTCAAGGACGACGTATAAAAGCACATACAAAACATTTCCAAGCTTCTTGCTCTTCAAGAACCAGTCCCACAAACGAATAGTTCAAGCGGAGCCACGAGCGCTCAAAGGAGTGGGGCTGAAAGCGCCTATGCAACAGAGTGGCACACATGCACATACCAGCCAGCTAATCACATGGACCTGTGGCCAATAGGCCTAGTAGTGGGCTGCAGCCCGCAGGTTGGGGGCCCCTGGTCTAGAAGGCAAGAAAGGATGGAGCACCTCCAAGTCTCCGCAAGTAAAGCAGCTCTCTATTTCAGGAACTCACCCTCTCCAAGTAGAGACTGACAAACAAGAAATGGCGGGACCAGCACATTCAACCTCTTTCCCAGAGGTGGTAGTCACAAGTTCTGGAGAACCAGTAGCGGAAATTTTGAGTAGTTTGGAGAACCGGGAAATACCACCTCTGACTGGCCCCGCCCCCCTCTATTCTCTGCCTCCCGAGTCCCAGCTGATTGGCTGGGTCTTCTTTTGTTGCCCTGCACAGGAGAACGGAGCTGGAAAGCAGGTTAGTGGGGAGGGGAGGGAATGGAGATCTTACAGTAACCTTCCCCTGGCACGCCCACCAAGCCACGCCCACAGAACTGGTAATAAAAAAAATTGAATCCCACCACTGCCCTTTCCCCTATCAAACTACAACAGCAGCATATCACCTTTCTTTCCAGACATTTGTTTACATGATTGGACCTCCTGACCACTCCCTAACTTTCAACACCAACCTCCCTCCCTGTCTTGGTGAGTAATTACTAGATAAGAAACCTTCTTCCTTCTGCGTAAATATGAAATCTTCTGGGTTCACACATGCTACCTAGCCACCTTTGGAGTTTATGGACTAATGTGCTCTGTGAACCAAGCAAGGCAGCAGAGATAAACAAGCAAGCCATAGTCCAATGTGCAAACGGAAGACAGGGGGGAAGGTTGCATAACAGGAAATGGCCAAGGGAAAATTTCTCCACTCTCTCCTCGCCAGCAGCTTCTTCCACTCTTGCATCTGAAAGCCAGTGGGTGGAGAGCAAACTGGGCTGGGAATCTGTGGAATGGAAAGGAATTAAGAAGTCCCTTATACTGCTGCTGCTGCTGCCGCCTTATACCAAATCACCCTGTCCTCACAACAGTTGAGGGTTTACTTGCAAAAGTTTATTCAGGGGCACTTCTTTGTGTGGGTTTATAATTCAGCTTTTTTTTTTAATCTCCAATCTCACCATGTTGCCTTCATGTTCATTCCCCACATTAAGACTAGCCCACATTGGCCTTCCAGAAGATGAATTCAAAGTGCAGAGAACTGCACAGGCTCACCCAGTGGAAACCACAAAAACAAACCACACTGAATATGCAACGTTCTGTTACCTTCCTTTTGTTAACAGAAGGGACACTATCTGCAATCACTGGCACTGTATAGGTAGTCCTCTTTAAACAACTGCAACTGGGATCAGCAACCCAGTTATTAAGTGAAACAGTTGCCAAATGAAACCACAACTGTGCTTACAATCTTTCTTCACTTTCATTCGATTTACAGCTTTATCCGTGGATCATAAAGCAAGGATTAATCACAAGGTTATTTTTGTCATTGTTGTAAGTCCGAACAGTCTCTGTACGAGTCAGTCACTATATGAGGATTACCTGTACAGTTGAAGAAAGTTGCAATTAAGACCTTTTTGATGGAAAAGGGAATAATTTTCTCCAATAATTTGACATGTGAATAATCAGGAATGTTCCCAATCTTTTTCCTTCCTTCCTTCCTTCCTTCCTTCCTTCCTTCCTTCCTTCCTTCCTTCCTTCCTTTCTTTCCTTCTTTTCTTTCCTCTCTCTGTCCTCTCCACTCCTCTTTCTCCCTTCCTCTCCCATTCTTTTACTCTGTTTTCCCCTCCCTATTCCTTCAGCATTTTTTCTATGGATAAGAGAGGCACATTAAAAGCAAGAGGGGTGCTCTCAATATTTTGAGAACTGATACATGACAGCAACATTCAGTTTCTTTCTACCCTACAACAATAATTACTTTGTGACTGGACCCATTGTATCATCTTACATTTCCTAAATTACATCCAGTTTTCTTTTGCTAAATAAAAGCAAATCTAAGTGATTGATCTTAGAAGTGATTGATACTTGAATATTTTATATCATATATATATTATATGAAAAAAGATTTTAATTATACAAAACTCATTTAAAAAAATATATTCCTTTAATTAACAAGAAAAAATTTCATTTCCTCTTTTCTGTTTGTTTTCTGAGAACAAAAGTTGCTGTATTAGGCACACTAATATCTTCAATGCAAAAGTCAGTTCAAAATACTTAAAGGTCACAGTTGCAATCTTTTACTCTGGGTAACCAGCATACCTCTTTCTAGAGCCGTATTTGAAAAGGCACATTCCAAAAACAAAGCTGCCTTTGGGAAAAAGAAATGATTGCATAACTCTCAATAATGTTCTGGTATTCAGAACACAAAGTTTGCACGCTAAAGAACCAAAAAGGGCCATTTTAGGGAAGCCACGACTAACAACGGTCACTTTTAAAATCCAGAATTGGGTTGTTATAAAAACTTCTGGCCATTCATTAAATCATACCCACAGAATCAAGGGATTTATAAGTTGGAAGGGATTTATAGGTCATCTGGTCAAGTTATTGCTCAGTGGAGGAACACACTACAGGTAGCACTCATTTACAGACCACAATTGGGACCAGCAACTTGGTCACTAAGTGACACAATGGTGAATTGAAATATAAGATGCCCGTGCCTAAATTCTGCATGGTCATAACCCTATTTTTCAGCATTGTCCTTACTTTATATGGTCACAGAACGAACAACCTGTAAGTGAGGATATCTACATTTTCTCAGAGATAGACATCCCAATCTACTTTGGAAACCTCCAGCTTTTTCTCATCCAAGTGATCTGTTATATAGCCACCCAAAATCACTTCTTGTGAGAAGGGCAGCTTTGTAATTTTCAAAAATAAAATAAAGCAAAATAAACTGTTCCACTGCTTACCATTCTTATCCTTAAGTAATTCCTCCTAATATTCAGCTTGACTCTCCTTTCTCCTAATCTGTTAATCCATATTTTGCTCTTAGTTTCAATGAAGAACAGATTAATCTCCTCTTACATCTAGCAGCTTTTTAGTTAGAATACAGAATAACAGAGTTGGAAGGGACCTTGGAGGTCTTCTAGACCAGCCCCCTGCTCAGGCAGGAAACCCTATACCATTTCAGACAAATGGTTGTCCAATCTCTTCTTAAAAATGACCAGTGTTGGAGCACCTACAACTTCTGGAGGCAAGTTGTTCCACTGATTAATTGTTCTAATTGTTCTAATTGTCTTAGTTCCAGGTTGCTTCTTTTCTTGATTAGTTTCCATTCATTGCTTCTTGTCCTGACCAGAGGTGCTTTGGAGCAGGGGTTGCCAACCTTTTGGACCTCAGGGACCACGAAACTCATAATTTTAAATCCCGCGGACCAAAGACACTGGGAAAATCCCCCAAAAAGTCTGCAGGAAAATTCCCCACCCTGTTTTCCTACCGATTGATCATTCTTTATTTGGGATGGATACCATCTTCAGCTCCGTTCTTGGGCGGGGGGGTGGAGAGAGAGAGAGAGAGAGACTTTTGGCTTCATGTAAGGAAAGCAGCAGAAGCAGCAAAAGTCTTTCTTTCTCTCCCCCAAACTCCGCCAAAAGTGAGTCTTTGTGAGACTTGTTGCGCCGGTACAGCCTCTTGGAACAAGATGCCTTGCAGGGTCCCAAAGACTCATTTCTGGAGGAGTTTGGGGGAGAGAAAGAAAGACTTTTGCTGCTTTCCTTGTGTGCAGCCAAAAGCAGAAGAAAAAGCAGAAAGAAGTAGCCCCGTGGCCAGGCCAGGCGCGTGAGGTGCATGTGGCAAGTTCCCCTCCTCTGCCCTTCCCCCCTTCCCTCACTACCTCGTGTTGTTCGCAATGCAAGAGATGCAAGCCTTGTGTTCCCATGGGCCATGTGGGCGGCGCAGGCTTCTGTTCCCACGTAGCCTGAATTAATTGCTTTAGGGGGTGCTTTGGGGGTGACATTTCTCTGTGGACCACCAAAATTTTCTCGCAGACCACCAGTGGTCCCTGACCCACTGGTTGGCGACCACTGCTTTGGAGAATAGGTTGACTCCCTCTTCTTTGTGGCAACCCCTGAGATATTGGAACACTGCTATCACGTCACCCCTAATCCTTCTTTTCATTAAACTAGACGTACCCAATTCCTGCAACCATTCTTTATGTTTTAGCCTCCAGTCCCATAATCTTATTGCTCTTCCCTGCACTCTTTCTAGAGTCTCAGCGTCTTTTTTACATCATGGAAAGCAAACCTGGATGCAGTATTCCAAGTGTGGTCTTTCCAAGGCATAACAAAATGGTACTAACACTTCACGTGACCTTAATTCTATTAATGCAGCCTAGAACAGCACTGGCTTTTCTGGCAGCTTCAGCACACTGCTGGCTCATATTTGATTGTCCACTAGGACTCCAAGATCCCTCTCATAGTAACTACTACTGGTTTTGAGCCAGGTACCACCGTCCTATACTATACCTGTGAATACCTGTGTTAATTGTACACTGCAACTTGTCTCCTCTACACCTTCTCTTATGTGAGTTCCTTTAGCTATTTCTCACAGTTGGTTTCCAAACCACTTTCAAACTGCCTTGAACTACAGTATTTCAAGCGTGTTTTAACCCCAGAGTTCTTTGCATCATTTACATTCTGCAATCTGGGCACAATGCTTCAGTTACTAAAGCTCAATTTTGTAGCTTCTATATCCTACTGAGGTTATTTCAAATTGTGATTTTTGTCCTCTATTAGCAAATACCTAGTTTATTCTCTAAAGAAAGGGTCCTCAAACTTGGCAAGTTTAAGACTTGTGGACTTCAGCTCCCAGAATTCCTGAGCTAACATGACTGGATGAGGAATTCTGGGAGTTGAAGTCCACAAGTTTTAAAGCTGTCAAGTTTGAAGACCCCTGCTCTGAAGTATTAGCTAATAACTAGTTTAGTGTCAACAGTCTATTTTGATAAGCTTCATTTCTATTTGATCATCTGGATCAGTGGTGGGATTCAAAAAATTTTACTACTCCTTCTGTGGGCGTGGCTTGTTTGGTGGGCATGGCTTGGTAGTCATGTGACTGGATAGGTGTGGCCAACTCGCCAAGGTGGTGCGGCACCTTGTTGTGAGTGACATTGAGTTGGCCACGCCCAGTCATATGACGATGCTGCAGAGACAGGGTGATTTCCTACATACCTTCCCTCCCCTCCTCCACCCTTGGGCTGGGGGAAAAAAAGACCAACTAAAGATCATGACTGCCTCCCAAGTCTGCATATCAAATGGGTTTTATTTTGGGGTGGTTTTTGTTTTGTTTTATGCCAGAAGCCCCTCGGAGATAAATTTGTAACTACTATAGTTTGTCACAGCAGTAATATTCTGCTCACCCAGTATATAGTCCTGTTTTCAGGGCTAAAATTCATGCCGTTTCTTTTCTCTATACAGGAAATTTTCCACAATTTTATTTACCTTACCAGACCAATGTAACACTGTGATACAATCAAATCGTTTTTCAGTCTTTAAGTCCCAGTCATAAGTTTATTTTTGCTCTACACAAAGCATCTATACCATCCTATACAAACTGGGCATAACTTGTTTTTTTATGCCTTCAAGTCAATGTTGACTCCTGGCAACTGCCTAACTTTCATAGGAGTCCAAAAATGAGCATATAAGTCTACGTATATCAGCTTGTCTTGGCCTAGAGGATCAACTTAATGTCAGAATCTTCTGTTCTATAAAATTGCCACACAAAGAAAAGCCTTTCCTTTTGTATTTGTTATATAACATGTGTCCACAGCATGGATAAAATAAATGACTCTCAAAACTGCAAGGGCCTCATCACAAATTAATCAGGCCAGTTAACTTGCCTTGTGCAGTTTACAACAAGAACAAGCTTAAAAAGATGTGTTATTTCCCACAAAGCTGATTTTTTGTGACTTCACGGACACGCATCCAAGGTGGGATTGATAACAATGCAGAAATGGTTTTCGGTTTTTCCAATTTCCCCATCCAGCATGCAAAGCTGTGGTGTAGGTTCTACTTCTAGCAAGACCAAATTTCTGACCTACACAAGTCTGCTCAAGATTTGCTAGTACAAAAAGGGCAACCTGTAAACAGCACTGGTGGGACCTATTCCTGAATTGAGGCAAGCAGGAGCAACTACTGAGACCTTAAATTTCATTGAAAACCTTGATATGCCTCAGCAAAGCTGACCATTTTTGCTACATGTCTTTTCCCAGTCAATCCAATATTACAAACCATAACCATTCCGTAGCAAGGACCACATTCATCTAAATACATCATGGCTATACAACATGAATACTGTTACCTTTCTCTGGGCATAAAATTAATTTAGTGTTCTTGTGAAATAGCAAAGCTGTGCTACAAATGTCTTATGACATTGTAAGTTTATCTCTCTTTATTTATCACCATACTTGGCTTCCCATGCAGAGCAATTGAGGGTGGCAGTCTTGTACTTAGAGGTAAGTAGATAATTAACAATACCATAAAACTGAAGGTCCAGAAGGCCAAGTCTTAACAGACCAGATGCACAATGGGGTGGTGAGGGAGAAACATCAAGAGAATTTTACTACAATCTATTTTTCCATACTACTCTTTAAAGTGATAGACCAAATTTTCTTTTATATATGTAGATGATACAACAGTGACTGGTCTCATTCGAGACAACAACGAATCCACATACAGATGGGAGGTTGTACAACTTGCCTCATGGTGTAACCGGAACAATCTGGAACTGAACACATTCAAAACCATAGAAATGATGGTAAACTTTAGGAGAAACCCTCCCATACTACCTCCTCTTACAATACTAGACAACACAGTATCAACAGTAGAGCCCTTCAAATTTCTAAGTTCTGTCATATCACAAGACCTAAAATGGACACTTAACATCAAAAATGTCATCAAAAAAGCACAACAAAGAATGTTCTTTCTGCACCAACTCAGAAAGCTCAAACTGCCCAAGGAGCTGCTGATACGGTTCTACAGAGGAATTACTGAGTCTGTTATCTGCACTGTAGATTATCTGTAGACTTAATACTACAAAGGTCACCTTTAAGCACAAGTTTAACAGACATGTTCCACATTGCGTGCAAACTTTTAAGACTATGGTTATTGAGGGCAAACAAGTAATTGGCATTTCTGAATATGTATTCATAAGAGAATCTCAAAATTTAAGGCAAAATTTCTCAAGGCTTATGGGGTTTTTTTAACAATAGTTCCACTTATTTGCATGTTTGATGCTTGACAACTGGCATAAAACACACTGAGGCGCTTTTAAGGGTTCAAAGATGAGTTCTGTGGTGATTTAAGGAAAGTTCATTTTCACTGGGGCACCTGTGTTTATAAAATACCTTCCCCAGGTAAGCAAGTTAGTAATTCTTTCATCATTTTGATGAGAAAATACAGGTAGCCCTCAACAGTTCATTTAGTGACTGTTCAAAGTTACAACTGCATTGAAAATAGTGACTTATGACTGTTTTTCATAGTTACAACCTATGTGGTATGCTCATGGTCATGTGATTAAAATTCAGAGGCTCCGCAACTGGTTCATACTTATGACTGTTGCTGCATTCCAAAGTCACCCATTCTCCTTTTGCAACCCTTTGACAAGCAAAATCAATCAGAAAATCAGATTCACTCAACAAGCGGGTTACTAATTGATCAACTGCAGTGATTCACTTAACTGCGGCAAGAAAGGTTGTAAAATGGGGCAAAGCTCACTTAAATGTCTCACTTAACAACAAAAAAATTGGGCTCAATTGTGGTTGTAAGTCGAGGACTAACTGTAATATCATTTACTTCTCCAAGATTTAGTATTTGATGTTGCAGCATTTCTACGGTTAACTTCAGATTCTGTGGCTAGAAAAAAAGGGAGAAGTTGACTTTTGCTAATTCTTCATCCTCCTTGTTGGAAGCTTCCAAAATATTGAAAACAGCAAAATCAGCTTGCAGTGGGAGGTGGTAAGATAAGGTGGCAACAGCAACAACAAACGTGTCTTCTGAGCTTCTTCTGATGAAGAAACTCTCATGGATCTCATCTGAACAGAAGACACCCCTTTGCAAGAAGTACATGTCTGGAATCTGTGGATTTTTAACTAAAATTTTATGATATTTTGACTGAATTTTGAAGTATGTTTTTGCTTTTTCATAAGGCTCATCTATACTGGTTTTATTTTAGATTAATTTATCACAAATCATTTGCATAAATCCTTTACGTTAAATGCCCAAAACCTTTACTTCTCCTTATTTCTGACATTAGCATTAGCATTCCTCTTTGGGGGGGATAAGTTACATAATAGGATTTATGTCTGAGTAAACATGCCATGGACGATAATAATAATGTAAAACTTATTTTATTGGGAAAAAAAGCAGAGTATACTTTTTATTATGTTAAAACTAACCAGTATTTGAAATAAATGTTTTGGATGTTTGTACACATAGGGCAATGCAGCACATCTATATTTCAAGTGAATTCTGATGTGAGAAAATACAACTTTAAATCCTTTTCTAGCCTTTAGTGTCTAGACCAGTGGTCGCCAACTGGTGGGCTGCAAGAAAATTTTGATGGTCCACAGAGAAATGTCACCCCCAAAGCAATTAATCCAGGCTGCATGGGAACACAAGGCTGCGCCGCCCACATGGCTTGCGGGAACACAAGGCTTGCGTCACTTGCATTGCAAACAACACGAAGTACTGAGGGGAGGGGGGAAAGGGCGCCCCACTCGCCCCACATGCCTCACTTGGCCACCGGGCTGCTTCTTTCCACTTCTTTCTTCTTCTGCTTTTGGCTGCACGCAAGGAAAGCAGCAAAACTCTTTCTTTCTCTCCCTCAAAGTCTGCCAGAAATGAGTCTTTGGGACCCTGCAAGGCATTCTACCATGTTTCCCCGAAAATAAGACCTACCCCAAAAATAAGACCTACCCCGAAAATAAGACCTAGTGTGTTTTTGGGAGCCAAAAAATATATGACAGTGTCTTATGTTAGGGGAAACACGGTATGCGATTTGTTCGTGGTTTCGTACATAAATAAATGTACATTGTTCTACATGAATATGGTGTTTTTTTTCATTAAAAATATATATATAAGACCTACCCCGAAAATAAGACCTAGTGTGTTTTTGGGAGCCAAAAAAAATATAAGACAGTGTCTTACTTTCGAGGAAACACGGTACTCCAAGAGACTGCACCGGCAAAGACTCATTTCTAGCGAAGTTTGGGGGAGAGAAAGAAAGACTTCTGCTGCTTCTGCTGCTTTCCTTGCATGAAGTCAAAAATCCCCCCAGAATGGAGCTGGAGATGGTAAAGAATGATTGATCGGTAGGAAAACGTGGTGGGGAATTTTCCTGCAGACTTTTTGGGGGATTTTCAGGGTTTGTCTGCAGAGACCCTGGGAAAATCCCCCAAAAAGTCTGCAGAAAACCCCCCCACCCAGTTTTCCTACCGATCGATTGTTCTTTATTTGGGATTGCAGAATACCCTCTCTCTCTCTCTCTCCCTGAGAACGGAGCTGAAAAGTAGGTTAGGAATGTGGCTGCCTTGGAGGAGGTGGGGGGGTGAGAGACCTCAGTGTGTGTTTGTGTGTGTGTGTGTGTGTGAGAGAGAGAGAGAGAGAGAGAGACTACCAGCCCTCCTAGGTTAGATTGGATCTCTCTCTCTCCCCCTGAGAACGAGCTGAAAAGGTTAAGAATGTGGCTGGCTTGGAGGGGATGGGGGGGGTTTGAGAGACTGGTGTGTGTGTGTGTGTGTGTGAGAGAGAGGGGGCTCACCACCAGCCCTCCAAGGTTAGATCAGATATCTCCCCCCCCCCAGAACGGAGCTGAAAAGCAGGTTAGGAATGTGGCTGCCTTGGAAGGGAGGGAGAGAACATCAGCTCCAGCCCTCCCTCTCTCTCTCCCACCAACATCAGCAAGCCACAGTCATTCAAAATTCATGTTAGTGGTTTGTGGGATTTAAAATTACGAGTTTGGTGGTCCCTGAGGTCCAAAAGGTTGGCGACCCCTGGTTCCTGACCCATTTCACAATGGCAAAATAAACTTCTATGTAGTATTTACAAAATGCCTGCTTTTTTCCTCTTTTATGGTAATTTCATGCATAGGATCCTCCAAATTAAATTATCATTTAATACACCACAATCATTCATATGGAAAACACATACATAACCCAAGATGGGAAAAAAAGTCACCAGGATTTGAGCCACAACAAACTTTTTTTTCCTCTCACTCTCTCTCACGCTTTCTGCTCTTTGAAGGACTTTGACACTGCAAATTGCTTAAAGATATTTAGCCCAAGCCCTGTTTTTATCATCTTTTACCAGACAGTTCCACATTGGGGGGGGAGAACCTCAGGGCTGAAACTGCTTAGGAAGACTAGCCAAAGTTCCCTCTAGTCCAGCACTTTGTCACAAGTTGGCTATCAGAAGCTTCAACACGTTCGTTATGTAACACGGAAGAGGAATTTACTATAAGACTTTCCCCGCTGTATTAACCCAGGAGTTGGGACTCTTTAAGGTGCAAGGGCCAGCGATGTAGAACGGTAGCCGTCGGCAGCCCAGCCTTCCACGAGCGCGCCAAAAGTCACCACGCAACAAGCCCTGCATTGGTATCCATCACAATACGGAAGACGCCGCATTTCTATAAGTTGTGTAAACTCTCAAACGAACTCTTGCTTTGCGTCAAGCTTCCTGGAACCGCAGCCAACCTTACTCTCAAACCTTCAACCTCTGCAGTTATTTGGAGGCCGGGAGGGCGGGTGGCAAGCTGCACGCCACCTCTTAAAAATCCCAATTGCAGGTATCGCTTACAAATGAAGGACAAACGTATTAAAGTAACTTTCCGTCGGGGACCCGCCGCTTCATCCACAGAAGCTGTGGGTGCTTCATCACTTGCAGGTTTTTAAGAAGAGACCGGACGGCCACTTGACTGAAATGGTACTATATAGGATCTCCTGCTTTGAGCAGGGGGGCTGGACTAGAAGACCTCCAAGGTCCCTTCCAGCTCTATTCTATTTCACAGCCATGTCCCCCGCACAGTCCCAGGCCTTTCCCACTCCTTCAACTCGCCCCCGTCCCCGGCCGACCAGACCAACAGAGGCGCCGATGAGTCAGCGCGGTGCAACGTGATTGTTACATCACGACAGGAGGGCGGGGCTAAGCTGAAGCCAGAGAGTCTAGCGTTAGCTGCCTGGGGAGGGGGAGGGGGAAGAGTGGGCGGCACTTCTTCTGCTTAACGCGACCTCCGGGTCCAACTCAGAGAAGTAAATTCGCTGTCAAGTCTTTCCCCCAAACTCCCGCTTCTTTGGCATTCCGCTGGGGAAATGCCCGCCTCGACAACGACCCTCTCCTTGCCCTCTATAGAGTTCCCTGCCGGCCCGCGGGGCAGCTGGATCTCACCTGCGGCATCTCGACTTCCATGGGGAACCGGCGCCGGCCACGGCAGCAAAGCAGCAGCAGCGTCTTAAACCTCCCTGTTCCCAGACGACTGAGCTAGTCGGCCGCCGCCCACTGAACTTCTCCGCGCCCAGCCAGCCGCTTTCTCGGCGCTCCGTTCTTCCTACGTCCCAGACTGCCGGGAAACCGCCGGCTGCCCCGCCCCGCTCCGCTTCTCCAGAACCCACTGGCTGGCCTCGAGAGGAGGAAGGCGGCTTAGGAAGGAGCCCCTCCTCCTTGGCGGAGCCGAGATCGTCGGAGCTGGCTTGCGGGGTGCAGGGAAGCCCGCCGATTCGCCCTGTCTCTCCCGCCGGAGGGTTACTTGGGTGGCAGCCGGAGTCCCTCAGGGCTCAGGTCCTTGTGGCCAGCTTGGACACCCCCTAGCATGCGGGGCAGGCGCGCGGAAGCGGCAGGAGCTGTTTTTTGCTGGGCAAAGCTAATCTAGGTCTCAAGAAACAGCTTGGAAGGTGTGATGGGTGGGATTGACACCGTCCAGAAGGCACAGGGATAAGTCAGCGGTTCCTGTTTGCAGCTGCTTTTCCTGGTTCCTCTCCTAAACGAGCAGAGGAGCAACTCTTGAGGGGGGGGCGTTGCCCCCTTTTTTTGGCTTCCAGACACCAGTGGAGGAGGCAGCTGGGTCTTGCCCACATGCCTTGCTTCTCTGCTCAAGTGGATTGTCACCTTGCCCCCCACTGAGGTGAAGAAAGCCAATCATGAAGAGAAATGAGTTCTTCTCTGATCTAACATTAACTTGGCTGCTTCAGACTGAAGGGAATGGAGGCCTGAAAGAGGCACCACTGCAAGGGCAACTTGAGTTGTCCACAAGAAAAGGCTAGCCCAGGACCTGCTGGTGGCCTCTCTTGGACAGCTGATAGGACTTAGCTTTGCCTGGATGAGCCACTTGAGCTTCTGAAAGAGCCCGAGAATGCAGATATTTGCATCTCAAGCAGGGGCCGGTATCTCATCCCATATAAATTGTATCTCCACATTCCTTAAAGCTGGAAGGAGCTATTTAAAAAAAAAACCAACAACACCACCTTTTGAAATGATGAGTTTCGGAAGTAAACAACTGAAGCAATGGTGTTCAATTTCCATCCCTTTATATGGCTCGTTCTTTGTAAAGAGCTAGATAGGGTGGGTGAGAGCCAGTTTTGGTAGCAGGTCCCATCCTTTAGTGTGATTGGACACACAGGGAATTTGTCTTGGTGCAAATGAAGCCAACTGGGTGACCTTGGGCCACTCACTCACTCTCAGCCCTAGAAAGCAAGCAATGGCAACCACTTCTAAAACCTTACCAAGAAAATTGCAGGGATTGGCCAGGCAGTCATGAGGGGTCAATACTAGAAGATACCCAAAAAAGAGCCAGGGGGTGGGGGGATAAACCTATTCTCAAGGAGATGTCAATAAATCTGTCCAGTCTTTTCATATTGTTTTAATGTGCCCAGAATTGGTTGAAAGATGAGCAGTTATAAATAATACACAAATATTGTTTTAAATGCTTTTTTAAAATAAGTTTATTTTTTTAACTTGAACATATCTTCCATTAAACAGTGTGTTGTCGGGTACAACTGTCTTTGTGCTATTATAATCAAAATTTACAATATTCATTACATTGATAATTCTCTACTCTTTGAATTCTTTGTTCTTTATTGGCCAAATGTGATTGGACACACAAGGAATTTGTCTTGCTGCAAATGCTTTCAGTGTACATAAAAGAAAACATACATTCTTCAAAAGAAAAAAAAATCAGGTGCAACACTTAATGATAGTCATAAGGTACAATAAACAAAGCATAGGAGGAAACAGTCAATATAAATCATAAGGATAATTACAATAATAATCAGCATAATTCTATTCATTTATCTCTCCTAACATATCTTTTAAAGAAAATATATTAGGTATAATCTTAATAATAATATTGTTTACATCTTTATCTTAACATATTTCACTAACCTCCATTTATTTCTCACTTTTGTTTTTATTCTCCAGCCATCCATAAAGTAGCTCCCATGTCACATAATATTCAATTTGTTCTTTCTCCTTTATAGCAAGCTGCACATAGAATTCTGCACATTCTAATATTTTCCTAATCACAATTTTAAATGCTTTTATGTTTTTTAGATTGTGCTTTTATGATGGTGTAAGCTGACCATAGTCACATGACAGTGAGATAAACGACATATAAATTTAATAAATAGATATTCCACATTAATACATAACCAGTCTGCAAATCACATTAACAAGTTTCCCTCAACACAGTAAACCCAAATGAAAGAAGCCATTTATACAAGCTATGAGAGTCATAGTGCCTCACTGGGACATGAACGAGCATAATATAGCAATTCAGAATGCTAGTCTAGGATGCTGGATACTGAAGTTCAAAACTGAAATCAGTCTTGAAGCTCAATGATTAATTCCAGCACGGTTCTTAGCTTTCAAGATTATAACCGCAGAGTTCCAGTGCTGGGGGTAAGCAGAGGAGGAAAGGATGGAGTTAATGTACCCTGCCTTCTTCAATGGAAAGTAGGGTTAAAGTGTTATAAATAGATAAAATAATGTACTGGTTTTTGTAAGAACTTACCACAACGTGTATAAGCAGAAAATTTGAAGAATATTGTGGTATGCAAACAAGCTTTGTAATCTTTATTGCCATGGCAGTGATGTGTATAAAAGATGAATCACTTGCAGGAGGGAAAAACAGAATATTTGTGAGATTGTTTAATGTAATGTCAAACCATTCTGAGGCTTCCAGATTGCCTGCCAGCCACAGTATACAAACATTAGTAAATTAGTATGCAATACAAGGTGTACTAAAAGTCAGGTCGCACAGACACTTTGTTAAATAAACAGTCAAGTTGGTTGCCATTCTAAACACTTCCTTACTCGTTTGACCTTTGAACATTCTCAAGGATAGGAATATTTTCTCCAATGTTTACAAATTCTAATATGATGGTATCCTTTAGATCTAAATGTCTATGAGATTCTTCAGTCATCCAGATTATGGTTGTCCCAAAGGTGCTTTTTCAAGACGCAACTGGACTTTCTGGTTTTTCTTTGAAGACATTTCCCTTCTCATCGAAGAAGCTTCTTCAACTCTGACTGGTGGGGAATGGAAGGATTTATATTCCTTGCAGACAGCTGGTCATTTGTATTCTTTTAGAGAGGCCACTTGGAGGTTTGCCTGTATCCTCAGGGTTGCCTCTGTAGTGCAAATAGGTGTGGAGCCTTCTTGGAACTTCTGAAAGGACTGTGTTGTAGAGCTGTGCTTTCTGCAGGATGTCTTCCGCCCCGTGTCTCTTCACTGTTGAACACAGGCGCAGGCTGTTGGGGATGAATCTGGTCTCCTTTAGATCATCTATTGGCAGATGAAGCTTTCCCTTCTGTAGCGTATGTTATAATAAGTTATACATTATATGACAATGCTACTTAAACCAGTAAACATCTTGGTGTGAAATAATGTTTAGGACATTTCACAAATCAAATAGATTTTAATGGGGCAAAAGACAACAGTAGAAACTTAAAAGCCAATCTACTTGGCATTTTAGGCCATACAGTTGGCGTTATATCAAAGCTTTGGGTACATAACACATTGGTGATACGTTATCATTCCCTAATCATCTGCGTGTTTAAGGAATAATGTGGCTTTATGTAAGAGGAAACACCGTCTTGGAATCCATGGGAACAGGGAGAAATTAGTTTGGTAACAGCAATTGGTAGTGGGATAAATTGGGGGTGGGAACACATGCATTGTTTTTCTAGTCTGTGTTGCAGCTTTTTCAAAACCAATGTTTACTTATAGCAAGAAATGCAGGCCTTTTAATTTCGTTTGCTTTTTTTAAAATTAATGTCCTGAAAATTTAGACTGAGTGAACCCAGAGAGGTGTGCACATGGTGAAATATCACGTAACAATTCACTTGCTGCCAGAGGTTGGTGGAGTAACAGCACAATAAATGTGGATTGAATTGTAAATTGTTTACCGTACACATTGACCATAGCCAACAGCCACCTGTCCAAACAAAATCCAGATCCTCTCAAGAGGCATTATCAGTTTGCTAATGGAGATTAAATTAGCCCAGAGGCTCAGAGAGAGGAGGTATGGAGCAACATCTTTTTGATAAACAGTTTAGCAAAAACATGGAAACCTTTCAGCATATCAGTGCATTCCTTTGTGTGTGGATACCATGTTTTGACCAAGTATACGCTTATTAACATTCCCCAAAAGATTAAGAATTGGTAAGATTACCTATCAGGGATGGAGAAACTATGGCCTTCTGATATTACTGAATACAATTCCTACCAGTCCCAGGCAGTGTGACCCAAACTAAAGGTGCTAAAAAAATAGTTCAGCAATATCTGGAGGGCCGTGGGGGCGGGGTTCCGATTCTTATGCATAATTAGCATAATGCTCATCACTATGCGTAATTAGCACAAAGCTAATGCCCAAGAAACAAGTTTGTTTTTCTGTAACTGGAGGAAGTGGCTGGTCTATGATTCATTGCTCCATAGTTCTATTCTATTCTCAGAGGCAAGAAAAGAAACAGCTGTTTGTCTGTTGTTCAGGTAGCTTATCCAACTTATTTTAATAAGCAGTTATATCCTAGTTAGAATGGCAACGGCAACTCTCATTTGCCTTTTATATAAAAACTGAAATAGAATAACTTGGGAGTCTTGTATTCCAGGAATTCCATATGTAGGGTGTAAGCCTGTTTTACCTGTTCAATAGCTTCTCCAAACTCTGGCAATATCATGATTTCAGATATAGAGTTGTTTGTCCTCAGGTTATGCAGTTGAATATTGAAAAACAAATCCTGGATTCAGTGGAAGATTGGACAAACCGGAAAGGCCCTAGACAAATTCCCTACTACTAGGTGGAAAGTGAGACTTCCAGGAAGCAGAATTCAGGACCCAACCTTTTCTCCATGACATTCTCTTTTGATAATGAGTCTCTGAAGTGTGTAGTTAACAGTTGGCTCCATAGGATCCTTACAGTAATTCTTCACTTATCTATTCAGATATAAATATTTATGTCACTATCTTTTCTTATCAACTTAGGCATTTTTGTTATCAGGTTTCCACTAGAAACATCTGCAACTAAACCAGATACTGGTATGTAGTATATATAGCTATATATACTATATACCAGTATCTGGTTTAGTTGCAGATGTATTGAGGTCCAAATAGACTTTTGCATAATGACTTCTGAGCAAGTAGTTTCCTGTTAATATGGTTGCCTTTAATACTGACATAAGTGCCTTACCATTACTAGGAATATGCAATACTCACAGGAATGGAACTTTCAAGAATATTCCATTTTTTCCCACAGATTCTGCTGGTCCAGCTTTTCCATGGATAAATAACTAGAAACTATCAGATTACTAATGGAGCAGTCAAATAACTATGGATCAGAAGAAAATTGAATTATCTAGTCCCTCCCCCATTAGAATCATGAGTATTTGAAAGAAATATTTGACAAACGGGGCCCAATATAATTCTATGATCTCTCATGTCCTTCCATCTATTAGCATATCAGAGTCATGTGGATATTGTATAAAACTATAATATATCAATCAAATTGGCAATTCCCATCATGGTTGTCCAAGGATATTATCCAAGACCCTCCAACAATTCTTTTGGCATTGGGTTTCCTTTCCTTACCTCACCCTTGATTTTAGTGCATAGAGTGATGCAAAGTGTAACTGATCCCACTACCAATTTTACAAACTCTGAACTTATACTAATCTTTATAGTCAGGAGAGCCAGTCTGGTGCAGTAGTGAAGATTACTACAGGCTACAAACCAGGAGACTATAACTCTCACTGAAGGCACAAAAGTCAACTGGGTGACCTTGGAGCTGTTGTTATCTCTCAGCCCTAGGAAGGAGACAATGGCAAACCACTTCTGAAAACTCTACTTCTTTCCACAAAGGAATCACAGCCTCTGTCACCACTTCAGTGACTTGCCCAGGCAGTGTCCAAGAATTGGACATGATTGAACAGAAGACAAAAAAAAATTGGGATACAAACTCAAAGAGTCAAAATTGCAAGGAACTGGTTGTGACAAAGGCCATGATTCCTTTACGAAATGAATGAATGAATGAATGAATGAATGAATGAATGAATGAATGAATTCTTCATTGGCCAAGTGTGATTAGACACACAAGGAATTTGCCTTGGTGCATATGCTCTCTGTGTACATAAAAAGAAAAGATACATTCATCAAGAATCATAAGGTACAACACTTAATGATAGTCATAGAAGTAGAGTAGATAATGATAAGTACCGATATGGAGACATTGGAGATAATAGAAGAATAGAGAAAGAGATTCTCTGGATTTCAACAAAGATGAATGACCTATTATTTATTTGTTTGTTTGTTTGTTTGTTTGTTTGTTTGTTTATGAATGAAATTTATATGCCGCCCTATCTCCCTAAGGACTCAGGGTGGCTTACAATACTAAAAACAATACAATATAAATATTAAAAAAATAATTAAACCGGAAATCTCATAAATCAATTAAAAATTAAAAACCACTAAAAACCACTAAAAAGACCCCTCCTTCAGTCCGGGTAGGCTATTAGAATAGCCTGTCCCATATGGCAGAGGCTTTGGGGATTTTCCTGATAATTTGTAGGTTAGTTCTGTCCCATTCTTAGTTACTCTCTAGTATATGGAGGCACTTGGACATGTGATGCGACACCCAGAAAAATACAGAATACTTCACTTAACCCTCCAGGAAAGATTAAAGTCAAATGAGATCCAGGCAGAAGAAGATCATCATGCCTTCAAAATCTAAGAGACTGGTTTGGACAAAACTCAACAGCACTTTTTCATACAGCTATTGATAAAAATAGGATCACCAACATCCAATGACGGATATGGCACAAGAAGAAGAATATGAAGGCAACTATAGCATTGGACAAGGTTACCTGGTGGCCTTTCTCCATTTGCTCATCACATGCAGCTTTACTTTGCAAGAAGATGAAGCAACTGAAAAGATACCTAGACAGCCATCATATAAAACCAAAAGTGGACCACTGATACAACTCAGGTTTGAGCCTACTTTGGCAATAAGAATAGCAAAGCGTTAACACTCCCCCATGTCTGTACTCTCCTACTGGAGGCTCTTTGCTGAGTGACTTAGACAGGTGAGGCAAAATGCCCATGGTTTCTTGTAGGTAAAATAGCTTGTATTTTTTTGCTTTGGCATGTCCAAGTAAGGTAAGCAAGTAAACATCTTGCATTATGATCTGGAGGCTTTTGAGCTTGTGGAATCTGAGGAAGCAGAAAAGGGTTTAGTACATTTTTATCCTAAAGCATTCATATGGCCACCCAATTCAAATAAGATGACTCTGGGTGCATACAAAGAAAATAAACAACAGGGGGGAGGAAACAAAGCTATATCTCATTAAAGTAACCCAAATGTGCAAAATGCTGAACTAACACAATTGATTAAAATAACCAGTAGGGTTTTTCCCCTTCAAAGACCTTTGAAATGTCCTAACTGTCTTTCTAAAGACCCTCAGGGTCAGGGCCCATTGTGTATGGTCAGGTCTTTAGTATGAGCTCTGCCACAGGTAGGTTTCATCCTTGTCTTGCTGGGTGCCAGATGGGGGCAAGGATGTCTAGATTCATAAGATGGTTAGTGTTCTTTTGAGAGATGTTCATCCTTCCCCGAAGAGACTAGCTTTTGATCCACCTGTGTTTAATAACTTTCACTGTGGTGTTGGGATATATAGGGATTACCGTACAAAACACTATCTTCATCCAGTCTGATCATCAGAAAGGCTCTATTGGGATTCCTGGCCCCTAGGAATGGGACATGACAGTCAGTGGCAGGATTCAAAAATGTTTACTACGGTTCTGTGGGTGTGGCTTGGTGGGTGTGGCATGGCTTGGTGGGTGTGGCTTGGTGGGCATGGCTTGGTGGGTGTGGCAGGGGAAGGATACTGTAAAATCTCCATTCCCACCCACTCCTGGGGGAAGGTTACCACCGGTTCTCTGAACTACTCAAAATTTCCACTGCTGGTTCTCCAGAACTGGTCAGAACCTGCTGAATACCACCTCTGATGACAATGTTTTCTTGTAATATTCTGAGCTTGACTCTTTTGTTTAAAAAGACCTGGAAAACTTCTTCAGGCCTTAGCATATAATATGATTTTTTACCTTATATAATATGATAATAATAATATAATATGATTTCTTACCTTAATGACTATTGTATGTTCTTTGTGTTACACTATTTCTTTTTCTGTTTTTGCTTTGGACCACCAAATGCCTGGGAACTGGAACAATATACACATTAAAAAAAAGAATAAATATAGGTAGTCCTTGACTTACAACAGTTCATTTAGTGACCGTTCAAAGTTATAACAGTCCTGAAAAAAAGTGACTTATTTTTCACACTTCTGGTCATATCTCCCTGGTCACCTGATCAAAATTCAGATACTTGGCAACTGATTCATATTTAATGATGGTCACAGCATCCTGGGTGACCACCTTTTCTGTAATTTCTGGCAAGCAAAGTCAATGAGGAAGCCAGATTCACGATTAGTAACCGTGATTCACTTAATAACTGTGGCAAGAAAGGTGGTAAAATGGGGCAAAACTCATTTAACAAATGTTTGCTTAACAACAGAAATTTTGGGCTACATTGTGATCGTAAGTCAAGGACTACCTGTATTGCTAGGGGAAGCAATTATAATTATATCCCCACTTCATCAGCAGACTGCTGTGTGAAGCATCCTCTATTTCAAGGGTTTCCAACCTTGGCAACTTTAAGATTTGTGGACTTCAACTCCCAGAATTCTGGGAGTTGAAGTCCACAAGTCTTAAAGTTGCCAAGGTTAGAGACTCTTGCTCTATCTTGAATCCACTTTGGAAATCATTTTCAGAGTAGTGTGTTCCTGATGCTCAAATTCATTAACCCTCCAGCCAAAGCTTGATTGTAGTTCCCACCTGGCAGCAGAGCCCATGGTCAGTGGCAATAAACATCATAGTTCAAGGACATCCACAGAGTGAGGTAGTTTAAAATAACATGTAATACTTGTTTTTCAAGTTGTTGAACCACAAGGAATGTAACATTTCTTCATTTTTTCCTGCTTAGGAGAAACAAGCATGAAAAAGTTAACATTGAAAACAGAAGAAATGAATTCCCGCATTTTACTAAAGCAAAATTAGATATTCCAGATCTACAGCAAAAAAAATTTCCAGGGGAAAACCAGGAGGAACCAAGACACCGAATCCACATTTTGACACTTGAAATATTGTTTAAGTAGTTTCAGTTTCTGATGTTAAAAGTATTCTTCCTATCAATACTGCCATAGGCATCTTTGCCCACAGTGGGGGAGGGGGAGTTGAGGAAATATCACTATGCAAACTCTGCACCAGGGGTGGGATTCTACCGGTTCTGTCTGGCTCTGTAGAACCGGTAGCTCTGAAGAGCATCAGACATAGAACCGGTTCTATGTCTGCTGCTGTTTTGGCCCACCCGCCTGCCCGGGCTCTTACCTGACCTTTATTTCCTGCTTTTTCAACCTCAGCTGCCGTGCGAGGCACAGCTGCAGTTGAAAAAGCAGGAAAAAAGTGCTTTTTCAAATGCTACTTCCCTGCATGCAGTGCTGCTCAGCTGTCCAGCTGTCCAGGCAGCAAGCTGACGAAGATTTATGCACGCAGCATGCAAGGGAAGCACATCGTAAATCACCGAACCGGTAGTTAACCCTCTCGGATCCCACCCCTGCTCTGCACTATGTACTCTACATGCACAAACACAAAAGGGCAAAGCTCACATTGTGATGTCACAGCATGTATATTGCCATTTTGCCATCATCAAGGTTAGGAATGGACGCCCATGCTTCTGATCTGGTTTGTGTATGTGTGTGTGTATGTGTGTGTGTGTGTGTGTATACTGCATATAGGTATGTATGTATATACATACACCAACAAACACACATACACATATCTATACATATACACACGTCTATGAATAAATGTGTGAATAAATGTGTATAGAAATATATAACATGTACATGGCATAGTGGCCTTGAGGTGGAACTCTCACCTCATAATTAGGAGGCAATGAGTTTGATCCCAGGTACCATCAGATATTTCTCTCTCTGGATACAAAGAGAAAATGTCTGCTGGGAGCTACACTCAGCTCCATTCAATCATACCTCATGGCTAAGATGCTGAGCTTTTCAAGCAGAAAGGTGGGCAGTTCAGCAGTTTGAATCCCTAGTGCCGTGTAACGGAGTGAGCTCCCGTTACTTGTCCCAGCTTCTGCCAACCTAGCAGTTCAAAAGCATGTAAAAATGCAAGTAGAAAAATAGGTATCACCTTTGGTGGGCAGGTAACAGCGTTCCGTGCACCTTCGGCATTT